>VZRV01023441.1:1548414-1605004 GCA_013398115.1 Falcunculus frontatus | reverse complement strand
CCGCAGCGCCGCTCCCGGAAGTGCCACGTGTCCGCAGTGCGGCTGCGCATGCCGCCCGGCAGTTCCGGTGGCTCCGTCCCCCCCGCTCGGGCCGGCGCCGCCACACGGGCGGCTCCGAGCGCACCCGGCTGAGCCATGGCCCAGCCCGCCGGGGCCCCCGCCGGCCAGCAGCCCTACAGCAACGGTGAGTGCGGGCCAGGGCCGCGGGGCTCGGCGCGGGCCAGGGCCTGGCGGGGACGGCTCCTGCCCCACGGCGCTTCTCCCGGGCCCAGGCCGCCCTGCGCCCCTTCGCCCCGGGGCAGCGGGGGTAGGGGGCCGGTGCCCGCGGGCAGAGCGCGGGTAGTGGGTTCTGGGAACGGTCCGTTCGCTGCCCGGGTCGCTGGATTACACCCGGCTGAGCTCGGCGGTGCCCTCCCTGCAGCCCGGACACCCGCGGCCCGTGGCGAAACGCAGCTGCGTTAGGGGGGAAAGCAGGAAAGGAGCGGCAGCGATGCTGAGCTCCTTGTGTGACTCCGCGAGCGGCGTGGGGCCTTGGGAGTGGGGCTGAGGTGCTATCGGATCGGGCCCTGCCCGAAGTGTCACTGAAGAAAACACAGAGCGACTCGTTAGGCAAAATAAATCTTCATTCTGATTTATTTTCATGGTAGAAATATCCCCGCGTACATTTGTTTGTCGGCATGAACGACAGTGCCTTTCAGAGAGCCCATGTCTGTGCTGCCGGGGTAGCACGCACGGCTCGAGCTGCCCCGGACCGTCCCTTAGCCCGGGTGGGTCCCTGTCGGTGACACGGGTGACACAGCCGAGGTTTGACCCTTTGGAACGGGGCTGTACATGTGGCACTGTGGTTATCGCTGAGCTCAGCCTGCGCTGCAGCGGGGCTTTCTTATCTTGTCATTCTCGTAAAGCCGACATTATCTGGTTCTCTGTGCTGCAAACTGGGAAAGTCTTGATTACTTTCTTCCCCTCAAAATGTATCTCTTTAAAACAAGATATTGAAGGTGAAACTGAACTTAGTAGCCAGCGTTTTAAGACAGGAATGAGAAATTCAAGGCCAGCCTTGTCTCTGTGTCTGTTTTCGTTGCATGTGTGCAAATCTGGGCTGATGGAAGTGTCTCCTGATTTCACATACACAGACTGCATCCTCTGCACTTGCTTCCTTAATTATACAGTTCTGTGTTTCAGTAGCTGTGCTGCATCATAAGCACTTCAGTTATAATGAGATCTTTTGATTTTTCTTCCCCCTCCTCCTGCACAGTGTGTTTATTGCATTTCTTCAAACTCATCAGCAAAATGACAATTTGCATTTAACTGTGTAGTTGCTTCTAGGGTCAAGACAGTGGGAAGAGTGTGAATGTAGTGTGGAGAGAGAGGCTGTGTTCTGGAGGGCTTATGGTCTGAGCAGAGACTGTACAAAGAGAGTGTTAGCTAATGGAGTCACTGAGTGGGTTGATTTACAGACTGGCATTGCTTTATGCTTGCTGATTTCCCTAGTGTCAGATTAAGCACATAATGGAAGTTATGGAGAGGCAGTTGAGAAAGAGGAATTTCAGGCTACTCAGCTGTCAGGTGTATGAAAAATAAAGAACTGAAATGTAGAGTTATGCAAATACTAGGTAATGAAATTAAACAGTTGTTATGGTATGTTAGAGATAAGGTTTGGGTTGCTGGCCTTTGAAAGAAATCAAATTGTTCAAGCATAGACTGCTCATAGCATCGTTTAAAATATGTTGCGAAGGTGCTGTGATCCTTGACCTTAGTACTAACACCAAAGCTTTACAGAACAGTTTTGGGGATACTGGGTGCTGTAGTGGTGCTTACAGTGAGGAAAGAAAACTGTCAGCAGGATGATAAGTTGTTCTATAGTTGTCAGCACTTCCTCGCAACCTGTTGCTTGCTGAAGTGTTTGCAGGTAAGTGCCTGAGCTTGCATGTCCACCAAGGCAGTAAATTGTCACAGCAGCACCGTGTGCTGCCCGGGAAATTGTTTAGCACAGAGCATTGGGTTGCTTAGCAACAACCTTCCTCTCCTTCATTTCTGTTTGTCTTTTAATAGGACCAGTATTCTGTACTCATTTAATTGCAGGTGTCTAATTTGCTTTCCAGTTGATAGATCTGAAGTGCAAACATGAAGGAGAAACAATTCTTTTAGAACTGTGTTTCTCCTCTCATGTGATACCTTAACATGGTACTTCGAGGTCATGAGGTGTTTTAGGAGCTGTTGGGTTTGGAATCCAGTGGGTCAGAATCAGCCAAAGTGGACACTGGTGGTGACTGATCCCATGGCATCTGTTGGGATGTAACTTTTCAGAGTGTTTCTCTTTGCATCTCCCTGGAGCTTGTGGCTGGCCAAAGTGATGTGCTGAGTAACTGGCTTGGAGTAGGGGACAGTAAAATTCTGTGTGACGGAAAATACAACTTGGATCCTGGCTGTCCACATTAGTACTTTAACCATTTTATAAAACCATCAAGCAACCTTCATATATATTCTGATGCTATTCCTGATCTCTTAGAAACATTAAATGGCCTTGTGTTAGTGTAGAGGAGACTTTTGCTGTTAAATAGGTGGCCTTTCTTCTATTACTAATTCATTTCTGTGGTCTCTAAGTGTTGGCTGTTTTGCTGCTCTGTAGGTGAAGTAGCTCTTCAGTCCACACAGAATTCCGTGTTTGTTTTTGGCTCCACAGAAAACCAGCAGCATTTGGGGAAAGTTGGACGGCCTAGATACTCTTTGATGGGTCTCAGTAAAGAGGTCAGGTCAAGATGGGTATCTGGCAGTAGCCAAACAGCAAGTCCTGAAAAGTTTTTGTGCACTGTGAAACTCTTTGTAAAGGGGTTTTGCCCCTTAGTGCTACTTTTTGTAGCTTTTTTGGCAGCTTTATGTAGACTTGTGTTGGAAACGTGAACTACTACATGAGGGCATCAAGACTTTTCATTGTGCTTCTGACTTTAAAAATAAAAATTGAAATTGGAACATTGTTCTGTGGTGAATTTGATTTTTATTTTTGCATAAGGTGTCATAGAAAATATCATGTAGGTCAGTTTTTGGTATCACCTCACTTCCACTGTTTTATCCTCAAGCAGGGAAAACAGTGCGTAAGAGAGCAATCCAAGTACTCTGATTCTGCCTGGGATACAAAGTCATGCCCTAAGATGAAAAATCAAGTTATGAAATTAATTTGTATTTGTTCTGTATTTTTCCTACAGTTTATAGTGATGATGTTATATCAGTGTTTGTGCAGATGCAGTCAGAAGGTTTGATAAGAATTCATAATTTTTAAAGTTAGCAAGTTTAATTGCCAATGGGGTTTGTAAATCCATTGTTGGAAACCCACCTGATACACCGCAGGGTAGTTTTTGAAGGTTACTCATAACTGTAAGCATTTTTGTCTTTCTGAGCTTTTTCTTTAAACACCCTTGATTTTAGAGAATTATTAATTGCAAATATTTATGAGCAGCATTGCAAGGACCATAGGGTGTAACTGGTCCTAACTGAATGATAAATTGCATGTTGAATTTAATGGTTGGAGAATAATATGATGCTTACCTTTTATGCACAAGTAAGGAGCAGTGAGGATGAGATCACTGGCACTGTAGTAGTTACATGGACCTGTGCAATATTCAATGAATTAAGAGCTGTGTGTGACCCAGAGCCTAAGTTTTTCTAGGGAATGAGGAGGTGAATGATCAGTGCAGTGTTTGTCCTAACTAAGAATTTCAATGTATTTTGCATTTAGCTTAATTTATTGTCAGAAATGTGTGAGTTACTTTAACTCAGAAATGTGAACTTGCTCGTCTTTCAGAATTTAGCCATTATATTTCAATAGGAAATGAGCCATCTTTGTTTTAATGTGTAACTGTGTGTAATGTCTCCAGTATCTAAGCTGTGTTTTTAGGGGATGAGGAGAGCCACAATGTGATTGGCTGAACTGGATGATACAACACTGGAAAGTGTTTTGGTAGTTGTCAAGGAGTCATGGCTGGCTGTGGCCTGCAGTATCTAGTGTGTTCTGCTCAGAAGGGTTTCACTTGAAAATTGATAGTCTCTCTTCAGGATGTCCATTTTGTGGCAATGGTATGAACAACCCGTAGTAGTATCTTTCTTGATGGAGCTCTTGTTGCACTGGAAATCCCATGGGATTCTGTCAACCTGTTCCTCTGTAAAGCAGGAATCTGATGATGCTCCTGCCAGTGTTGTTTAGTGTTTGGAGAGTTATTAACCTTTTTTTCAATTTTTTTTCTTCAAATGAATAAAACTTAGTTGATGTATGCCAACCAACAAATGCATAAAGAGCATCATTAACCTGTCAAGTTTTATTTTCCTGACTGGTGAATTATTTTATGATAAACTTACCCTTCATCCTGTGTTGGTGACCAGTTGGCCACTCACATGAGCAGTATGCGTATGAATAGTTCTCTTACTAAAATTAACTGCCTAAACTTCCATAGATCAATTCTGTCACTTGAGAAGTAGCGTGGTGACCTATGCTGGCACTTGGCTGGCGGTGTTGTTGTGGTAAGCTGACGTGTAGGTTGGTGTCAGCCGTCATGTGAAATGGAGTTCTTACGCAATGGATCTTCTGCTTTTGGTCTGCTCGTGTGTGCTACTGACAGCGGTGGGGGACAGTGCTCCTCTGTGGGCAGCTTGCTTTTGGGGGTTTCTGAAGACTGGAATGGGATCCTGTGTGAGTTTCAATCCAGGAGCCTGGATGGTACTGGAATGCTTAGTGGTTGCAAGGTTACTGTAAAACAAAACAAAGATCCAAGTGTCGATACCAAAATACTGCCAAATTCATGTCCCTTGCAGTAGTGCTTCTGTCACACCTAATGGTTTAAATTAAAAATGGCTTGGAGACTAATAAAATCCTAAGGAAAGATGTTCACGGGAACATCTTTTATTTTCAGAAGTGATACACAACACCGACTTCCTAAAGAGCGTGGGTTTTTTTTCCTTCCAGGCCCTGTTCAAAATCAGCTGATGCATTCCCCAGATGGCCAGGGATACAGCCCTGTGGTTCCGGGATCGTACTCCCATCAGATGCCAGCAAAGGTTCCTCCACATCAGTCTTCTGGACAGTATAGTTATAGTGGCTCTCAGAATGTTTCTCAGTTAAACAATTACCAAGGACCTGGCCAGACTCTCAGTAGATCACCAGTGGCCGCTTTCTCCGGGTCACCAGTACAACAGCCAGGTCTTGTTCCACAAGTGCTGCCGCCTGCATTACAGAACTCAGTGGCTGTATCATCTGCTGGGAGCTTTCCTCCTGGAGCCAGCCCACCAGTGCTTTCAAACTGGCAGTACAGCCAGACTCCTGTGAGTCAGCCACTTGGGGCTCAAACAAGCCATTTGGCTCGTGTGCCTGGGACAGGGTCAGTTCAGCCACCGTCATCGTTATCAGGAAGTACAAATCCTCCAGGGAGTTATCAATATGCTGCTTCTCCAGGGGGTCCTCCGCTGCAGAACAGCTACATGAAGCCAGGTAACCAGAACTTTTTGATATTTTACCAATGTCCATTTTTCAATGACCTTTTAGAATAATGAGTACAGAATTGACTCTGCAGTGACATTTTGCTTGTGGAAGATTATCTCAAAGCAGATACACCCATCAGAAATACATGGATGCTTTCTTTGGGTTAGAAATGGAAGTTCTCTGCACAGGTTGGGTATTTCAGCTGGCTGGAGCAGATAACTCCTGAATGGTGTCTCATTGTTTTGAGACACTGTGTGTGGGTGATGCTGTTTCTGTGACCTTCACCATTTCCTGGGGTGGCTTTTGGAGCACTAGCATGTTTCAGTCCAGGACTTCACCATTGAAAACTAGTTCTATTTAGTGAGCATGGTCATCTTGTTNACACGGACAAACACCGACAGACACCGACACTCACCCGCAGCTACGCCCGCTCCGCCCCCCGCGGCTCCTTCCGGCACCGGCGCCCGCGGCGTACACACTCGGCTGGGCTCGGCTGCGTTCGGATAGACTCGGCTATGTTCGGATAGGCGGGCGTCGTCTCGGGTTGGTTGTCTTCGGCTGGGTTCGGCTGGACTCGACTCGATTCGGTGTGACTCGGCCGTGTTCGGCTGGGTTGGGTTGGGTTGTATCCGCCTCCGCCCCCACGCGTGCCCGCCCAGCCCCGCCCCTAGCCCCGCCCTTAGACCGCAGCGCCGCTCCCGGAAGTGCCACGTGTCCGCAGTGCGGCTGCGCATGCCGCCCGGCAGTTCCGGTGGCTCCGTCCCCCCCGCTCGGGCCGGCGCCGCNGGATTTTCTGTAACCACTTGATTCGGGTAGTTTTCTGAACAGCCTCAGTCAGGTTGATGCAAATAACTGGAGCACAGCCTGAAAAGAAAAGCATTCTGTGCTGTTGAAATAGAGGTCAGTTCAATGGAAAGCTTCCTTCCCCCAAACTTGTAATTTTCACATTTCGTGATAATTGTCAGTCTTCAGAAAGTACTCTAAAAGTAGGAGACTTTGTTCCTGCTGCTTGACTGCTGGTATATGCAGTGGTAAAAGCTTTTCTAACACTAAATAGCTCTATTGTGCAATTTGTGATTATTATGGAAACACAGTTAATACTCAAGTTTCTCTTTGCCAAACTGCTGTCTGTTGTTACAGAGCTTTTTTCTGACTGAGCATGCAAACAGGACTTAGGTAGAGAAATATTTTCCATGTAAAAGCAAATGATTTTTCTTGTGAAGTGCTTTTAGCCTCATTAGAGATTTTTATTGATGCTAGTTTTTTTGTTATATGCCTGCCTAATTTTGTTATGATGTTCAAAATGTCTTAAGCTCACAGAATTTATGAAACTATTTCTGGCACTTAATTGGAATAAACAGTTAGTACTTTGGAATTAGTGAGGAAAATGCAGAGAAATTTTGGAAAGTGGCATATGAAATGAGAGCAAGTGTTTGGAATAAGTAATTTTTATATCCATTCAATCCTCCTGAGCAATTTCCCTGGTATTTTTTTTTTGTATAACAATGATCACTTTTAAAATTAAGTTAGCTTGTTTGGTGATTACTCCAGACTTAGTTATAAAGTTGGGATGTTTTCAGTACATCTTGAAATTCCTGCCAACAATAGCAACAAAAAGCTGAAAGAAATCAGTAGCTACAGGAACCCGGAATGAGAAAAGCATGGAAGAAACCATCTGAAGTTGAGACCCACATGTTAGGATTTATGTATCTCATGCTGTTCATCCTCTGAATAACAGGAACATTTAGAATTCAATCTGTGTGTTTTTGTAACAAAATTTCTGTTACTTTTTTCAGCTGGGTTAAACACCTCCTAAAAGTTAATCTCTTTATAGGATCTGCACCTCCACCAGTGACTCAGCCTTTAACTCCACTCCACCCTCCAAGGCCACCTTTAGGACCTCCACCAGTTGGTGGGCCACCTAAGCCATCAACAGCGATGGCAGGACCACCTAGTGCACAGTCTCTGCTAAAATCAGCTGCAAACCAAGAAGGTAAGAAACAATTTGCTCTTTATGTTGAATTCAAACATGGCAACTTGCTGTAATATGCAACCTTTAAAGTCAAGCACATTGTTCTATTAGAGACTCAAATTGTAAAATTGATACTAATACAGCTAATAATTTAATCTGAAAAGAGCAGGTAAGGACCTGGAAAGAAGAAAAGTTCTTCTTGTAGACAGACGTTAACAAAATTTAAGAAATTAACAGCTAAAAATAAATTTCCAAGTTCTGTTTTACATGGCCATGTCTCCTGTAGCTGGCATTGTTTTTTTCCTTTTTTGTGTTATAAAGTGATAGTGAAATTCTCATTTTTCTGTGTCCCTGACTGCTGTGAGGAGAGAAATCCATGTATGACTCCCTGTATTGTTCATTCTACAGCGAGAGCTAAAATGGGGACCTTGCAATTCCTTGCTATTTATGTAGCTGTACCTTCTTCTTCTCTGTGTAAAATCACCGAAACAGTACAGCTTGCATTTATTAGTTTTTTGAAGGAAGTTACTAGAGGCTGTGAAGTGTCAGCTGTTGAAGACAGAGACCTGACTTTGTGTCTCCTGTGGGCCCTGCACAAATATGCCATTGTTTAAGAACTCCTCAGGGCTCTGTATCAGACAGACTCCAGTTGTTTGGCATTTAGTGCCCATGCTAGATGGGGCCACGTGCAAGTTGGCAGCTTTATTTTTACATACATAGCTCTGTCAAAGCTGTTGGTTCCTTGCATGTTCAGATTGACAGTTTCTTGTGTGTGGTAGCTGTGTGAGTACAAGAATAGTATATTGAGATTTAGCTTAGTTTGGAATGTATGAAATGCATTAGAAACAGCTTTTGCTTAGAAAATATTTTCTTCATAATGAAGAGAAACATTTTCAGAGCCCTGGAGAGATAAAAATGTTTAGTCTATGAAGCAGGTTGACTGCTGCTAGCCAGATTCAGTGTGTAATGTAAGTTCCTTTTATTGGGTCATCTTCAAAGATTTTAATTAAAAATGGTAATAAAAATAGAGTACCTACTTCTCCTTAGCAATATATAGTTGTGTTAGTATATTTAGACATAGTTGACTTACCAAAAACTGTTCTTTGGGAGCACTCTCTGAGTTTCAAGGTTTTTCCTGGCTTAGATTGAATTTCTATCTTGACTGGTATGTGACTGTGTCAGAGCTGTTGCTGTTTGGTGAGCAGTAGTGGACTAAGTGTGTAAGCGTAGGGAATTTGGTGTTTCTGTGAATTATTGGTGGAAAAGGTTCTTCAGGGTACTCGAAGCTACAGGGTACTTGGAAAACTGCAGCTAGCCTAAAGAGACTTCCTCTGCTGAGGAGGGAGTGTCCCCTAACCCTTTACTGAATGTTGGCTTGGAAGCTGTGGCAAATTCCTAATCTAAAGGAATCATAAAAGATTATTCAACCAGAAGTGTAGGGACTTTTATTTTCCTTAAAAAAAAAAGATTGTGATGTTTTATGAATGTCCTTTGTTGAGGTAACCTCTGCAGAGGATGTGTGTGTGAGAAAGAGGCCAAAGTGTATATTTAATTCAGTTTCATCCTGGGTCAAAACCAAAGTAGATTCAAACTATGCTTGTCTTAATATTCATCCAGCAAGTAGGATTTTTTTTGCAGTTACCTCATTAAAACTTCTTCGTAACTTGTGCAAATTTTTCCTGTGGTTGTTTTTCTTGAAAGGTGATGCCAGATCTGCTGCCAGTGATGGGTCTGCAGTGCAAAACAGCTATGATGCAATTGAAGGTGGTGGCCTCATGGGTAAGGCTTTGGGAGTAAAAATGGTTGTTATTATTATGGAACTTTCCCAGAGTCTGGGAAAGATAGAAGTTTAAGCATTTGTGTACAAACATATGTACTTGGTTCAATGCCTGTCTTGAAGCTAAATACAAAATTTGAAGCACTGACAATTAGCATGTCTTTGCCTGTAATACGCAAAGTGGGTGAGAAAATCTTTGCAAAGTTGACAGCAGCTGTATTTTTTACTCTTAGAAACTAAACAGGCAGCTCTCCTGTTGTACTAATGCCTCAGGTAAGATACAGTTCTTCAGCAATTAAGTATCTGTCTACTCTGCTTCCAGCAACTCCACATCATTCTCCTGCAGCCCCGAATCTTAAGATGAATAGAAGTGTTGGGTATTCTTATCCTGCCTTACCTCCGGGCTACCAACATACTGCTCCACCTGGAGCACCAGGAATGAATGCATCTGCTTTGCAATACCCAGATGGATCAAAACATTTCCACCAGGTAAAGACCGTCTGGTTTTTATCTCAGTACCACCTCTGGTGGTGGGGGGGTGTGGGTAAAGGAAAGTGATTGTTGGTGTGTGTTGTGCATCCCTGGGGTGCTGCTTCTTTTGTTCCCTGTTTGGGCACCATTTGTTCAAGAGGGCAGACATAGCCCAGAATTAATGCTTTTGCCTGTGCCTTGGTACCAGTTTGGAAAAGCCATGTGCCAGCTCTTTGTGAAGTGTTCCACCCTCGTATCTGTTAAGGCTGTTTCTTTTGAAACTTGCAGCTGCTTTTGGCATGTTTCTCTTCCCTGGCATTGTTATTGTTAACTGAAGTATTTGGGGTTTTTTTCCCTGAACTTTTAAAGTGAGCTGACCAACACTTTCACCAGCTGAGCCTCTGTATTTCAAGAGCTTTGTAGCCATTTTATGCTACTTTTTTCCTCTATTATGTTAAATGCTGAAGTCAAGTTCATGTGACAACCAGTATTTCTAAATATATTCATACAATGGCAATTAGTACATGAGCAAAACAAACTGAAAGGGATATTTATGTGCTTTTAAATGGACTGTGGGTTTCATCCAAATTATTGGTGCTAATTTTTGAAATATTACTTGACTCTAGCCTGCCCTGGGCCCTAATCACTTAACTGCATCAATGGGTGGCCTGAGTCTACAGCAGGAAGGCTTAAGACCTGTGAATCTTCTTCAAGAAAGAAATATTCTTCCCACCACCCTCTTGAAGGCTCCTGTCCCCAACTTGCATGAAGACATCCAGAAGCTCAACTGCAACCCTGAGTAAGATTATGCATTTGCTATAATTCATCAAAATAGATAGAAGTATAAATTCCTACTTATAAACATAACTTCACGAAAGATTTTCTTAATTTTATGAGTAGAAAATACTGAAAATGGGCTTCACTGTGTTAAGATAAGGCAGTAAGTGGGTTTAACTTTGAAGAGGAGAAAATCATCTGTGTAGAAAGTATGAGGAAAAGTTTGCTTACAGAGCAGCTATAGATAGGTACAGTACAAAAATTTTATGGCTGGCAGTGAGTATGGATGAGAAGATATAAAATGAGAGTTAAGTCAGTCAGGGGAGGTACACCAGAAAGATTCTGCATGAAGAAACATGGGTGACCTCTGTATTGAAAGTAACCATTTAAAATAATGTAGTAAATGAAATTTCAAACAAGAGGCTGGCAGTTGGTTAATCAGTTATCCTCTCTGAGGAGAACAACCAAACTGTATAGCCAGGGACTCCTGCTTTGCAAATATTTTTATGGTAGATAAAGGAAATAATAGTGCCTTTGTGACGTTGTTCATGCAAACAAGCTGGACAGGATTTGCAAAACTGCCACATACATCTGCGCTTTGTGGAAGCTGCTAAGTGCTCAAGACTCAGAAAATGATTATGGGGTTGTTTATAGTTACTAAGTTTTTAAAACTGCATTTTAAACTTTGCCAGTTCTGATTTATTCTAAAATAGCATTTAGTATAAAAGATTTGGTGTTGTTAGGCTTAACTTTGAGTGTTGTTAGGCTTAACTTTGACTGGAGTAACTAAAATGACACTCAGTTCTGTGTAAAGGGTATTTGTATAAAATAAGAACTCAAAGTATGTACTGTGGGTCAAGCTGAGACAGTAACAAAATGATTTGACAGAGGTGGAGAAGATACTTTATCTGGAAATGGAAATTCACCATCAACAGCTCTAGAAAAATATACTGTACTACTGAAATCATAATTTATTTTAAAGCCTCTGAAAATAACCCTTTGTCCTCCATGTAGGTTGTTCCGCTGTACCCTGACTAACATTCCTCAAACTCAGGCCTTATTGAATAAAGCCAAACTTCCTTTGGGGCTCCTGCTTCATCCTTTCAAAGACTTATCGGTATGAGAAATATTCAAAACTTTACATGCTGAAATACCAACTATGCCTTTATTAGAGTCCAGACAATGGACAATGAATTATAAAACAAGGGCAGGTGTCTTGGCCCAGAAGAACTACCATAGTAACTGATATTTCCTTCTTCCATACAGATCACTGTAATTTTTCTGAATTATTTTTCCCTACCATTTTTAAACCTTCAGGTCTCACTTTTTAATAAAAAAGAAACCCTCTCAAACCACAAAAAACCAAAAGCTTAAAGGCAGCACAGAATTCGGACTGTGATACAAGGCAACACATCTAAATTCCAGGTTGTCATGTATCAGTTGTACTTATTCATTTCAAACCTAGTACTAATTCTAAACTCAAGACTTGACAAAGTTGAAGGGATTTGGATGTCATGAGATAGCCAGAAGACTTTGAATTCGGCAGTGTCTCTTAAACACTGAGTTTTTTTCAGTTTAATTAATTTTTCAAAGATGTGGGCTTTTTTTTTCCCCTGCTTTTTGATCTATATTGCGTACAGGACTTGGTCTTAAACCATCAGGGTAAAATTCAAGAATTTAGAGGCTTGGAAAGGGAATCTACGCAATCAAATATGTTAGAGCTCAGTTCCTACCTGTTGTATTAAGGAACTGCAGGGATGTTGTGAGGATGCAGAAGTACTCCTTCTTTCAGCAAGGATGCTTTGACTCACTAGCCAGCACAGTGTAGGTGGTGGTGCTACCACAAATGAACAGCTGCAGGGTGAGGGTGCTTTAAAACAGGAAGCTTTTCTTTTCCAGCAATTGCCAGTGGTCACTTCCAGTATTATTGTGAGATGCCGTTCCTGCCGGACGTACATTAACCCTTTTGTCAGCTTCCTAGACCAAAGGAGATGGAAATGCAATTTGTGCTATAGAGTGAATGATGGTAAGTTTTAAATGTGCTTTAAAATGTTGCAATTAACCATTTCCACTTTGGCCTTTGAGACTGAAGTGTTGTTGGCCACATCAGTAGGGGGATTATTGTCAGTCACACTGGGAGTCATGAGAAATGTTTCCCAGTGACAGTGGTGTCCCTAAAGAAACACAATAAGCCCAAGTGGTCCCCCAGGGTACCCATGCAGGTGACAAGTGTAAGTGAATTACATTGCCTAGTGCAGTTCTCCACGTGTTGCCCAACAGCCACAAAAGATTTGATATATTTGTTTTGAAATGCAGCACAGCTAATACTGCTGTGAAATACTGATATATAAACTTATCTACATAGTTCCTGAAGAATTCCTGTATAATCCTGTGACAAGAGTTTATGGAGAACCTCATAAAAGACCTGAAGTCCAGAATGCTACTATTGAGTTTATGGCTCCATCTGAATACATGGTAAGGCTTTATTTACTTTTACTTATTCTTTCCCTTTGTTTTATTTTCAGAGGGAAGTCAGAGAAAGCTTTGTTTCAGAGCATGCTTTCCAGTTCAGTAGAACAGCTATTGCCTTAAAGAGTGTATCTGAGAACTCATGGGGAGAACTTCAGAGAGTTCACTTCTAGACATTTATGATGTCAAAGTTGTTCTGTAGCTAGAATATGTAGGTATCTTCTGAAGAAAACTAGAATTCTGGTATTACCAAATAAGAGGCAAATGCATTCAGAAATTTTAGCTGTCATCTGCGTGCTGTTTTAACAGTTTAAACTTGCAATGGAATGAATAAACCCAATCTAACAAATGTCATTTGAAAATTAAAGGTAATCTTTTCTTTGCTCAGCTGCGACCACCTCAGCCGCCCGTGTACCTCTTTGTGTTTGATGTCTCTCACAATGCAATAGAGACAGGATACTTGAATACAGTCTGCCAGACCTTGTTAGACAATCTTGACTCGTAAGTACTTTTTTCTTAAAATCTCCAATTTTCATTCGTCTTAAGAAACTTATGATAGACACCAACATGTCAGTCCTTTCTGTGTGGAAGACACATTTCCTAGTGTGGACTAGCAATGGCCAGTGTTGTGTTAAAATGTATCATAAACCTGTAGTCTTTTTCCCATCACAGCTACACCGGTATAAAAGGTAATTTTAAGGCTTGATTTTCAGTCTGACTCTTTCCTATAAGCTTCACCAATCCCCAAAAGAGTATAAGCATCATTTTTATGATATATTTTGAACTGTATTTTTTAAAACCTGAAATTTAGATAAGTGTTTGCTGAAAAGAGTCATACATCTAATAAACTTCTCCTAAAATGCATACTGTTTGAACTTATGTAAACACTAGTTGGTATTTTGCAGTTTATTTCTTCCTTTTCTTCCACTTCTGATTACCCTTGTTAAAGGTTTTCACATACTTGCTAGGTGACTCTACCATGAGTTCCTTTTTTGCTGTGGTTTTTGTTCTGTCCAAAATGACTTAGTGAAGTTCTTGCAGTCTAGCTGTTAAGCTAACTGCTTGGTAAGAACCATGGAGAGATGCAGTGGATGTTAAAAAAAAAAGACTGCAGAAATGAAATTTCATCTTGTTGAACACCATATGTCTCATTTTCAGGCTTCCTGGGAACACTAGAACAAAAATAGGCTTCATAACGTTTGACAGCACAATCCATTTCTACAGTCTTCAGGAAGGTCTCTCTCAGCCTCAGATGCTTATAGTTTCAGATATTGAAGGTATACAGAAATAAACTTTGTCATCAGTACCTGTTAATGACTTCTGGTTATGGCAGCCTTTAAAAATATGTGTCTGGTGGGAGTTCCTAGATCACATCATTAGTCTCTCTAGTAATGACTTCAGAAGTACCATATGTGTGACTTTATTTATGAAGACATCTCCCTGATGTCTGAGCAAGGCTGTGCCTGCTCATGACTTCAAACATGAAGACAGCCTTCCTAAGTTCTAGTTTAATTTGTACAGTTCTCTAGATTCCTCTTGGAATCCCAAATACTGATACTGGATACATTTTTATAGATTTTCCTGTGGCTGGTGCTTAGTGCTTGTCCTTCTGCCTTTTGTTGCAAGTCACCTTTCACTGGATGTTATTGGGCAGGGTAAAATGAACACTGGAAATATTTGCTATGTGGTTTTATTTAATAGTCTTGATTATCCTTCAGCCGTGTTGATTGCTACTCTAACATGGGATTCTAGCCACAGGAATGCTAATGAGAAAAAAAGAAATACACATAAATATGTTTACATGGGTTAATACACTGATACAGTGTATTTTTTCCAATAAGTATGATGGTTGGCAACTAAAGTCAAGGGAAGCTTGATGTGTTTTTAAAAGATAACGCAAATATTTTTTTTCCCTTTCAGATGTATTTATACCAATGCCAGAAAACTTATTAGTAAATTTAAATGAAAATAAAGAGGTAAGAAGCAAGGACTTCCTTACATAACTAGTGACATTTACATAGATGGGGGATATGTTTGGTAATTTTTTAATTAATTAATGCTCATTAACACCTGTTCAAATGCCAGGTGTGAGGCAAAAGAAAGAGGTCTTATCTCTGTCACTGTAAATTCTTGCCAACCTGAAACAAGACAGTACTTCAATTTTTCTAGGACTTTCTCTTTACTACCTTAATATTAGAAGTGTTAATACTTGGTTCTGTTCAGCAATCAGCTCTATATAAAGTAGAAAATCATGAAGACTCATAGGCCTAATACTGTTTTCTCACTTGTAGCTAATTCAAGATCTGTTGAAGACATTGCCACAGATGTTTACCAAGTCCCTGGAAACTCACAGTGCTCTGGGGCCTGCATTACAGGCTGCCTTTAAACTGATGTCCCCCACTGGAGGTAGAATCACTGTCTTCCAGACACAGCTCCCATCTGTGGGAATGGGAGCACTAAAGTCACGAGAAGAGCCAAACCAAAGAGCAACAGCAAAGGTTAGGAAAGCAAAAAGCTTGAGAGTACTAACAACCCTGTTCTGTGCATGTAGGTGGTTCTGGGATTGCCTCTTCTGGGTTAATTTTGTGCTTGTCTTGCTCCTTTGTTAAAGTAGCAGAAAAAACAAAAGAAAAACCAAGCAATATAAACACAAATTAATTACCTGATTTTTAAAATTAAGATATTTTTAACCAATGATGTAGAATTATTAGTGTCCCTGAAAACAGGCAATAAATGTATGAATCAATTTGAATTTCCTTTGTATTTTGTTATACTCCACTGTGTTAACAGGACATACATCTGACACCATCGACTGATTTTTACAAGAAGTTGGCCTTGGACTGCTCAGGGCAACAGGTTGCAGTGGATTTATTTCTTCTTAGTGGGCAATATTCTGACTTGGCTTCTCTAGGTAAATCATGTAAAACTGTTTTGGGGCATGTAACTCTTGTATTTTGAGCAAATGCTACGTTAGAATCTCCACTAATATTTAGTAGATGAACCTGATTTGAATTAATATAGTGTGTCAAGATGCAAACTTATCCTTGCTGAGCAGTGACAGTGAATAGAATGTAACCTTTCAGTCCTGATTTAACCTACTTGTTCTCATATCCTCCATTAGTGAGTCAGGATTCTTGTGCTACTGATATAAGTAGCTGAAATACTTTCTTCCTTTTTATGCCTTTTAACCATCAGTGTAATTGTCTTTAGAGCAAGTTTTATTAGCATTTTAATTATTTTTTCTGTATTTAACCAAAGAGAGTTGTCACTTTCAAGTGACAGCAGTTTCAGGTCAACAGAAAATTATTTCACACCTGGAACTATCACATACTAGAAGATACAGTTGTGTTACATCTGTGTCTGTAGGCAGGTCTGTAACTGTGTATCTGAGCAATTTGCAGGTGTGAACAATTTAATAATTTAAAGACTGCAGCAGCAACTGTCTGCACTTTCCAATGTATGCTGGTTTTGTTTCAGGTTGTATATCAAGGTATTCTGCAGGTAGTGTCTACTACTACCAGTCTTACCATCATAAACACAACCCTGTCCAGGTGGAGAAATTGCAAAAGGAACTGAAGCGATATTTAACTAGAAAAATTGGGTTTGAGGCTGTCATGAGGATAAGATGCACCAAAGGTCTGAATTCACCTTCTTAGATTTTTATGTGGTGGAGAATAGGGAAGTGGGTGTTTTCTGCTGTTTGAGAATGTTTTCTTTGGTATTCTAGCTATTTTGTAAGCTTAAATGATTAAAAGGCAAAGATTAAAAAAGTAAAATTCAGTACCAGGGATAAGACAATTTTTAAAAGACTGTATTTGCAGTGTGTTTTCTGGCATCCAAGTTCCATTTTATAATGGTCAAAACTGGAAATTTTGCTGGACTGCTGTATCAACAAGGGACTGTTTTTATCATCTAGATGTTTTCTACTACTCTGCATTGATTTGCCTTGCTAATTCCCACTTTCTGCTCGGCTTTACCGATTCTTTGGATCAGTTGTCAGTTTGCTGTATTTACCTTTTCTGAAGATAATGTGTTTCACTGAGAGGGAACATTCCAATACAGAGTCACCTGCATTGATGGCAGATCTGTATATGGTGCCTGTACTTCACAGCTGTAAAACCCAAACTGATTCATTATTATCCTGTAGGTCTTTCCATTCATACTTTCCATGGGAACTTCTTCGTGCGATCTACAGACTTGTTGTCATTACCCAACGTAAACCCAGATGCAGGATACGCTGTGCAAATGTCAGTGGAAGAGAGTCTTACTGATATGCAAGTTGTTTCTTTTCAGTCAGCTCTCCTGTACACCTCCAGCAAAGGTAAGGTTAGATTGAGCCAAGAGTGGCATTTGTAGTGTTGTTTCATAAAACAAGTATGGAGGCTACAGTTTTCTTTTCTTGCAGGTGAAAGACGAATTCGTGTCCACACCATGTGCTTACCTGTTGTCACAACACTGAGTGATGTGTACCTAGGGGCAGATGTGCAGGCCATCACAGGGCTTTTAGCCAATATGGGTGAGTGTGCTAAGAACTTGTTTGGATGTGTGTGGATTGTATCCTTAAAGCTCTGAGCAATAATCCTCTGGGATGTGGCATTAGAAGAAAAGATTCTCCCTTGTTCTAAGAGTGTTTTCTAGGTTGCAAACCTAAGAGAGTTTTGGTTTTAATGCTTGGCTTAGGTGAAGGATCAGTAGAGCTGTGTATAATAACCTGGACTTAGGCTTAGTCTAGTGCATCATTGTGGGGCCCTAGCTTTTTTCTGAAGCACTTGACTTCCCCTAGAATGTAGTAAAAGCTTAAGATGCATCGACATATATGATAAAATGAGAGAAGTTAATATATGTGACCGTATTCCTGCCAAGGGAGGAAACCCCTCTTATTTGAGCCTTGTACTCTGTGTTTAGCTGTGGACCGCTCCGTTTCTGCTACGCTGAGCGATGCTCGGGATGCCTTGGTCAACGCAGTGATAGATTCTTTAGCTGCTTATCGCTCCTCCGTGCTGAGCATCCAACAGGCTGGGCTCACAGCTCCCCACTCACTGCGGCTCTTCCCACTTTATATACTGGCACTCTTAAAACAGGTAAGAGGGGAAAGGAAGCGAGACGAGGATGATTCTGTTTGGCAGGTCTGCCTGAAATAAAAGAACAATTCTTTGATGGAGAATGATTTAGTTTAAAAGCAGGAATTTAGAAATGTGTGTAAAACCAAAAGTATAAATGTTTTAAGCCATGGAAGAGCAAAATAATAAAGACACTGACTAGTGAAGAGAATGTGTCAGGGTAGTGATAGTGTTTTCTCAGGAATCTCATTTTTGTGCGTTTCTGGAAATGTAGATCCACACAGCAGTTCAGTGTGGATTAGAAGAGAATTGGGTGGGTGGCAGAGAGGGAGTTGGCTGGCTGTTCTTGCAGTAGGTTTAAAGCATTTCACAGTATTTGCTCAATGTAAGTATTTTTTAATTGAATTTCCCTGAACTGATACTAGAAGTCATTTAAGTGTTGGACAAACTGGTTTTCTGTTTCAAGGAGAAGTTTAGGATTCATACATCTTGATTACGAATTAACCAGCATGTTCATACTGAGCTTTTTTATGTGAAAGGCTTGATAAACATTTGACCCAGTCAAGTGGGAGGAGTGAGCCCTACTTTGATTTATAGCTGTTTTTTTGGTCCCAACAAGCCAGGAGTATTTCTTTCCTGTAAATACAGACCTAAGATTCTGTATATTGAAGCCAATTGTAAACTGCTCCAGTATTTATTCTTTTAAATTGAATCAAGTAGCATTTTTGAGGTGTATGTTAGAGAGATGTATTTCAGGGTGCTTTCATCTCAGCTGTAGTGCTCACTAGAAAGGATTGAAGGTGCCAGTTCAAGGTTAATTCTAAAATCCAGAAATGGGAATAATGAGACTTGTATGATTTATATGTGAAACACTGAAGGGAACTATGGAGAAGTAAAATAGCAGAAGTAAAATATCATGAGAAAACACTTAGGGCACATCTCTAAAACTTAAGTAAGCTAGAAATAAGCAGTAGGTGATGTGTGAAATTCACTTTATTTTGCTTTGCTTTAATGGTTAAACTAAATGGCTGATTGTTTGCAGAAAGCATTTCAAACTGGGACAAACACACGTTTGGATGAACGCATCTTTACCATGTGTCAGGTGAAAAACCAGCCCCTTGTTTACCTCATGCTCATGACGCATCCCAGTCTGTACAGAGTCGATAATCTCACAGATGAGGTGAGTCTTTGCCTTGCTACATAATCTCTTTGATCCCAACGATTTGTGTGATGTGAAAGTAAATGTTCAAAATCTCCCAAGTTTCCCATATTAAAGCTGCACAGCTAAAATGTAATGTTTCATATTCTCCCCTTGTTGCGTTTATGCGTTTGTTATTTGGAACTGGATTGATGAATTCTGGAGAGAAGCTGTGCTTTGCTATGGATGGATGGGGAAGGTTTTTTCTAACTTGTTTCATCTTTGCCTTGTGTCATTATCTTGTGCTATAATCCCATATACATTAAGATATCATAATGTGGTTTTTGTCCCTTTGTAGCTTCCTTTGTTTTAAAATGTCAGGCAGTTTTGAGAACAGGGAATGTTTATGTAAAACCCTGAACAATTTTAGAAATCACATCTTTGGTACATAACAAATTTGGTATTCCAGTTCTAGAACTAATTAACTAAGATACATTTGATGAAATTCACCCTCTCTAAATAAAACATTAAGATTTATTAGTAAATTATGCACTTTAAGTATGACTTGAGTTAAACTGAGAAAAACAGTCCAGCTCCAGTATTCAGTGTAATAGATCCTACTCTTATTTAACATTCTCTTCTGTTACTTTGCATCAAGATGTGAACCACTGTTTTTCTTCTTCTTTTAGGGGGCTCTTAACATAAATGACAGAACTATACCTCAGCCACCCCTTCTCCAGCTGTCAGTGGAGAAGCTGAGTAGGGATGGTGCTTATCTTATGGATGCTGGCTCTGTAAGTTGTGTGGTGGTGGGGATTTTAAAAAGTATCCAAATTTACTTGGTGTGTTCCTTTTGAGAACCCAAAATATGTGCAAGACTGCTGAGGTGTGTTTTGGGTTGAATTAATGTTACTGATGGGTGTCTTTCAGGTGATGTTTCTGTGGATCGGGAAGAACTGTGGGCAGGGCTTTATCAGCCAAGTCCTTGGAGTTCCAAATTATGGCTCAATACCACAGAATATGGTATGTGCTTGCTCTGCTGTACATCAGTCATACAGTGCTGCCAGAATATCATTTGCATGAGAATTAAAATACCGCTGCTTAGATATTAGCCCTCTAGTGGTATAGATCCAGATTCAAGGAAAGAAATAATTTCTGTTACCCCTTGGAGTTTCTTCCTATGAAAACACAGTTAGGAAGAGGCTGACAATGATTGAGTTTCTCAGTCTTGAGGGAGCAGACTAAGAACCCTTGCAAACAGTGAGCACAGTGGGTTAGTGGGAAATCCTTTAGTTTCTGCAACAAAACAGGAATCAATCACAGCTCAGTCATCACCATTCTGAAAGCTAATTGCTGATAGCAGTTTAGTGCTCTTGACTGTTTCAAGCCCTTTTGAAGAAGACAAGACTTAAACTATACATCACAAAATGTATCTGTCTGGGTTTTCTTTATGCCTAATGAGTTGGGCTAGTTTAAGTGTTTCTTTTACTGTTTTTCTGAAAAATACCCTGTTTGTATTAATGAAACCCTTTGCCTTTTAGACACATCTCCCAGAACTTGAAACTGCAGAATCCATCAGAACACGAGCCTTCATTTCTTGGCTGAGAGAACAGAGACCCTTCTTTCCTATACTATATATAATAAAGTAAGTGGTTTTTAACAGTCTTCTTGCTTCTTCAGCAACACATTAACAATACATAGTTGGGTATCATATATTGAACTTTCTTAATGGAATTCTTAATGATAGTGTGTGCTGTGCTGACAGATTTCACTACAGATATGACTTATGAGTTGTCTCAAATTAGAATTTCAAAAGACTGAAAAAGACAATGTCACAGGAGAATCTTTAGTTAATGTCAGATAAATGAAGTAAATGCTGGTAAGAGCACTTATTAGGATTAATCACTGCTAAGGGCTATTTGAGATCCTCTTTACATATGTCCTTAAGCTCTTGAAATGTCTTGCCACTTGACCTGTAACTTTATTAATGCACAGTAGCCCTTGGCAAATGTTTATTTCACTCAAACACTTATATTTTTGTTTTTAAGGGATGAGAGTCCATTGAAATCAAGTTTTCTGCAAAATATGATTGAAGACAGAACAGAATCAGCCTTATCATACTATGAATTCCTCCTTCATATACAGCAGCAAGTGAATAAATGAAACACTAGCCTTTGGCTCACTTCTTTAAGGAAAGATTTTGCAGTAAAGAATGATTGTGCTTGTAATATCTTCATTAAATCTGTGGCCTGAGGCAGTTGATGAGAAGTTCTCACTGTGATTTCAACGAACTAAAGCAAATAAAGGACCACATCTGAGAATCAAATGTGCAACTACATAATATTGTACCTTAAAAAAAATCAAACTGTTGGAACTGGTTGAGCACCTTTAATTTGCTGCAAATCGTGTTTTTACTGTAAGTAGTTGCAGCATGAAGTACATTTACAAAGGCAATACTGCAAAGGTGAAATACATTTTGTAAAATAAAGAGTTCTTTGTTGTTCAAAATGTATATTTCTGTAACTTTTTTCTTTTTTTTTTTCCTTTTTTTCTTTTTTTTTTTTTTGCTGCTAGATATAAAACCTCACAATACTGATCATGATTTGCAGGGAAATTCTTTCTAAGTGCATCCAGTGATTACAGACAGAGCATCTCAATGTTCAACTTAATGCTTAAAGTAACAATGAAAGAAGTGTTCATTGTGAAATGAACAAATGCTTATGAAGTGTAAAATCCAGTGCCTGGATTGGATTATGGCTAATAGGACTAAAGGTAAGCTTAACCTGGATAAGGCGGATGAATTTGTTGAAGGTATTAATAAGTCAGTATTCTAATTTTAAAAACAGTGGGGAAGAGTGGGCCCTACATGAGACAGATTTTAAAAAGTCATTGGCTGAGTTGGCAGTAAAAGTAGACTTAGGTAGATGGTAAGCTTTGCTTTTCTTCAGTAGAAGAAATAGTTTTAATTTCAATTTTATGAATGGTGTGGGAAGGGAAGGGCAAGGAAGGTTATCTCAGATTTTGTTTGGTTTATGTTCAGTAGACTTTTGGCTCTTGTTTACATTAAGTGAATGTTGGGCCCCTCAGATCTGGTGTGTTTCTGAAGCAAGTTTTTTGGCAGCCCTTCAGACCAAATGTTGGTCTGCAACACTGAATATTCTGACAAGAAAATTGGAAATTATTTTTCCAAGAGCAAAATTATTATGTTGCATTTGAAGATTTGTATATGGTTAAAGACATGCCTGAAGTTTTCGAAAAAAAGGGGTTTTTGCTGCAGCTGTGTAATGAGCCCAGGTCCAAGGCCAGTGTGCACCAAATAAAAGCTTTAAATATACTCTCAGATCGTGCCAGAGCTACAGATCGAAGCTGACATCAGACTTGAAGTGAAAATTTATATACAAAAAATATTTAAATAATTTTATATAAGTGTATTGATAATTCTTCTGTTTTGAAGATTAAGCTATCATTGATAGCTACCAATGTAAAGAGTATTTAAGTTACTGTATCCCAATGCTCATGGAAGTGTTGCATATGGAAAAATCTTGGTTTGCTTTTTTATTTAATAGTGGTAAACTTAAAGGTCTTGCACAACTTTCTGGGGCAAGTAACTTGAAGAGGTAAAACACTTGTGAGTGGTCAAATGTACTGTGCTTAAGACATTTGGGTATACAAATGTCAGTAGGCTCAACATCTGGGTGAACATTTGCTCCCTTTTCAGGCTGTAGCTGCACGTGATTGTCAGGAATTGCCTTACTTTAGGGGAGGAGTTGCTTGGGAGAAATTATTCTTGTTGCTTGAGCACCAGAAGCTAAAGTTCAGAACAACGGCTAAAACAGCATGAAAAGATTATTACAGAACCAATTTAAGCTTCCCTGTCTGCTGCCTCTGTAGCAAACAGGAATATATTTACTTGAATTGCTTTTCAGAGAATTGCACAGTTTCTAGTCATAGTGAAGAGATATCTTGTAAGTTTTGACGGTCTGATTTTTTTTTCCAGGGAGGGAGGAAGGGGTCTCTTCATTTAAATCATAAATGGAACCTCTGCACTTGCATAGGTTCTGCCCTAAACCTTGTGGTTTTGGGTATATTATCACTCAGATGTTGAATTGAAAACCATCCTTGCATCAAATAGCCCACCCAAAGTCTGTTTCTTACTATGACTGTATTTTGCTACGAAATCCCTTTTTTTAAGAAACATAAATACTCGAGATGGCCTCGTTGCTTTATGTACACCAGACTAATGGCTGAAGATGTTAGTCTTTGTGGCAGTTAACAAGTTTGAATTTGAGTCCCTAAGTTTTACAGAGCAGAACATGATTAATGAGTCAGATGAACCCTCTCAGACTTCTCTTCTCTTTGAAAGAAGTTCTGTATTGAACTTTGTTAGTTTATTCCCTTGCAGTGGGGAAGGCCTGCTGGTTCACTTGTACTGCTGTAACAGCAATACGGGAAACATGAACACACACACTACCTGTGATTTCTCATTTTTACATACAATTGAAAAATGAGGACACTGAAGATGGACTGCAAAAGTAGGCAAGAGTGACTCTGGTACTTAGATCTCAGCACGACAACTCTGCCACTGTAAATGTGTGGTAGAGGTGTGTCTATTTTTGTAGTTGAACACTTTTTTTTAAACTGTTTCTGTATTTGGCACATTAGTGTTCAGCCAACATTGTTACCATCCATTTTACTTTGCTTTCATTATTGTTTTTAATTTAATATATTTAAATCTTAAGTCCACATAGACTGTGTTGCAATAACTAGAATGATTCACTTTTATTTAGAATTAATTTCTTAACAGATTTAATCAAAGATGCAGAATGGCTGTTAAGTTAAGGGACCATTAAATGTGATTTTAAGGTTCTGTTTACTATTACGGATGTAATCCTTATAGTAAATTTAATTTTGTAAAGTAGTGTATCATATTGTAATATTAAATCTTTGTTCTCTGAACTCAAACATTTGATCTTCAGTATGAAGTTATAAATCTTCCCCCTTCTGAATTTGAGACAGGATTTACTTGTCCTCCTTTTTACAGTTTGTAATTTTCACTATTTTATTCCTGTAAAAAGTCATTTGTAACACATGCAAATGCTTATTTTATCTGTGCTAATTTATCAGATTTGGCTACTCAATAAAATTAATTGAAAGAACTCATGAAAGTCCACCACTCCTTTCTTGTAAATAAAAATAGAACAATGTATTTAATCAAGTGAGATAAATACCATGTTGGTCACAGGAGCCAGCTGACAGTGATGGTTGGAAATTAGCCTTCAGCAGCATTCCAAGATGGCGATCAATTTTATTTTAGGTAATCTTGTATCTTCATTTAACATCCCATTCTTTCAGCAGCTTTTTTGTAAAAGCCATTCCATCTTAACGCTTGCAAATTTTTTTGAGGTGTTGTCATTGCTGTTTCTGGCCCATTGTAGATGAGTTAATGCATGAGCTTGGTAGTCTGACTTCTGTATTTAACTGATTTTGAATACAGAATTCTCTCTTTCAATATTGTAGAAATATTAATTTTTAATTTTAGTTTGTTTTCCCAATACACACAAAACTGTCCTGCTGCTGAACTCCACCACTCTGGTTGTGGGTCGGGGATCAGCCAGCACCTGTCCTGGCACTGGGTTTGGGAATTCCAAGTACGGGATCTCGAGGTGAGTCCTGTTCCTAATGGAAGTGCCAGTGAGTTAAGGAGTGAAGTTGTTCGGTGCCAGCTCCGTCAAAGGCAATGAAGTGCTGATGGGAACTCTCCTTGTCATTAGGTTTGGCTGTGCTTCACCACGGGGCTGTGCAGGTAAGGGAAGAGTTTTATCACCTGGCACACAAGGAGAGGTGCAACGGACTTGTAGTGTACATAAAGATGAATATTATGCCAACTGTATCTTACTGGAAAGAAGTGAATACGCTCCCTGTTCTATAACGTGCGTAGCTCTGGCGTCCTCAAGAGGTGCTTGTCTGTTGGTGTTTCCTCAGTGTGCACCGTCCGTGTCGCAGCGGTGCAGTGACACGGTTGAAGGCTGTGCTGTGTGTGTGCAGCGGTGACAGCCCCCGCTCCAGCTCGGGGTGTCACCGTCACCCACATCGCCTCAGCGCCGCCATAGCTTCCCGCCCCACCCCCCGCCCCTCGCGCCGTCACGTCACTTCCGAGGCCGGGGCGGCCATCTTGAGTGCGGGCGCCGCGCCGCCAGAAAGGGGGCCCGCGGGGCGCTCTCCCAGCCCGCTCCGCCCTTCTCTTGCCCTTACGCAAAATGGTGGCGGCCGCTTCAGCGGCTGGAGGGGGGCGGTGCCGGCGCCTGCGCGCTGGGAGGGGCGGGCCCCTGGTGCCGGGCCTGAGGTGCCGGGGATGGCGGACGGCGGCGCGGGAGTGGCGCCCACACCCCCGGGGCCCCCCGCGGGGCTCTCGGCGTCCCAGCGCCGCGCCGAGCTGCGCCGCAGGAAGCTGCTCATGAACTCGGAGGAGCGGATCAACCGCATCATGGGCTTCCACCGGCCCGCGGCGGGCAAGGGTGAGCCCCGTGGCGGGTGCGGCGGGGCTGTGTGAGGGCTCCGGGGCTGCGGTGACGCCTTGGCCTCTCCGGCCGTGACCGCTGCCCGCCGTCTTCTGGTGGGCAGGAGCGGCTGGTCCCCCCCAGGGACAGGGCCGGCTGGCTTCCCGGTCCCTCAGTGCCTCCTTCGTTCGCAGGGATGCCTCAAGCAGCACGACCTGCCCTGCTCTGCGAGGGACCCGCCCATAAAATCCCTGTGCCGTCAGAAGGTCGGGACTTGGGCCCGGCACTGTCCCTAGATAGCGGGCAGACAAGCTGTCATTTCACTGCAAGTAGTTTTTTTTAGCTGAAGGAAGGTTGAGCCTCCCCCATGTTTTTAGTCAGTAGCTTCTGGCTTTCATAGCTGGCTTTTTATAGCAAAGTTATCTCACATTTGGATAGTGACATAGATGTTTGTGGTTGGCACGCAGAATTTTCTTGCAGAACCATATCCTAGGTAGGTCAGTTATATTTCTGTACATTCTTCAAGCAAGCTGTCTTGTCAGGAAAGAGTTCTCAGATTTCGGTTTACAAGGATGCCCATGAGCCATGAATCAGTCTGATTTAACATTGAAAAGTACTCCTGAAGAGTTGGTTCTTGCTCTCTGGTAGAAGCAGACCCATTCTTGATTTGGCTTTTGTTCTCTGCCATCACCTCCCTCACTGCAAGGTGGGTTTTCAGGTTTGATACAGAGTAGGTTAACACTTCCCTGCCTCTGACAGTAGACAGCAAGCCAGAGTGCACTTACGTTGTCTGCTTATTTGTCAGCTGTTAATGCTCTTCTGGTTGATTTACTTCCTGCAAATCTTTGTCTTTTTTTTATGCCGATCCATGTATTTGGATCTTTCTGCTTGTGCATGCAGTGCTGTTGCTTAAGGAAGTTCAGGGTTTTAACTTCGCCGTTGCTGACTGACAGCTTCAACTTCTGACCTGCATTGCACAGCTTTCTGTCTTGTGTCTGCTCCATGAAGAGTGCCCTCTTTAATCATAAAGCTGTCTTTTCTTTTGGGAAGCAGAGACCCAGGATCCTGATCTAGTATAGCTGAAGTGTTGTTCCACGTACCCAGTGTGCATAACTCTGTGTTTTTATTTCTCTTCCTTAGATGATGAAAGTCACACAGAATCAAAGTTTCAGCATGAGCAAGAGAAATCAAACTCGCTTCCCATTCCTTCAGTTTCCAAGCGGATTGTGCTTGGTGACTCTGTGTGTAATGTGACAGGCTCGACTGACCATGCAGGCAGCATGGCAGAGCTCAGAGGGGACAAGGACTTGTTTGGTAAAGCTCCAGAGCTGGTCACTGAGGGGACAGGCGAGCTCCGTCACCGTCACAGGGGGGACTTGCCCTCTGAGGCTGCACCACGGCCACCGAGACACGGCTTGGAGCAGTATCTGTCCAGATTTGATGAAGCTCTGAAGCTGAGGAACCAGCTGATGAGTGAGAAGCCAAGCCAAGAGAATGGGAATGCAGTGGAGGAGTTTGACTCTTTCCGCATTTTCAGATTGGTGGGATGTGCTCTGCTCGCCGTTGCAGTCAGGGCTTTTGTGTGCAAGTACCTGGTGAGTTCAGAGACACAATCCTGCTGGGTTTGCTGGTTGGTGCAAATTATTGGGAGCTATCTGGGGCTGACATCTGTCGGTAATGACCAAGTTGGGAACTTAAGGCACTCTTTACATTTCCAGCAATTGTATGAAACCTAAAAAAATTGCTGAATTCTGTGAGATTATTCTGCTACCAACACAGCCATTGTGTAACCACTGAGAGTAGCGTGTTTGGTCTGTTGTGTTTCTGGAGCAGATGCACTGGAATAGTTGCTGCAGCTTAAGTCCCCTGCAAGTTTATTCCCATCTTTGTGAGCATACAAGTCAGCTGCTCCTCTAGTTCGGGGTCTTCAAAAGAATAATACAGTAAGAATAGAGTTCCCATCTGTGGAAGTGTCCAGGGCCAGGTCGGATGGAGCTTGAAGCAACCTGGTCTAGTGGAAAGTATCCCTGCCCATGGAAGGGGTTAGGAATGAGATGGCTTTTAAGGTCACTTTCAACGCAAACCATTCTGTGATTCTAAGAATAATTGTTGTCCCAAGATAAGTAGATCCTACTCATTCATCAGCCTGGGGAAGGTAGTTCCTCAGTATTCCCAGTGCCTGCCAGAACAGCACAGAGGTGTGAGGCAGGTACAGCCTACCAGCTCCTGGATCCCTGGACTGAGTTTTACACACTGGGCTCAGTTTTACACTCTGCTGTTCTCTTCTGCCATTTCAGTTCTTCAGGCTCAAAGAAAATAGGGCAGAACCTTATTTTTGACATGAAACTTGTCTACTTAGGTTTGCAGTATTCAAGAATGATGTTGCTCTGTTCCACAAATTTATTTTTACCTACTAATTTTCTTTTATGACTTAGGAAGCATTAAGTCTCTGTGTTTCTTATCTATTCTAAGTTAATTTTTATATATTCTTTTCTGTTCCTTCAGTCAATATTTGCACCATTTCTTACTCTACAACTTGCTTACATGGGACTGTCCAAGTACTTTCCAAAGGTAAAATATTTTTTTCAGAATTAGATTAATTTGAAGTATTTTCAATTTAAACTTGTGTTTAGATTGTATTGTTTTAGGACCAATGCATGTGAAGTATTCTTCCCTTGTTTTAAACTGTAGAGTTGAATGACCAATGCTGATAGTTTATACTAGTTTTTAATCTTCCCAGATTTAGTCCAGATCTTTTTTAAAGTTGCAGTGAAAACATGGACTAGCAGGTTGTTTAGCTGTAGTCTAATTAAAAGCATCTGACCAGGAAATCCAGGTAGTTCTTTCATGTCTCCAGGAAACTTGCTTTTCTTCTAGACCATGCTCTTCTCTGGTTGTTATTTGCTTTTCTAAGCAGCTATTCTGCATGTAATATCTGGATGAAATTTGGGAGAGTGTTTGCTAAAAAATGAGGCAGAACATTGGGTCTTAAGGGCTCTGCATTCTACTGCTGGTATTGGTTTAAATGGCAGCTTGAAATGAGACATTTATTTGTGTGTGAAACTTGCTGCTTATTAGCAAGATTTGCTACACCACTTGTTTTATTTATTTACAACAGGTAATTGTGTTGAAGCATTTGTTAGGTTGATGATTTTGTCAGGTCTGCGGTTCAAAGTGGGATTGAATGACGTTCAATCCATAGTTAAAAGGGAAAATTTGCATTTTAAAAGGAATAACAGATTACTTGTAGAAAATCAGAATAAATCAGCAGTTGATTTGTAGTTAAGTATATCATAATAGTCATTCTAAGCTGATGTGTCACAACACAAAACAGTAGAATTAGCCTTAGATTTGCACCAGCTCACTTGCTACATCTTGATCTTGTTTCTGGTGTACTTAAAATCAGCTCTTCAGTTTCAGAATTCAAAGAGGTAGTTCCTTTCCTCGACTTGCTTTTACTGCAGTTAGACCTGGGTGAGGTCAGTCACTTTGTTATCCTTCATTTTTCTCTCATGAAACACAGAAATATTCTTGAAAGCTTAATTTAGATTGGATTAAATTAAAATATCCAGCAAGTATCATCAAATTATTAGAATTTTCAGCCACTGTCCTCTTTTCCTGCCTGTCATACTTGCATCCTTGGGATTCCTCATCTTAAGGATGGAACGGCTTTCAAAAGGTTTTGGAGCATTTCTGAGTTCAGAGGATAAAACTGCCAAATTAAGTTGTTCTAAAACAGAAACAGTTGGTTTTCAATTCTAAATAATTTTTCTGTTAGAAAACTTAACGCTATTTATGGGGTTTTGAGCAACCTGGTCTAGCGGAAGATGTCTCTGCCCATAGCAGGGGGCTGGAACAAGATGAGCTTTAAGGTCCCTTCTAACTCAAACCATTCTGGGATTCTGTGTTTTGCTAAATAGCATGATGAGATTAATCCAGTTCTGCCAGTGGAGATGCCAGGCTTGGCTTCTTACACCTGTATTTCCCTTGTCTGGGAATGCTCCCACTGATGCAGGAGCCCTTGCCCAGCCTCACATCTCAGCCTGCTGGGAGCAGTAGTGTGAAGGAGGCAGAACATCCGGGATGAATTTTATCTGCTGTTAATCAGCCTCTCACTCGCCTCTGGTGGGTCCATCAAAGCAGGGACCTGTGTCTAGGATAAGTGCTGTGAATCCTGGAGCATGTCTGGAGAGAATCAATCCAAACCTGGTACTCCTACCAACGAATTTGGAATGTGTGAAGTTGGCACAACATTGGTGACATGTAAAGCAGAATTGGAGTAGAAGAACTAACATGATACTGGTTTTTCTTTCCGTTTTAGTGTGAGAAGAAGGTGAAAACAACAGTACTGACCGCTGCTCTTCTCCTATCTGGAATCCCTGCAGAAGTGATCAGTCGCTCCATGGACACCTACAGCAAAATGGGAGATGTTTTCACAGACCTTTGTGTCTATTTCTTTACTTTTATCTTTTGCCATGAACTTAGTTTGGTTTTTGGCTCTGAAGCACCATGATGGCTGTAGAATTCCACACAGTAGCTACACTAAAGCTTTCTGGACTGTGTTCCTTTAACATCTGAGTTTGCAGGCAGGTCTACACCATCATTAAAATTCTTACCTGTTGGAATGCTTGAAAGGAGCCTTAAATCCAGTCATTTTGGGAAAGGGAGAGCAGGGTCCCAGACTGCTAGTTGTGTTGGTTCAGTTTATTTAAATACTGTGTCTTCGTATTACAAATGTGAGGGCTAGGATGCAAGTGTCAGTGGATGACTTTTTTTGCTTTAGTTAGAAGATGCCCTTCTCAGCTTCCTTCATAAACATTGACAAAGCTGCCTTTGTTCTTTTCAGTGAGAACAAGAAGAGAGTTCCCTTCAGCAAAACCATATATATGTGTATATCCTGTATGACTATAGCTAACAAGACCTGCTCATTTTGTGGTGTTCCCATTTTTTAAAGAAAGCTCTAAAGAAAATCCCTGTATTCTCTTCAAATGTTCAAGTTCAGAATGTTGAACCAAGTAGCTGCTTCTGGAGAATGTTGGTGAAACTTGCCACTTTGTTGTCCTGATCCTTGCCTTGCTGTACATTACTTGTTGTGATTGTAATTAATTTAATTTGAAGATTATTGTGGAAAAGAGCTAAGCAAAACCAACAAGAAAGTCCTGGTGCTTACAAAGGTCATTAATCAAAAAGTAAGAAGAAAAAAACCTGATCTCATCTGTTTATGAGTTTCCAGCAACCTAATCCTAGTGCAGCTCACATCTGTGCTGATACTTTTTTTTATGTTAACGGTTAATCTCACAGGGAGAAGTTGTATATATTGGCACCCAACCTGCAGTATCAAATCTTTGCTCTTGTGTTTGTAAAACTTAAAAGGGAAACTGTTTTGTTTTCAGTCTCTTACGAATTTTGCACAGTGAGAGGAAGTGTCATTTCAAATAGTCAACTTAAACACTGATAATCTTTGAAAATCTCTATTGAAGCTAAGGTTGGTAGTGTTTTCATCTTGTAGTTTTCTTTTCAAAATCTGGACTTTCAGTTAGCGTAGGCCGATGCGTATTTTTAGCATGGTAAACCACATATTTACCTTGGTGTTTGCCTGCAGAGGTTTTTTTAGGGAGCAGATGTGTTTGATTCTACCTCTCTAAAGTAAATGGCCCAGCTTTTGGCTGATTATTCTCTGTTAAAGCTTCGTTCGGTAATTTTAGTGATGCATTTCTGACTTTTAAATTAGATACATGCTTGTGGCTGAATACAAGAACAATATGTTTTGATTTGACCATTTTCATTGGTTTTTTTTAACTGATTATGTTACAGTGAGTATTATATTACAGGTGTACAGGGCTTGGCTGCAGAAAGTTTTGACTTAGGTCTGTTAGCAGAGATATTGATTCAGCAGCTTTAAATTTATTTATATTAGATAATAATTTCAGCAAATTGAAATTATAATCATTTAAATTAAGGTTGAGATACGTAAATAATGAGTTTGCTCAAAAGTTACTTGTTCTGATTCTCTATTTATATGCCCAAACGTACAAATAAATTGGAAAAATCCCTATACCAGTACGTGGAAAAAGCAATGAATTTTTAATCCTCACCATAACAACTTTTAACACTAATCAGGTAAATACTCTTGCACGGGCAGAGCACCAGGAGGGGTTTGTGCTTGATCAAGAAATCTCGATGAAGAAATGGCGACCAAGAAACGACCTTTGACCAAGAAACCAATCTCTTTTATTCCGTTTTTACCTTACCTCTGTTGGTGTACATAATTCTATTTAATGTTTACTGCCAAACCAATTGTTTTCTATTAAAATCCCATTTGTTACCCTCTTCCTTGGCGCTGTGTGCGGCTGGGCCGGGGCGGGGTCGGTTCCCGTGCCCCGGTTCGTGTGCCCGGGGCTGTGCTGCGCCCTCCGCCCACCGGGGGGCGCGGGCGCGGGGCGCGGGCCGGAAGGGGCGGTGTTCCCCGCCGGGCTCTCGCCGTGCGGGCGCGGAATGGCCGCCGCCGTGTAGCGGGAGCGCCGCCGCCATGGGCCGCGAGTCCAGGTGAGGGAGCGGCGCCGCAGCCCCGCTCGGGGGTCGCGGCGCGGTGAGGCGGCCGTGAGGGGAACAAAGGGTGGCGTGGACTCTCCCGGCCGGCGGGCGCGCTGAGGCCGCCGCGGCAGGGCCCGGGGCTGGAGCCGGCCCTGAGGGCAGGGCCGGGGCCTCGGGGCTCCGGGACGGGGCCTGGAGGCCGCGGGTCCCAACGCTAGGTGGGTCCGGGTTGCCAGGGCTCACCGGCACCGACCCCGCGGCTCCCGGAGCTCCTCCGGCCTTCGCGGGCTTGTTCCAAAATGCCATAATTAGTCGCGTAAGGGGGTTAATCTGGTTTAGATGTTTTTTGCTTGTGCCTTTTGTATTTATGCAGGATCACATATCTTTTGCTCTCTCGCAGCTGATACAAAGACCCGATTAGTGTTGTAACCAGCTCGGCAGTAATGTGCCCCTATGCTGCGTGTGTCTCGGGCCAAGCCTGTGCTCTAGATGATATGGAGCTGCTCACACCTGTCAGGCTTTAAACCGATGCCACAATTTGCATATGCCTCTGTTTCCTAGTTTATTCAGATTTTAACACTAAAGCTGACACGACAGTCCTCACATGTAGTTGTACTACACTGTAACAGCTTCCAGGTCCATAACGAAGATTTACACCGAGAGAGGCAGATGACTTGAAATTCTAAGAACAACATTAGGCTCAATTTAGTGTTCTAGTGCAGAGCTGGGCACTCCCACACATATATACAAATTAGCTCCAAATGAGCTGGGGCAGCAGTGGGCGGTACAGGACTCCGTTAGAGCTGCCTGAATTGAAAGCCAAGCTCTGGCACTCCAGCCAGCAGGACTCCCTTGCTTGTCACAGTATAGCTTCTCTGCCGAAAATGAAAAGGTTTTTCTGTTTGGGCTAAAAAGAATGTTAAAAGTGGGTTTAAACTTATATTAATTTTCTATTTTACAAAAAGTTTTAGAAGTGAAGAAGTGGTAAGAGGGTAAGAGCGAATGGTGGGTGGAGTTGGGTGGGGACTGCCTGTGCTGGGGTTGGTGTGAAGAGATGATCCGCACACTGGGACTTCTACAACCTGAAATCATCTTTCTGGCTTTATTGCACAGTGTAGAGGAAAAAAAATTTAAAACAAAATTACTTCTCTAAAACTAAAAGATTAGAAAGAGAGGAAGTATTGAGCAGATCCCATGGCATTTTGTGATGGAGATGGGAAAGAAATTAAAAATCTCAATGCTGACGGACATTCTTTGCACTCAGTTATCCTGCTGATAGGCAGGATGTGGGTATGTGCTACTGTACGAACTCCAAATGCATGTGGTACCTACATATACTGCATACCATAGACTAAATATAAATATACTGTTATTTTTAGTGCTGAACTATTTTAATACTACGATGGAAGTGAAACAAGGAGTTGGGGGGCTTAAAGTCTTGCCTTCTTTGTTTCTTCCTGCTTCTCAAGCATGACTACTGGGCTTGTTAGGAGAAAGGGTCTGTGGGTTCTGAACCACTGGAGAGTGAACAAGGGAATTATTTTGGCATAGTGACTGAAAATCTGGAATTGAAGGAAGAGGAAATGGTCACAGTCAAGGTCCCTCTGTGACTTGTACACTCAGCTGAAGAGTTTCCTAGAGAATTCCTAGCCCTACTCTGCCCTGCAGTGTGGTTGGGCTAAGAGCATTAATGAGGGGAGGAAAGGAGACACCCATCTCCATCACACACCCCTCAAGCCTTGCTGACTTCTGCCAGCTTCTGTTGTGATGTTTGATATTACGGAATTTCTGTTGATGTCAGTGTGGTAAAGGCATTGACCATAGCTGTGTCACATTCTCAGGGGTTTATGTTTCTTTAATGCCAGTCTGACAGCTTTCCCATTGAGCAGAGGTATTGTTTACCTACCTTACATGGGTAAGCATATATTGTATAAAAAGCAACAGAGAGCAATTTTGTTTGTTTGACAGATTTCGGGATAGCTTCAAAGAGCCTTCAGTGTTTCCTATATATGAAATGGATATCAGTGGATTTCTGAAAAGGAAATTGTTCTTGATGCTCTGGTGTTCTCATGATGTACTTATAGTAGTACTCTAAAACTGAAACAAAATCATGACCAAATAATCCTTCTAATTTCAGCATCATTAGGAGGATATATGCATATTATGTATATAATACATATGTATATTAATCAGTTTGGCAAAATTATTACGAAAGTTTAGACATTTAAAAAGTCCAAGAAATTAAGATAATTTTTTTGCTTGCTTGACCACCACAAACACCCTTTGACTGCGCATGGTTCTGGTGCTCACACTCTGTGAATGTGCCACACAGGCATTATCGGAAGCGCTCTGCGTCCCGGGGGCGCTCTGGGAGCCGTTCCAGGAGTCGTTCCCCATCGGACAAGAGGAAACGTGAGGACAGGCGCTCCAGGAGCAGGGATCGGGATCGCAGACGGGAGAGGTCACGCAGCAGGGACAAGAGAAGGTCTCGCTCACGGGACAGAAAGCGTCAAAGGTATGACATCAGCTCCAGTCAAAGCATCTAAAAGTGCCTGTTCGCTGAATGTTGATGTTCTCTCACTCCAGTTAGTTACTCTGCTGATGTCTGTGATGGATTTCACTATGCTTAAGGCTTTTTGCTTATTAAATGCTTTCTGGCTTGCTGATGCTGGAGTTTGTAAGTTCTTAGTGGTCTTGATGATTGGTGGGTTTCTTTTACAACCTGTTCCTCAACAGAAGGCTAAAATTATACTATGAGCATGTCCTAAGTAAAGACAATTTTGTTGCACGTCAGACGTTCAAGGAGTAGGGAAAGGGAACGGAGCCGAGAGAGAAGACGATCCCGGAGTCGAGAGAGGAGGCGCTCAAGGAGCAGGAGTAGAGGGAGACGGTCTCGATCCTCCAGTCCAAGCAAGAACAGGAAAACAGAAAACAGGTATTCTTGTGTTCTGGGCTTTAGAAATGTGTAAAAGCTTACTGCAGATCATTGTCTTTCAAATATGTCTTGGTAGGCTTTTCAGCTATAATTGCAAACAGAATATAATCAGGCTCTGGTAAAATGAGTGGGAAGTCCATAAATGATGACAACAGTCTGTATACAGAAAAAGCAGTGATGGCACTCGAGAAATCATCACAAGCTGGAATCACAAAGGCTTTGGGAATAAGTGTATGTTTTGTATTGGAATAGCCCAAAGAAAAAAGCTTAATGAGATTCAATTGGCTAAAGTGAATTTTACATTTATTGTCATAAGTTAGCACAGATTTGGTTTAGGTGCATTCTTTTCTTTTAAATTGGAAGCAAGCAAGGATAGTAAAACCTGTGGTAACTGGGTTTTGAATTCAGTGCAAGTCTGCCTGTTACATTTGCATCACATGAGTAGCTTTTCCCAGGGAGAAGGGCTTTTGTCTGTCACCCAGGATGGTGTGTTTAGGGGGACGCTCACATTTCCATGGCAATATGCTAGATCACTTTACCTTTCTCTAGAAATTCCACAAACAGGAAATTTTTTCTGTCTCTTTTCTAAATGCTGACTTCAAGGAGGTGTAAAATAAAGTGCAGAGCAACTGGAGTATCAATTGTAAGAGCTCTGAAGATGAAATCTGCAAAGAAATGAGAAAAGCACGTGACAGTGGATTAGGTTAGCGTCTACATTTCTGATAGTTAGAGGAAATAATGCCATGACATGGAAAGATTGTCTGGGAAGCAGTGTGTTTTGTGAAGTGTTTGAAAACATAATAGGGTGATTATAGTTCTGTTTCTGTCCAGCATGTATGTATCCTCCTCCTGAGAAAAGCTGTAGTGTTCTAAGAAACCTTTGGTCTTACCTTTCAGATCAAGATCTAAAGAAAAGACAGAAGGTGTGGAAGTTTCCAAAGAAAAGAAAAAAGACAAAGATGACAAAGAAGAAGAGAAGGATAAAGATGCTACCACAAATGCTGTGGCCACTGAGGTAGAGCCTTTTAACCCTTGTAAATTTAAAAGATAAAAGAACTTAAACCAGGAAGTTTTTGGATGTCCAGTCTTCTGCAGCATGCTCACTCAATGGTTACATTTGTTTAAAGAAGCATAGGCCAAAGCCGGTGGCCATTAATTTTCACTGTTTGGTTGGTTTTTATCATAGAATTTTGATCAGAACAAACTAGAAGAAGAAATGAGAAAACGAAAAGAAAGAGTGGAGAAATGGAGGGAAGAACAACGCAAGAAGGCAATGGAAAACATAGGAGAGCTAAAAAAAGAAATTGAAGAGATGAAACAGGGAAAAAAATGGAGTTTAGAAGATGATGATGGTATTTAACCGCTTTATATATAACAGAATACTTTTGTTCCCAGTATTATTTTTATTACAATATCTTTAAAGCATCTAATTACTCTTCAGAATGTGAACCTTAAAATCACAAAGCCTAAATCTGGTCGTGGTGTCAAATGGTTTAAGATACATTTTTGATAAATGAGCTGGAAAGATTTGTATTAGGAAAAATTATATAGTAATAACACTGGGCTGTAATTATTTGGGTAGACAATAATTTGACACGTATAAGGGCTTATATCTTTCCCTGTCTTCTATCCCCATCTTTTTTGCTCTTATTAGATGATGAAGAGGAAACTGCAGAAGGAGAAAAAGAAGGCAACGAGGTTGAAGATGAGGAGTTAGATCCTTTAGATGCCTATATGGAAGAAGTAAAAGAAGAGGTCAAGAAGTTCAATATGAGAAGTGTGAAAGGTGGAGGTGGGAGTGAAAAGGTAAAAATCACCTATTAAAGATTTCTTACTTTTAAGAGACAAAGCTAACTTTGTGTTTTAGTAGCAAAATGGCTTGGAAAAAAATGGGGGAAAGTGCAAAAAAGCAAGAAGTTAGATGCACCTAATGCATGTTTGCTTTAACTCATTTCCTGGTGTTTTTATGAAACTGTTTTAGCAAGCATTATTCTGATAAAATTTCACTGAGGGAAGTGGGGAAAAATGTTCAGCATAATGCATCCAGAAGTACAAATATTCTGTATGTTTTTTACACAATGGGTTTTATTTTATACAATGGTGCGTTCATTTTTTTAAACTGTTTTTATAGAAAACTGGACCAACTGTTACCAAGGTGGTAACTGTGGTGACAACCAAAAAGGCAGCTGCTGAGTCAGAAAAGAAGAAAGGGGAGCTCATGGAGAATGACCAAGATGCAATGGAGGTAATGGAAATCTTTTGTATTTCTCCTGTGAAAAGGCAAAGTGCCTCTTCTTGCTTCCTGTGGTTGTGTGTGGTGTTTGGCCTGAAGAGCTGTGAAGGGTGTGGGTATTTTGCTGCTCGGGAGGCTGTGGAAGGACAGCCTTGCCTGAGTCACAGACTCAATACCCTGCAGGCCCTGGAGCTCAGCCACTTCAGGCCATGCTCTGTGTCTGCAGTTCCAGTATTAGTGGTGCTCCTTCAAAGCTGAGGTGGGGATATCTGTCAGAGCTGTGACTGCAGTGCGACACCAATCTGCTGGCTGGCTGCTTTTTCTTACTGTTTCCCTCTTACTGTTTCTTTTGTATGGCAGTGATTATTTCTCAGTGACAGGGCTGGTAGTTGGCATTGGTAAAGTTGTGAAAGTGATACAGAACATGGTGAGAGTTAACTTTTGGGAGAAACATGAAAGAATCAGGGGAAGGAACAACTGGGACTCTTAAGCTGAGAGCAGGCCTTCAGATTCTTGTCTAATACAGTAAGAAGTACTTGTTTCTTCTGAATAGTTTCTCTATAAATGAAAAAAGCAAAACACCGTCATAATTCATTAATCCTAATGTACACACAAATTGTGATCTCTACAGTATTCCTCAGAAGAGGAGGAAGTTGATCTTCAGACTGCCCTGACTGGCTATCAGACCAAGCAGAGAAAGCTGCTAGAACCAGTGGATCATGGAAAGATAGAATATGAACCTTTCAGGAAAAACTTCTATGTTGAAGTACCAGAACTAGCTAAAATGACTCAAGAAGGTAAAGACAAATACAGCCAGAAAACCTTGGGTACTATTAAAGAAAAGAATGGTAGATTTCAGTGTGCTAAGGAACAGCAAATGCTTTTGGAATATAAAAAGCATTTGGAGCAACTTGCTATAGAAAAGTGTTAAATCAGGTGCATCACTATTGTTGATAACTTACCATAATTATATATGGGGCTTTGATTGTAAAATTAACCTGCGTTCTTTCAACCTAACTCCCATGTTTATGTGTAACAAGCAAAAAGCTGTTTTTCTGGTAGTGATAAAATTAGTATTTCATGTTAAGGGACAAAAAAAGAATTTTTTGATCAAGGTAGAGAAGTGTCAAGTTTGACTCTGTTATAATGTAACCTCTATTTCAGAGGTAAATGTGTACAGGCTGGAGCTGGAAGGAATTACAGTCAAGGGAAAAGGCTGTCCCAAACCAATAAAAACCTGGGTACAATGTGGTATTTCCATGAAGATTCTCACTGCCCTCAAAAAGTAAGCAAGCACTTTATGAACTGTATCATCCTTGATTTTGCTCGCTGTATTCTGTGGTATGTCCATGAGAAGGACCTTTTACTTTGTTGCATAATGCCACATGTCCATGTCTGTAAATGTTACATAGTCATCAGAGTGTTTATCACTCAGTGTTGAATTATTGTTATTAACTATTCTCTGCCATTTTGTATCATGTTTTTGCTGCTCGTTTTGATCTGTATTTTTTGAATTGGACTGATATGTATATATAAATGTGAATATGCAAAAAAATTTTAGCATGACTTCGTGATTCACACCTGTCAAATTCTATTTGTTTCTTAAAATATTTTTTTCCTTCTTTAAGACATGGCTATGAAAAGCCCACTCCCATTCAAACCCAGGCTATTCCAGCGATTATGAATGGACGGGATTTGATTGGCATTGCTAAAACAGGAAGTGGAAAGACTATTGCATTTCTGTTGCCCATGTTCAGACACATTATGGATCAGAGAGCATTAGAAGAAGGAGAAGGTCCCATAGGTAAAAAGATTTTATTTTCAGAGTTACTATTTAAATAAATATAACCTCAAGTATATGCTTTAGATGGGATTTTGGTTCTTCTCGTGGTCATAGGGAGAAGTGTTTGCTAATATCCATTGATAAGTGGCTTTTTTTTTAGTTAATGATCACAGTGCTCTTTAATGTTGTTTTGTAATCACAGTGCTATTTAGTGTTGTTTCAATAGCACTCCCGTGTCCACGTATCTGGGACACCTTACTCCTTTGATTTTTACACTTGGGCCAGATTTCCACTCCTTCCTCACAGTGTCTCAATTATCTTTTCTTTGAAATGATGTTCTTAAAAATAGAAAGGAAATTGCTGTAAACATCATTATGAAGGATTAATTTCTGTTGTGTAAATTACAACATCTCTTATATTGCAATGTATGATGAAAGTGTTTTGCTTTTCAGCTGTCATTATGACACCTACACGTGAGTTGGCTTTGCAGATTACCAAGGAGTGCAAGAAATTCTCAAAGACACTTGGGCTTCGAGTTGTCTGTGTTTATGGAGGAACAGGAATCAGTGAACAGGTGTGCAAAACACATGCCTGCCTTGTCAAAGAATGCTTGGGCTTTATTAGTTAATGTTACTTCTGCAGCAAAATTAGTTGCTTTTTCTTTTCCATGAATCCAGTACATTTGCAGTCTTCGTTATTGAATTACTCTGTGGGAATGGTAGTAATGCAAAAAGCTGTGCATGTAACTTAGCCTTAAACATACTGATCTTGGAAAGACTTAAATATGATCCTTAAAAATTTCAGACTGTTTCTCTTTATGTATGTACTGAGCATTAAATTAAAATCGAATTATTAGTGGGATATAATAAAAAGTTAATAAGAAAATGTATTCTCTGAGAGTTCCCCTTAAGATAACAAAAGCCAGAAAATTATAACTTTGGTTTATTGCATTATCAAATATTGCATCTTGAAGTAATGTAGAGATTAATTTCAAGGGTTTCCACACCCCCACCCCACCCATTTGTGGAAATAACAGGAGTGACCATCTGTGATGGAACACAGTGTGTCTGCTATCACTTGTCCCTGATGTAACACTGGCATTTCTTACAGGCTCTTAACTGCATTGAAGAAATAGCTCCATTAAAATTACTTCAGGTGATGGTAACTCGGACCGTCAGGGGTTACTCTTTGGAAGTGAAATTTTCCAAAGAATTAAAGGAATTGCTGATTAAAATCTTTACATAATTCTCATTAGTAGAACAGCTGTATTACAGTGTAGGTGGTTTTCTTTTTTTGCAGGGTGATATATGTTTAAAAAAACCTGAAAGAAATCACAAAGCAAAAACTAATAGATTGTTTACTGTGTTTTGAAATTAGATAGCTGAACTCAAAAGAGGTGCTGAAATTATTGTTTGCACACCAGGACGTATGATTGACATGTTAGCAGCTAACAATGGTGAGTAGAAAACCTTTTCCTTTGGAGAATTTTTTACATTTGTTGTGTAATTCTAACAAATTCAAAAGATCATGTATTTTGATAAATGGTCTTAAGGAATTTTCTTATATCTCTTCAGGCTGCACTATCTAGCTTTTGAGAATATATAGCAATAATAATAGGTTTAAGCATATATTGGTTTTGATTTTTTTTTGGGAGGACAGGAAATACTATATTCTTGAAGAGTTTTTGAGAATATTTATCATTGCTAAACTTGAAATGTGCTGGTCCAAATTTTTTAACTTCAAGTCATTTAGATAAAGGTTATGTAACAGTTGCTTATTTTGTCTGCCCGTTGATCTGTTATTTGTGTTAGAGTAGCTCAGCAGTTCCCCACTTTGCAAGAGCATCTAACTCTGCCTTTATCTGTTGGCTTTAAAAAAGACAAAGAAGCCCTCCCTTAAATACCTGCTCAAAAGTAAAAGAACTGACCTTATATCAGATATTCAGGTTGATTAAACTGAGCCACTGCAGCTTTAAGAGGTTTTGTCCTAGTGTAACCATTGCATGCTTATTAGATAAAGTTTTATTATTAAATTATTCCACATCAAAACCTCTACTAAACTGTTGACATTATTTAACTTCTGTGAAAAAAGTACCTTCAAGACATATAGAACTGGGCTTCCAAGACTTAAATCGTCAAAGGTAGGTACATTAATGCTGTTCCCAAGTAATTTTACAGTTATTATTTGGGGATGAAAGTGTTAAGATGTTAAATAGATATGTAGATATTAAGAAATACTTTGTTCCTTAAGTATGAATTCCATATCTTAAAAAATGCAGCGCCTTATGTCTTAAATAATTTTTAAGCTGAGGATTCAGCTACAATTTGCTGAAGCTGAGAGGACCAAATTCTTCTGTAGTTCAGTAGGCACAAGTCTGAGTGATAGTTGTAGAAAATGTGACAAGTCTGTTCCATTCTGAGAGCACTTGGCAGTGTCACTCCACAGTTTTGTGGAACCGAATGTGTTTATATTGTTTGAGAGTATGATTCTAAAATCCTTGAGTTAAATCCTCATGAAAGGGAATCTCTTTGCTGTTTGTTTGGGAAGGTTGCTAATTATCTTGTCCATGATAATTTCAAAATGTTCACAGAAACAAAACTTGCTTATTTTATTTCAACCTGTCCCGGAATTTGGGGTGGTTCTTCATTTTGAATTCAGTAGTGTTACTGGGTAGGTTTTAATCTTTATATAGTCATTTTGAAAAGACTTGCTTACTCTGTCTTATGCCTATTATTAGCAGTGATCTAGAACTAGTATGATTATCCGCAAAGAGTTATTCTTAGCTCCAAGGAAGCATATACAGATTGTGTATAAAGGAATTTTCTGAGGCTGCAGCAGTTAGCACTGGGCTTTGCCTTCCACACATGCGCTGTAATCTCTAATATGTTCTTTTCTAGGTGCCGCTGTCAGATACTGGCTGATGTGGCTCCTTGCTTCAGCTCAGTCTTAGTTTTATGATGTGTTTTGGCGAGGGCAGTTTTCTGAATTTTACAGGTTCTTCTGGCCCTATTGATGGTATGCAAGAGAATAGTTTGACAAACTAAAAGGGCCTTGTGCATACTTACACATTTTCAAGAATGTATGTGTGATTAAAGTGTGAACATTAAAATTCACATCTAGTGAATTTTTTAAGAAATTAATTAATGTCTTCATTAGAAGATAGTGAGACTATAACATTTAAAAAATATTCCTAAGGGAAACTAGATTTCTTTTGATTTTGTTTCCCATGTGTTTTTTTCCTCTCCTTTCACAGGTCGGGTGACAAACCTTCGTAGAGTCACGTACGTTGTACTTGATGAAGCTGACAGAATGTTTGACATGGGGTTTGAGCCTCAGGTAATTCGTGACATGAGGGATGATGCTGAAAGATGCTATTTTCCACATCAAGGATTTTGCAATGCTACATTATTACTATGCTACCAGTGGGTGTCAAAGGGATGTGCTGCATGTAGACAGCAGTTTAAGCTGACTCTAATATTTCTATTATTCTCACTTCTCTTATCACATTACTGTAACATCACTTTATCCTCACATCTAGTGGAAGGTATCCCTGCCCATGGCAAGGGGTTGGAACTGGATGATCTTTAAGGTCCCTTCCTACCCCAACCATTCGTGATTTTATGTTTAGCTTTCAGTAAGTTCCCATATAGCTTAGATTTTTCTCTAACACACAGGGTGTTTTACACACTCATTTTGAATACTTGTGGCCATGTTGTATCCCTGTGTAATCCCTTGATACAGGTGTTGTATTAGTAGTTGTAGTCTGTTTATAAAGTCTTTGATGTCTCTTGGCAAGAGATAGGAACAAAATGTTGGAAATGCTGCTGACTACTTGCTGAGAACTTTGGACACCGAGGGCTCTTTCAGTTGTCGCAGGCTATACTGTTCTCCAAAACTAGGGAAATTCCTTTTACTTGTTTTTTGTGCTGTAGGGTTTCAGCTGCATTTTCCAGGATTTTTTCTGAGCTGCTGCCAGATTGCATATTGCCATGCAATTTCCTTTTCAATCCAGGAAGTTTTGCCTGTCTTTCAATGCCAGCACCTTGGTGCCAAGAGGAAATCTGTAAAGAATGTTTTATAGTCTTTGAGGTGCAGATACCACCTGACTTTAAAGATGACAGCTTTGATGATGTGTGTGAAATTGAGTTATAGCACTTGGATATTAACAGGGAATGTTCTCGTACCACAGGTTATGCGCATTGTAGACAACGTCAGGCCTGACCGCCAGACTGTCATGTTCTCTGCTACTTTTCCCAGAGCTATGGAGGCCCTGGCTCGCAGGATCCTCAGTAAACCTATAGAAGTGCAGGTTGGAGGCAGAAGTGTTGTCTGTTCTGATGTGGAGCAACACGTGGTGAGTATCACACATCTGCCTCGCTTATTTTGTCATTTGCTTGCAAAAGATTGTTCCCAGCAATGTTGAATATAAACCAATATGCCCAGAGAGCTTTTGTTTTTAGAATTTTAGTGGCCTTATTAAACATGAACTCTGAAAAAATCTACACCCTAATCTGCAAATGCAGTGTGATTTTTAAAGTTGGCTTGTAGCACTAAGCTGAATTGCAGTTTTACCACTAACTGTGGGAACAGCCTGAAAAAGTAATCTCCTGTTCCTGATTTTTACTTTTATACACCCTGAATTTGTTTAATGACCCAAGATACAAATAATACTCTTTCTACTTTGCTTTTGTATGTCTTTTTCCAGATTGTCATAGAAGAGGAGAACAAGTTTCTGAAGTTACTGGAGCTACTGGGGCACTATCAGGAGAAAGGATCCGTTATCATATTTGTAGATAAGCAAGAACACGCTGATGGGTTGTTGAAAGATTTAATGAGGGCCTCTTATCCTTGCTTGTCTCTTCATGGAGGTAATCTGCAAATTTAAGGATTTATATTAACTACTCCCAACTAGAATATTGGTATCCAGTAGTTAAAAATCACTTAATTCCTGTATAGTACCAGTTTTTATTTCTTCATAAACAGGTTTTGCTTTGTAATTGGGGAGGATAATTGTCTCTTAATTTGAAATAGACATGATAGTTTTGTGTAATTATTCTTCATTGTTCCCTATGAGATGTCATCAGATGCCAAATCTTGGGTCTGTGCAAGAGGACTTACTGAGAGTTAACACCTCTCGGGAAATATTGCTAACTACTTGTTATTGTAGAGTAGTGAGTGCCATTGGGGCATGATGTTTCTATTTGAGATTCCACAGTAACAGCAGTTGTCACTTTACTTTTCTTCTATCAAGTAATAGTAATATAATGAAAGTAACTAGAGGAGAAAAATTTCTTTACAATACTGTCCATCCCAATGTATTTTAAAACTTACATTAATTTTTTAGAGCATTTTTAATAAAACCAGTAAGTACAAAATCACTTTTCAGCAGGAATGCAGCAATGGAAGAAGAAAAAATATTCCTGTTATTCTGAGATTTCTGTTGCCTTTAGAGAACAGACAAAACCTCCAGATGAGGTTTCAGCTGAAGTAGAAAATTGAAAATAATATTAAAAAAACTTTTGAGGGTCTTGGTATGGGGAAAACATCTTTTGATATTTGAAAAATTAAGAGTTGTTCTAAATAATAGAGGTTATTTTGGCTAGTGTATTTTGCCTTTAAAAGTGTGAATGTATTGAAGTTCTATTTGCTTATGATTTTGGTTGTTTGAAGTTGGAGGTTTTTTTGACTTGGGTACAAATTCTTGTGGCTTGAAGCAGAGCTTTATAATTAACTGATTTGTCTTGCAGGTATTGATCAGTATGACAGGGACAGCATTATTAATGACTTCAAGAATGGAACCTGCAAACTTCTGGTGGCCACGTCTGTAGCAGCAAGGGGCTTGGATGTGAAGCAGCTGATGCTGGTGGTCAATTACAGCTGTCCCAACCATTATGAGGACTATGTGCACCGAGCCGGCCGCACTGGGCGAGCTGGCAATAAAGTATGTACACTCAGTTGTCTGGTTTGGTTAGTACTGGCATTTTTCCCTTCTTTCTTGCTTGATGAAGTTGTTCCAAGGGATAGTTACAGAGGGAGAAGTTTGTGTTGTTGGTGGGAAGAGTGTTTTTAATATATTCTGAACTTCAGCACTCTGAAATTTGGAACTTACGTGTTCTTCTGATGTATGAGTGTTCTTTTAAATCCCATTTGTGGCTGAAAGTTTGGGTATTTTTCACTGTTGGAAATGTGCCCTCCTAAATTGATAAGATTTTAGTTTTTCAAGCTTTCAACCATGACAAGATTGGTTGGAAGGAAAGATTTCGGTGTTTACCATCTTTGGATGGTTACGTCTGTATCAGCTTCCTGGGAAATCACATTATTCATTCTACACTTCCACTAAAAAAAAGTTATTACATGACTGTTGTGGTTAGTTTCATTGACCAGAAATCAGCATCTGTGCAAGGGTGCTTCAATAAATTTAGAGATAGAGTGTCTGTAGAGCTTTTTCCTAATTGTCTCTTGAATTAATTTTGACCAGGGGTATGCATATACATTCATTACTGAGGATCAGGCACGTTATGCTGGTGATATCATTAAGGCTTTGGAATTGTCTGGGAATCCAATTCCTACTGATTTGGAGAAGCTCTGGGCTGACTTCAAAGACCAACAGAAGGCTGTAAGTAATTCTTTCTTCTGTAGGGGGCTTGGTCCAGGTTTAATGCCTGTGTATTGCACATGGGTCCAGTTGTTCAGTGTACACACATGGGTCACCTCACTGGGAACACGTGTGCTTAGCTAAGTGTATCAGGGACCTCAAGATTGGGATCTTAAATGTCATTTAAAGAACTGTTCTTGAGAATTTAAATACTGTCACCTGGTATGTAATAAATACCTATGGTATAAGGGGCACTTTGGCTTTTAACAAGATTCACATACAAGTTAATGAAGTTCTTTCACAGAATTTGTATGGTTATTTCTAGAGCTCTCGCCATCAGAGGATCTCTCTCATGCTGAGAAGGGTGACTTTGGAGTTTTTCTGATACAAAAAAAGGAGGGTTTTTTTTTACTGTGTTTGAAAAGCATTTAAAATGTATACTTACAGAAAATCCCAATAGGCTATTGTCTCTGCTGAATTAACAGAGGGTTTTTTTATTACATTTCATTGTGAAATGCAGCTTTCAAATTTGAAGAGGTTTATGAATGTGCTAGGATTTGCTTTTTAAAGAACTTCAAAATGATTTGTATAATCTTAGTTATTTTATGACTATCAGAACTAGGATTTGAAACTCCTAAGTATGATAATACATGTTTTTGTTTTCAGGAGGGAAAGTTGATTAAAAAAAGCAGTGGATTCTCTGGCAAAGGTTTTAAATTTGATGAAACAGAACAGGCTTTGGCTAATGAAAGAAAGAAGCTACAAAAAGCAGCTCTTGGCTTGCAAGATTCAGATGATGAAGATACAGCTGTTGATGTAAGCACCTGGGAATAGGATTTAAGTTGCTTATGGATTTTCTCAATTCACTTGATTTTCTTCTTCAGTAGGTTGCATAACACATTGCAGAGTGCATGGATTTCAGTTACTCTGTGACCTTTGTTACTGACCGTATGTATTCGTTGAATATAGAGATAAAGCTATAAAGTTCAAGATCTAGGAAGATCTTTAGTGTCTCTTTCTGTATTACTGGTGTTCTGCACTTAATGTGTGTAGTTATGTAAATGTCACATAAATTATTTGTGATAATAATCTTGGCTAAATGAAATAGAACAATTGTCCTCAATTGGGAACATATTTTTATTTGCAGTATTTTAAAGACATTCATAGTAGCATTTTCTATTTCTAAATATTACTAGATTCCTTTCTTAATGTTTGATAGACTCCTTTTTGTGACCTTGCAAGTAAACACTGTGTTCAGACTTTTTCCTGATTAGATCATCCTTTTGTTGAGCTGTAGTTCTGGGCAGGCTTCTACCATTTATACAAGATTAATTTCTTTAAAAGCATGTAAAAGCCCCTTAGTGTTTCTTTCTTTATGATGATAAGATTATATAGTGGTAAATGCAGTGACCATATAATTGTTACTTTCTTTAGATTGATGAACAAATTGAAAGCATGTTCAATTCAAAGAAAAGAGTAAAAGACATGGCAGCACCAGGAACATCAAATGCTCCTACACCATCAGCTGGGAATGCAGAAAAATTGGAAATTGCTAAAAGATTGGCTTTGCGAATCAATGCCCAGAAGAATCTTGGAGCAGAGGCACAAGTCATGGTCCCCTTCCACTTTAAGGTCAGACTCTTTACAGACCAATTTTATTCTTTTTTAATAAAGGTTGTTCAGTTCCTTGTTCTGTGGCTGCCATTTGATTTGGTGCTTCTGCACACTAGTAACATACTGTATTGTGTATCTCATTTGGGCTGGGCTAACTCACTTATATAGGATTTCTAAGTGAGCTGATACGTTTATAAGACTTATTACAGAACTGTAAAGGCTTTGTCTGCCCTGGCAAAGAGTTAATTCATTACTGATAACATTACACAATCAGTTTTGTCAGCTTTGGCAGAGTTGCAGAACATCTTTCTCTGCTGAAGCATGAGATGTACATGTGCTTGCTTAATGTGTTTAGATTGAGGTTAATTGTTCTGGAATGTCCAAAGCTATTTTAAGCTGAAATACGAAAGACCAGTAAGATATTTTCTTTGCAGGTGTGAAGGGAGTTGTTGAGAGGAAGGAAGGAAGAGCAGAAGTCTGGAGAGTGTATTTATTATGTAGACAATTACATTACATAGAGAACTTTAAGGAAACCCTTATTGGTTTATATACTACTTTTTCTGGCTACCTTTCCACAATATGGACCTCTGCTTTTACAGGATGTGATGCAGCAGGCTACAAATGCTATCCTGAGAGGAGGCACAATTCAAGCTCCTACTGTGTCTGCCAAGACCATTGCAGAGCAACTGGCTGAAAAAATCAATGCCAAGCTCAATTACGTACCCATAGAGAAGCAGGAGGAAGAGAAACAGGATGGGGGACAGAATGAATCCTTTAAGAGATATGAAGAAGAATTAGAGATCAATGACTTCCCACAGGCAAGTAGCCATTTTGCTATAATCGAGTGTAAATGACCATTATTTAACAAAACCTCTCTTCATACTTACACCAATAAAATATGTCTCTATTTCTGATCATACCTAATTGAAATTACTACATTATCTATGATTACTTTTTAGGTTTATATAAATGCAATGCTTTGGACTTATTCCAGAGAGTATCAGAAAAACAAGTGTTCGTTATCAGACAAAAATCTCTTCACCCTCTACCCACTTCTCTATTACCCAAATCTCTGACACTGTCTGGTGTTTTTTGCAAAGGCTTTACTGCCATGACTCCTACAGCTCTTTGTCCTTTTTTTAGTACCTGAGTATTTCTGCCATTCAGAATATTGCTGCTCTGATCTGCCTCATCTGTTATTTTGAGGATTTATATTTCACAGTATCAAGTACAAATTCCCTGTATTTATGCTTGAGGTTCTGCCCACGCTAGTTGAACTAATGTATTGCCATTTTGTGTGGTTCTTTCTCGTTGTTGATCCTCCCATATCCTTCACCTTGCAGACTGCCAGATGGAAAGTTACCTCCAAAGAAGCACTGCAGAGAATCAGTGAATATTCTGAAGCTGCCATTACAATCAGGGGAACTTACTTCCCTCCAGGCAAAGAACCCAAGGAAGGAGAACGAAAGATTTATTTGGCTATAGAAAGTATGTATTCTTTTTATAAATATTTCTGTTGAAGCTATGAGTCTAGTTTTGTAATGAGAGATGGAATTTCTGTAGTCAGTGTTTGGACACTTGAGTTACAAACTCACTGCAGTTACTTTGCAATTACTGAAAAGCACTTGTTTATTTTAACACACTTTGTCACATGATCCATGGGGATCACAGAGAGGCTTCTCCTCACCTGCCACAGAACAACAGCTAACATATGAAATGAGTTTGGAGGAGAGCAAAAGAAAAGAGGAAAAAGAATAAGCACAAAGAGGTCTGTGCAAGTGTGAAGTAAGGAAAAAAGTAGAATTCTGTTTAGGCTGTTAAAGGTATAAGAAATTGCATCAACTACTACAACAAAACTTTGCAAATGTCATGATGGTTGAGTTTTTCTTAAGAAACCTCTAATCCTACATATTTCTGAACAGTATCATTTATGACTGTTTGGAGTATCTTCCTTAGAACACAGTCAAGCTGTGGTATTCTGTGCAATAGAGTGTTCTTCACCAAATAGCTGAGGATATTCAGCAAGTTTTACTATGCTTTTGAAAGTAGCCAGCAGTGTTTATTCTGTAGGCTTCATATATAGAAAGTGTTTAAGATTATAATACATATTTTTATCTTCAGGTGCCAATGAACTGGCTGTACAGAAAGCAAAGGCAGAAATCACACGACTTATAAAAGAGGAGCTCATCAGATTGGTGAGTGCAATATCTAGAATGCAGAGGGAAAGTGCCTTAATGTATGCTTTATGAGATTGACTTCTGCAAATGTTGACGCTCTGGCATAAGGTTTTACTAATATCAGGGACTGGGACCTATAGATCTCAAAACCACTGTTTCATTGAACAGCCTAAAAATCCATGACACTGGTTAATCAGCCAGAACACGACTGCTATCCAGCCAGCAGATGGAGGTAACATGTTGACAGAGATTTTTGAATGAAGACCCCTCAAAGAGTTTGGTCCCAATAAATTTCCTAATTTCAACACCATCAGGCAGGGGAGAGGAGAATTATTCCCCTCATTTTAATATTTTGTATGTGTTGAGAGATCTGGTTTGCTGTCGCTTTACTACATACCCAGCTAATAACCTAGTGGGGTTTTATTGCAATTCATTTATCCATCTTCACTTTTAACTGTGATTATCCTCTTCTTTATTTGCAGCAAAATTCTTACCAACCAACCAACAAAGGAAGATACAAAGTTTTATGAGCATTTGGAGTTACATGTCTGCCAGCAGCTGGTGCGTGAAACTTTGTGGCTTCTGTTGTTTTTGCTGTTTACACTGCTTATTGTAAATTACAAATTTTTTTTATTTCGTCTTGCAGACATTTTTTAACAGAAAATTGATACTTGCTGAAGCATCTTAATTCTCTCCACTAAAGTTATCAGTCTTAAAGCAGACCAGTTTTGGTGGAACATGATTTAATTTAAAAGTGCAGTTTATATACTCTTCATCATAAAGAATGTGAAATAAACAGATTTTAATTTTTTTGACAGACAGTATACTGTTAGCTAAATGAAAGTGTTGGGATTTGTGTTGGAAATTGTTAGAATGTACCTGCTTCATATTGTTGAGATGGTTCACACATCAGTTTATACCGGAAAAATGATAAAACACCAAAATAAAGGCAGGATTTTTCTCCTGATCCATAGCATCTCTCTGGCTGGTTCTACACACATTTGTTCCCTGTACAAATGTCCCCCTAAGGTCAGAGAGTCTTGCATTGATCAGAGTAGAGAATTTTATCCAAAAATCCTCAAGGTCTCGTTTTAAGATCTTATCCTTCTCATGTCCTATTTTTTCTTTATCATCGAGGTAATAGATAACTCTTTGGGGCTGTTGTAAAGTGAAATGTTTTGTAGTATGACAATAGTTTTCCTGTTTTTTTCTAAACATCAGAATTTTAGGATTTGATTTTTTTTTCTCATTTGGTGACATAAGAATGAAAACCTGTTTTAGTTTAAAAAGGAATTAGCAGAAAAAAAGGAGAAACCTCTTTTTTAATGAAATACAACTTTGTCACTCTTTTATAGTGTTCTTATATACACGTTTAATGTGATTATTCCCCCAGGACTGTTGTCTTTATTACTGTTAGGACATGGCTTTAAGTAAAAATGTATAGTGATATTTCTGAATGAATTCCACAAATACTGACTATCATTGCAGTCAATAAGCTACCGGGACAGGCAAGACCGATGTTTTTGAGGTCTCATCCCCATAACCATTAGGATTCATGATGGACACTATTCCTAAGCATTTAACTCCTGTCAGCTTGTCTGGAGCCCAAGCAGTAGCAATTTGAATTGTCTCATTCTAGCAGCTGCAAGACTTTGAAGAGGATGATTTTCAAAAGGACTTTTGTAGAAAGCTTTACTTACCTGACACATTGAGAAGAAATGTGTCATTTTAAACCAGCTGTGTATATACTGCTTTAACCCTGGTGGAGACAAATCCTACAATCTGCATCATGGCTGTATAAATTCACAACTTTTCTTTCCAAACTTCAGGTAATTTAAGTGACTCTTTGTGTTTGCATACAACTGTCTGTTACCCTGTTGGTGTACCTTATTTGCAGTACAGGGAAGAAGCAAAGGAATGATTATACCAGCTTAATAGTCTACATTTAGGATAAGAACACCCCTAATGTAGTACTTGCCAGTATTAATACATGGAGTAGAACAGAGAGGAGCAGCACACACAGTAACACTTCTCAAAACTTAAAACAGAAATCTCAAACTAAAGCTCTGTGATTACATTTAAATACATCAATTTTCCTTCCCTTAAGAACTGGGGTTTGAATGTCTTTCCTAGAAATTCTTTGTTGAATTGTCTAACTTTTGGACAGTGTCCCTTCCCAGAAGAGTGACACATCTTGTGTATTTAATGAAGAGCACTGTGGAGTTTGGATAGCCTGACACATCTTTAAAAATCTTGGTTCAAAATGTTCATATATTGATATCTCCTAAAAAGCATGATGGAGACACTTTTATTGGATTTCAGAGATGCAACGATGTATTATCTTTAACTTCCTGGGGGTTTTAAATGCAATGTCAATATTCTTATGTTTTTTTAATTCCAGCAAAAATAAAAGTAATTTCAATGTATATTTTCCAGAAACTGTCTTTCTGAATAGCTCCTCTGTTTTCTGCATTTGCACTGCTTCTGTGTTTTTTCCTATGACAGTGACCCTCACACTGTTTATAGTAGGGCAATGTGAACAGCAGTTTATACTTTAGTTTTTGTGCTGGAAATGCAATGCAAGACAGCCCAGACTCAGTTAAGAAAGTCACAGTGAAGGTGTTTGGATACATGAAAATGGGAGCAAAATGCGTAAAAGCCGGTGGAAAAGAAGCTCTCAAATTAACAAATACATAGGGAAAAAACCAGTGGAAACAAGATGAGAATAAAAGTTTGGAGAAGATACAATTTAATAATGAAAACCTCTATATTTAGTTCTTTGCAAATGTGTCCAGGGATATAGGCAAGAATTTTATAAACATCATGATTTGGCTGCTTTCCAGGGAATCTGCCCTGGTCAGATTCATGTTGCCAGTTGTGGGAAGAGCACAGAGATGCTGTTTTTTGGGGTTTTTTTAAAATACACATAAGCAGAGCTTGTTCTGTTACCTGCCCATGTAATAATGCTCATGGCTTTCAAGGTTGCCTTTATGCTCTCAGTACTTGAGTGATCAGTGGTGTTTCGGGTGGATAAGTGATACAGGTATTTGGCACTGAATCATGAATGAGCTTTTTCTTGCATGTCACAGTAATGTGGTGGTGTCATTGTGCAGCAGGCCTACACCAGGGAGGGGAGGCAGAGTAAGACCCCTGATCTCAGCTCAGCTCCCTCATTCTCCATGTAAGTGGCCTACCAGAGATTCAAACAGCAATAACTGCCCCCTCCCCACCACCACTGTGAAGGATTAATGCTCTAGCCAGGAAAACAGGAGAGACTAAATCCAGTGTTTTGTGTGGGGAAAAAAAAATTCACAGCAAGATAAAAAATGTGTGCTATCACAGTTCAGAATTATATACTCCCTGAACTATGTGGTACGTGGTTGACACCTTTTGTTTAAAACAGGCAGCTTAAGGCCTACTTTGCATGTTGACTTTATGCTATAAAAGTTGTAACCCAGACAATGAGTGTAGATCACAGCCAGCATGGTCTGTAGCTGTTCCCTGAGCAGGCTGATTGAGATTTTGCTTGTACAATTAAAGCAGTGCAATTTAGTTAATGTGCATTTGGCTGCTAATTAAATAAAATACTCAGAGGCTCAAAGTACCATCTGTAGGGGCTTTTCGTACTCAAGTCTTCCAAGTAGAAGAAAAAAAGAAAGATTTTTTGTTAAAATTTTCATGAAATTTTGCAATTGTGGCGAATATAAAACAAACACTAAAGGCTGGATTTGGGATCTTCCTAAAAAAAGAAAAATAATGTTGGAATTTCAGGGAGTGAGAGAATACTTTGGTGTTTCAGTCCTTCAGGCATTTTTACAGTTGTAAGAAATGGTGGTTACTTCAGCCAAAGTAGTGGCAGGGTTACAGACAGGTACCTGTGGCTGTAAGGATGGAGCCTGTGCAGCTGGCCAGGATTAGTTTTTAACTTTCTGCCATGGACATGATACTATCGATGGTGTGCTGCTGAACACCTCATTTACAAGGGCCTGGCTTTGCCTCAGTTTGCTGGTGACGTGGTTCTCAGGGTGAACATCAGTGTCAAACCTGCCCTTGGCAGGGAGTTCCTGAGGGTTGTCATTGAGCATTAGGGCCGGGCCCTTTGTGTGCGCTCTGGCCTCCTCACGTGATGCTCCAGGAATGCACTTTCCTTTGATTATTTTTCTTGACCCAGATCTCTTCCAAATATGGTCTCAGCTTAAACAAGTTTGTGTTCTTAGAGCTCGGACATTTGCAGAATAAATTCTGGCTTCCAGCTAACTGTGACTGGCTGTAAGGGGGAGGTGGAGGCAGAGAGCAACCTAAAAATGCAAAAATAAAAGGGGCACAGCTGGGCTCAAATTTGTCTCAAAATGTACATTTTGTACAATGTTTATACAATGCTAGGCAGGAAGATTTGTTTTCATAGTTTTAGCTGCAGTGGAAACAACTGTTTTTAAATAAATGACCATTAGTCTAAGTGATTGCCACCCAAACATTGCTTCTCTGAGACTTTTCATCTGAAACAGATTTAAATATTTTTCTTTAGTCAAACTGAGAGATACAAGATTGTCAAGCCAACCAGCATAAGCAGAGGTAAATAATTAATATCTCAGAACTAAGTTGTTCTAGTGACTTAAGAAATTATTAATAACCTACTGTGGAGTGACCATATGATTAAGTTATTTTATACTTGGGCCATTCTAAGTATGAAGTTCATCATCACAAACATTTCTCAAAATAATAAATACCCCATGGCAACTGTTCTGAAATGAATGGCCGAGCAAGGAAAATGTTACACTCAGAATTAAGATCAAGGATTTTTGTTAAAACCTACATTTCCTCTGCCTGTGCAAGTTAGCATGGAAATGAATTTGTAGAAATTATCATCTCTGATAATTCACAGTTAAATAGACAGAAAGTCATGGCTGTTCCCGTACTGAATTCTCCCTGTTTGCTCAGCATGCTTTGGAGCCCAGGACCCGCAAGAAGCTCCTGTATTGGCAGAAGAAGGAGCTTGTGCTTTGAGGCCCTTCCTCTCCTTGAAAATGGGGAAACTTCGGCGAGATCTCCAGTGAGAGAGAAGGGCACTTTGTGGTCTGGATGTGGGAAGGGGCAGCATTTCATTGCGTTGCTTATCTTACAGATAATTAATGTAATCATTTGGTACTGCTAATGAGTCGGTCCTTTAGAGGAAGAAAAGGAGGAAGCAGATTCACAACCAGAGGAACAGCCATGCTTCAGGTCCCGGGAGCTGTGACAGAACAAGACAGTGGCAGAGCAGTTTATCAGTGTTTGGTCCCTCTTGTTATTACCACAGTTCACAGGGACCGGGCCCTGTTGCTACTGCATGACAATTTGAGCTGGCTCAGCTGGTGTGGGTTTGCCTGGAGCATGGTGCAGGGCAGTGGCACCAACCTGGCTGTCACAGAGCCATGGCCAGTTCTAGGTCAGACATTTAGATCTTGCTCTGCTCTGCCAGGACCAGCCTCGACATCAGCTGAGTTCTGGCTTCACAGCTCGGGATGGAGCCTTTCACTGCCTCATGTTACACTTCGCTCCTCTAGGGTCTGATAGCTTCTGTGTTCTGTTAAGATCACAATTTCTGCAGAAATGAGGAGGCTGAGCCCAGCCTGACTTCCATCACCTTCCAGATTCAAATATTGAAAATAACAGGATACTGAAAAGGTATTGAACGGAACCATCTTTCATTGGCATTTACAACAGGTGTTCGAACAGCAGAAATATGAGCTTTGTAAATAAAGTGAATCATTTGCTAAATTAAGCTAAATAAATGCTGCTTTTCCCTGCTGCTTTCTTATATTGCAAGTGTGGATTCCTGCATGCATTAGGAAGAAATGGCAAAAATACAAATCGTCATCTTGGCAGGATGTTTCACAGCAATTTTCGGCCTGAAGAGCTCCAAGTATTGTAGAAATGGAATATCTTAGTGTTGGAGTACAGCAGTCAGCTCCTCAAACAACAGCAGGAGAGGAAAATATTTTTAAAAGCAGAATTAACCATTTGTGAAAGCTGCAGGTTCTTGTTTCCTGGTCTTTTTTGCTTTTATTTTCTAGAACCTCATCTGAATAATACACAGTATTTCTCAGGCTCTTTTGTGCATCAGTCATTTAAGGACCAATGTGCTCATTCAGACCCTGTGATTTGAAGATGTGTGTGTTGCTGTTAATGGACCAAGGGTGCTAATAGAGGACAAGAATCTGTTACAGTCATTAACAAATGTGAATTAAAAAATATGGTGGTCACAGCCCTCCACCAAGTGGCCTGTCATATTGTTTCACTAAAACTGACCTCGAGGACAAAAGGTTGGATGGTGAAATGTGCTGGGCACTTAAAATTCGTGTTTCTATGGGATCTTTTTGGAAACAGTTGAAGTTGCTATTCCTGTAGTTGCTGTTCCTGCTTGCAGGTATGAAGTTGAGTTTATAATGAAGTGCTACTGCAATACTGAACTCTTCAGAACATAGATGGATGAAACAAAGCAAAGTATTTAATAACCAGCAGTCCCACACTGGTGCTGTAAGACACTGATGGTCCATTCCCGGACCCAGCCCCATGTGAGCTACACTGGAAATGGCAGCTGTTCCCACTGCAAAGTCAGCCGGGAAGAACTAAATACATCGTTCTAATCGTCCTGAAGGTGGACTATTCCATAATGGATTGCAGCGTGTGGTGGAGTGGAGGTGGTGGAATCACCGCTCCTTGGGGGTGTTTGACTCAAAGACTGGATGTGGCACTCGTCTGTTTGAGGAGGTGGTGTTTGGTAATGGGTTGGGCTCGGTGATCCCAGAGGTCTTTCCAGCCTAAGTCAGCCTGTGATTCTGTGTGTACTTTTGAGACAGAAGATACCACACTCCTCTATCCAAAAGGCAGTGACGGCAGCACCAGTAATACCGACCCCGCTTCCACGGATGCGCGTGGCCATGCACAGTGCCTAAAGCATTCGGGATTTGTGTGCGTCCCCTCACCGGGCGGGAGCCCAGCCCAGCCTCACCTCTTCCCGCCCGCCCCACAAAATGGCGGCGGCCGCGCGGCCCCGACCCTCGGCGGCGGGAGGGGCCTCACCAGCCCCGCCCCGCGCGCGCCCCCGCGCC
>VZRV01023441.1:1481770-1548256 GCA_013398115.1 Falcunculus frontatus | reverse complement strand
GAGCGGAGCGGGGCTCTCCTCTCCTCCGCTCCCCTCCCCGCCACTGAGGGCGATCCCGCGGTCTCCGAGCCCCGGGGTGCGGTGCCCGAGCCCCGCGGGGCCGCGCGAGGGGAGCTGCGCCATCGCCACCTGTCCCGCCGTCCCCGCCCGGCCGTGCCCCGGGCCGAGGGCCGGGGCCTGTCCGTGCCCCCCGCGCGGGACAGGGGACACGCGAGGCCACCCCCGGCGCGGTGTCCCCGCCTGCGGCCGAATCGGAGGGAGCTGTGCCGCCCCTTTGTCCTCTCAGCCGGCCCTTGGCCGCTCCAGGTGGGGCTGGGCCCTCCTGCTCTCCAGCCTGCGGCCGGGAATTGTTCCTTCCCTTCAGCACCCGCAGCTCCATGCGTGGGGCTGCTGTGTGTGCAGGGCTGTTTACTTGAAGCATATTCCCATTGGCATGGGGCACCTGGATGTGTGCGTACAGCCTATGGATGTATTTCCTGACACACCTAAGTAACGGATGCCTTCGCTCACCTGCACATCGGGGTACCTGGAGAGCCTCGCTGTGTCCCTTCTGTGCCTCTTTGCGTTCTAACATAACGCGTTATCAATGCTATGTATTCTCGTGGACAGTTACGGATAGTTTAGTGCATTCTTGTTTGTGCATAGTCCTTCTGGGGTAGTTAATTAGTGAATAGTTGCACCTTAAATTTGTGTGCAGTTCTCGCTGGTTTAACAGTTATTTTGATCCATGTGGTTTTTATTTTTGTAAAATGAAAGGGTAGGAGGGCCACTCTGTTAATATGTTTCTTAAATTATGGTTTATTTCTATCTCAGTCTTCAGATGCCAGAGTTTCTCTTAGAATTTTGTGTGTGTGTCTGTACCCTTATCCCTCACGGTTTAGATGCAGCCTTAAATAAAAAAAGTCCTACGTGTTTTTCCATTGACCATTGTTGAACAGATTCAACAAGTGGACTTTGTCTTTCTGCAGTCTCACACAGGGACACTGCCGTGGCTGTGTTTGGGTGTGTGGACAGGTGTTCAGAGGCCTTTGCACTTCTGGGGTGTGTCAACAGGTGTCCAGAGCCTTCTGCACTAGTCCTGTCACAGAGGAACACTGTGAAAATGTATATCAGGAAGGAGATGCTTGATCCATCTCTTTGAGCTTGAAAGTCCTTTCGTGGTAGCAGGCTAGGGAAAGAGTAGAGGGTAGGTGAGAACACCCACTGAGATGAATGAGCACCTCTTACCTGTCGGAGCTATTGTTGGAGTCTGCAGCCCTGGGGAGAAGAGCAGATGGGTGAGAACACCCACGGAGATGAATAAGCATCTCCAGCTTCTCAAAGCCCTTGTTCTAGGCTATGGCAAGGACTGCTCCTTTTTATTTGGGAATAGCCCCTTGAGGTGAATGGACAATTCACAAACACTAATAATCCTTTCTTTATAAAGATCCACCTCTACCTGCTCCATCATTCATATGCATATTTGGTTTGCCTTGAAGTTTGGTAATGCAGAACCACAGAATAATGAAGGTGCAATTTCAGCGTACTCTCCTAAGCCAGTCTGTCTGGCATGATGGCTGCCTCGATTCTGTGCTGCTTCATCCACAGCTCTGCGGTTTTTCTCCAACCTCCATTCCCTGTGCTGTGTTTGGGACTTGTCAAGCCTGTCATCCAGGTCTTCGAAGTCCACTAAGACCATCTTTTTGAGATCTGGTTATTTTTTTTAAGTAACAGTACCAGGGAATAGGGTCAGTGGCAGCCAGTGGGTAATATGGCTTAGGCTGACCTGGGACTGTCTCTGTGCTGATGGAAATGTGGGTTTCTGTTACTCTCTTGCCTCGATGCCTACACACTCTTGCTTTTGCTTTCTTGTTGGATTAGTTTTCACCTGGATCAGATCCCTGGCGTTGATTTGTCCTGCTCTTGCACAATAGTTAGTGTTGGCACAAGGAGTGGGAATGTGGGAGAAGAGGAAAGGGCAAGATTGTCCCGTTCAGAAAAAGGGCGGATTCTAAGAGTGGTTTCTATTGATTATGAAACCAAACTGTCAGTTGTGTCAGTGTAACTGGAGGTGCACAGGTAATTAAATCATTGATGCCATCTTCCTTAATTTTTGTGAAGCTGTCTTAACCCTTTCAAGGTGTCCTGTTCATCATCATCATCATATATGATCTTAATTTTGGGGTGGGAAGAAGTCAGCCGATATCCTTGCTGATGTTAGCATGTAGTGTAACTCTGCCCTTGGATATGGCTTATTTGGTTTTTAAGGTTAGAAAGCCTAAAAATTACTTGTTTGCCTGGTTTTGCAATCAAATAACGAATGAACCCTAAAAGTTCAGTTTACTTGACACTTAGCCTAGTGGTGCTTGCCAACATCAACTCTTTGTGAGCAGTTGAGCTTTGTAATACAAAGCTGGTGCTTAGGCTTTGGGGAACTTTGTTTCTCCAAAGGGTGTCTGAGTCAAAAGACTTGAACTCCCAGGGGCACAGAGGTGTACCCAGGTTGCAGCTCTCTAGTGAGGAGCAGGAGGCATACACCATGGTGAGGGAAGGCTCCCACTCTGCCGAGCACGTCTGGGGAAGAGGAATTTGAAGGGAGTGGGTGTTTCAGCTCCAAATAACTCTTCTCTTAACTTCTGTCACATAAGAAAATGACCCTGGGTCACCAGGGGAAGGACCATACTTGTAAATTGTATTGCTTGGGGAACTCTTAATTTATTAGTGATTTTGGACTAAGAATAATGGAGAAAGAAGCTGTTCCCAAAATTATGTTGTCTTTTCGATTTGCAGTCTTATGTTGTCATGTAGTAACTCTAGCAAATCACTGCTGTAAAGAAATTATTTCTTCTATTTTGGCAGTTTGTTATATATTTTACCTGGTGTCAAATGGTGAGAAAAATCATATTATGCACTGACTGCAGAAAGGGCTTCATAAGCACAGTGCGGAAAAACTGGTTATTGAGCTTCACAAGTATATAAAATTTCAATTGTAGGTTCAGGTGTTACAGTGTATGTTGTGCCACTGATAGAATTTCAAACTTAGTATTTTTAAAATATTTACATTTATGTGAATCCTCCAGTAAGGTGCAGCTTTGTGAAAGCAAGCAGTCACAGGGTTTTAAAAATTGGGTAAGGCCCTACTTTAGCAAGAGGTAATGTGTAGAAAAGGAGCTGACAATAAAAGGGACATGTGAAAAACATTTAAATTGATAGAATTAATTCTTCTCAGTGAGTGATGAAAGGATTTCTCACACATGCTGTCCTAAGAGAGAAGAACAGAACTGACACCATATTTCTATTGCGGTCTTGAAAGGGAAAATATTCCTGCTGCTGCTGTTGCTCAACCCCCCTGCAAAGCAAAGGAGCCCTGTGGTGCTCTCCAGGGCCATGGAACTCGGCATAGAGCGTCCTTTATGAGGGATCCTGAACAGAGCTGGGGCTGTGCTCTGCTCCCGCAGTGTTCACTGGCAGCAGTGACCTTCAGAGAGCTGTGCACAAATGATGCTTGTTGGTGCTTGTGTTGTTAAGTAGCGGGTCACATACTTTGCATGTGTTGGATGATGATGAAAATGTGCTGTTACAGCCTCCCACAGCCCCATCGATACTGTGGAAACTATTGCAAGCTCAGCGGTGAAAAACCTCAGAAAAATGAGTGGGTGTTGTATACTAACCCTCATTAAAAGGAAAATTGTCCCTCTTGGTGTGAGGAGTTTACCCTTCCTGGTATTCATCATTTGAAAAGCTGTAATATAGACGGACTTTGAGTTTTGTGCAGTTTTGCTGTGATTCTGCTGGTGTGTTTTAGCAGAAGTTAGGCACTTGCTGAGTCAGGTCTGTTCTGGCACTCACCAGGCCGCAGAAGGCAGGCTGGGGTGGGTGAGAGCAGAGCATTTGCCTGCTGCTTATGCTGGAACTGATTATTCTGCTCAATGCAGATAATGGGTCTCAGGTCCAGTACTCAGTATAAAATAGCTACTGAGCAAGTGCCTGTTCTGGAGGGTTTGTGAACATCTCTGCTTTTCAAAGGTTTCATCTTGTCTACACTGGCAGCTAAATCCTGCCCATGAAGAAGGCAGGATACGATGTTTGAAAGCCAAAGATGGCATCATGTCACAGCCCAAGAGGGTGTTTTTATGTAATTTGATTTGAGTCACTTTGATATTAAAATCCTGTGTAGTGAACAGGTAATGGATGGGACTTTCCTGCAGGGTTTTAAGCCTGGAGAGAGATGGGCCATAACAGAACCAGAAGCCTTAGCAGCTGTGAGTTAGAGCTGTATGTTAAGCTGTATTTAGGGATACAAGGAAGGGGTCATGACCGTGTCCAGACATCCCGCTGTAGCAAAGCCTTGTGGGTTCCAGCTGGATGGTCCTATTTCTTTTCAGCAGTGGTAGAGCTTCTGTGCCTCGTTGCATGAGAAGTTCTGGTGCTGCCTCTTTTCCCAAAGCCAGCTTATCCAGTGCCTCCTCCCTTCCCCACCATTTGTAGAGATAAAAATTACCAGACACTAAAGGATCCCTATAGAAAATCCTCCACAGTCACTTTCCAGGGAATCTTTTTGAAATACAACTAAATTTCCTTGTCACAGTGCCTTGTCTTAACTGTTTGTTTATACAAAGATATTCAGCCAGTCAGTTAACTCAGTTTAAAAACTGATTTAAGTAAACTCTTGCCAATATTCTTACGTGTCTATTTACAGGTTTAAAATGAGAAAGTTCTATCTTGCTAGAAACTTTTCTGGAGGGTTTTATTCAAGAATGATTGCACACAAAGTTGTGTATGTTCAGCTATACAATTTAGCTAGAGTGTAATTCTTAAATTGGCATAGCTTTGCATTTTATACCAATTCTCTTTTATACTGTATATCTCCCTGCCAAGAAACCTGCTTCCACTCTACAGATAGACTCACTACATTCTTGTATTCCCTACTGTAATGTGAATGAAGGAAAATTATGCTGGAGAGTACATGTTAGGGTAATTAAGCTGGATTACAGATTCCTTTTCAAAACTTTAAAAAAAAGTCTTAAATCAAAAAAGATAGAATAGGAACCTTGGCTACTACTTGAAATTTGCATGGTTTGATGAAAAATGGTGCAGAGAGGGGGGAAAATGCATTAAAAAAATCCTATTGGCAGTCTTCCACTGAGATTGGGGGTTTTGTTAAGCTTCTTCTAGAAAGAAATTTTAAACAGTTACTGATTTGTGCTGTCTTTCTTCCTTCATCCATTCCAGTGATACTGGTTGTTGCCAGATGGAAGGTAAAGTATCATCAGCAAGGTCTCGTATGTGAAGTCAGTGTTTGTCAGAGCTCTCAGTGGTATTGCACTAGACACAAAGCACATGCATATGGTGATGAAGCTCCAGCATTTGTCAGCTACAGTAGAATATATTCACTGTCTAGGAGTACCTATGATGGTTCTCCCCCAGAAAAATCCCCCCAAGGATTTCCTCATTTTCCCAATGAGGAAAAGAAGCAGAGAGTAAGAATGTAACATAGGAGCGAGTGTGAGAAATACTGGGGCCCCCCATTTTATTCAGTTCCTTCTCCCAGCTCTGGTGTGTTCTTGGATACTGGGCAGCTGAACTGATCCTTCTTTGTGGCAGTCAAGCTTGGAGCAGCTTTTTGGGGCCAAAGCCAGTATTCCTCTGTTCAAAATGAGTACTGAGACAAGAATGCTGTTCACCACTCCAGGTGTCTCTAGTGGATCAACAAACATCTGAACAGCCTTTCAGAGCCACTGGGCTTTACTCTCTGTGCAGCAAAAGGACATTGTAGAACCCTCATGTTTGCAATTACGTATCATGAAAAATCTCAGGTATTTTTTGTGCTATTGCAGGCACTTTTCTAGCGGGGTTAAAGAAAGGTAACATTTTTTTGACTGCTAATTGTAGAAAACCTTAAGCTTCCTTCAGTATTGCTGCACAGAAAAGTCTGTCTGGTCTCTTGACCTGAGCTTATTTCCTTTGTCTTTTGCTAAGTGCAGGCTTGCAAACTATTCTTAGTTGTTTTGTTTGCAAGTTAACAGCTGCAGTAACAGTGGTTTCACTTTTGTTCTACTGTACCCCAAGCAATGCACCAGCATTGTAGCTTTTTGATTACCTCTGCTAGAACATCTAATATTTAAACTATATTACTGTCATAATTTCCCTATTTGACATAAACCCATATTCATATATTTGCACAAGAGTAATGCACATTGTAATGTACATTTGATGAGCCACGGTAGATTGAGTGTTCCACCAGGGAATGTATCCTTTGTAATCAGGAGAGAAGAGCATGGGGATTTACTCCAGGGTAAATAGACTGTGCTGTGTGCTTTCTCTCTGGCTGGCAGGAAACATTTGTAACTGCCAAATAAATTCAGGAATCAATGGTAGAGTTTAAATTGTGTTGCTCTAGGTGATATTCCAGAGCTGTTGTAGGGAAAAGATAATAAATCTTTCAGACCTTATCTACTTAATAAATTTACCGTGGGAAGATGTATTTGGTGTCTTAAGTGTGACTGTAAGACACAGAAATACTCTGAAGGGCCAGGTATTTATTGGTTTAATCTTGTCTTCAGCATGGCTAAATATTTCTATCTTAAACTTTGAGTATTTGCGGCTTATTTAAGTTGTAGAACCATTGTAGTTGAATGGAAGATACAATTGCTTTATTTCCCAGAGTTGTTGGCATTGCCAACAATATCAACATATCTCAGTGCTGGCATTGCTAGCAGTTAGTACATGCTCTCCTAACTAGGACAGCAGTGGCATTTCTGCAATCCAACATCTTGTACTTAGTTACAAATTCATTTCATCCCTCTGCTTTCCCAACTATGGCACCATTGTGTTGCCAAATGCCTTATGTGTTTCTTTCTTTGACATTAATTGTGACATGAAATAACAAAACTGATTAGCACTTTATTCTTTTGCTGCAGTTAAGCAAACAAAAAAATGTTTAGGATCCTATATCTACTATACCAAAAGAGTTATAACATATCTTTCGTTGGCTTACAGCTGAGTCACATATTAATCTTAGAGCTAAAAGGACTAAAATTTAGATGAGATTTGGTTAGAAAGGTTTTGAAATCATAGATGAGCAAATATTGTAGGTCTTGGTTTTTGAAATGCTGTTGTTTAGTTTTTTAACTTACTTCCTCCCTATTTCTGCCTATGTGAGAATAATACATGGTTTAAACTGTCTTTTTAAACTATGTGTAAAGGTTACTGTGCAGAACCTCAAGTGAAGGCTTAATAAAACTCATTTTAAAACTAATTGACTGACATCAGTACTGTTTACTAAAAATAGACAAAGTAGTTCAGACTAATCTTAAGAAACAGAGGTAGCTTTTGAAAGGTTCTCTTTTGTGGAATGCTGCAGTGTTGTGATATATTGATGCATATTTCTCTCTCTTATTTTTGGTAGAAAATGATGCACCCTGTTGCCAGCAGTAATCCAGCTTTCTGTGGGACTGGCAAGAGCTCTTGCCTGAATGAAGACAATGTGAGGGCTTCAGATCAGTTTGATCTCTACGCCACACAGCAGAGCAAGTACAGCCACACAGTCAGCCACAAACCCATTGCCTGCCAGAGACAAGACGCCTTGAACGAATCCCACTTGCAGACCACAAGTGGCAGGAATATAGAGACAAAAGATGAACTAAAGAAAAAGAAAAACCTCAACCGCTCCGGGAAACGTGGAAGGCCGTCAGGGACCACGAAATCAGCAGGATACCGAACCAGCACAGGTCGACCCCTGGGGACCACCAAAGCAGCTGGATTTAAGACAAGTCCAGGCAGACCCTTGGGTACAACTAAAGCAGCAGGATACAAAGTCAGCCCAGGCAGACCTCCAGGTAGCATTAAAGCTCTATCACGGCTTGCGAATCTAAATTATACTTGTGGCAGTGCAGCTTTTCCTTACCCTATGGTGCATAACAGAGGAGTACATGCTGCTGGTGAAACTAGCAGCAAAATCAAACAGCCTAATGAATGAAAGGAGGGAATGAGTAACTCCTTACTAATCTGCTTTATGCTGATTTTGAGCATGTTTCTTGAGTTTTCTTGTAATGTTTGCCTAAGTCTGAGTTTTTAGATTTTATTCCAGTAATGCCATAGCCTACGGGTGCAATTCATAACTTAGAGAATGTTGAGAAGGCTTTGGTTTAAAGAGGCTTCTGTTGATTTTAAATGATAATTTATAAGGAAGTCTGAAATGATACATTATGTTTTGGTGTTAATACTTAGGTAATGTCCATGTCCCTAGTTTTAAGTTCAGTTTCTCATAAATCTAGATGTGTGGTTATACATTAAATAATTGAAATAAGGAGGACAGAAATTAGCTGTCTGATGGTTCATGATGTGCCCTGTCCCACAATAAGCAACTTAGCCAGTTAAGTTTTTACTTGATAAAAATTGATAAAGTGGCAAGCCACATTTTCCACTTCTACAGGACCTTTTACTGACCTCAGATAGACTTAAAATAGACTTAAAAACTTAAACAAAAAAACCCCAACCGTTTTTTTCTAAAGTGATTTCCAGTGGCTTTTATTTTTGGAGTTGTAGCATTAAGTGAATTTCAACTAATGCTCCAAAAATATTTTTGAAGATATTAAAGAAACCTGAGTATTTGTACAGTGTGTTACAGCTTCACAGCGCCTTACAGAGACAAGTTACTTTGCCTTTAGGTGAGAGCTGTTCTTTTAGTTACACTGTTACAGGATTCTGCTGGGTAATTTTGAAATGCCTAATAGTACATATACCAAACCACAAATAATTCTTTGAAATTTGAAGTATTTTATAAGAAATTAAGTACTGTTCATTCTAGTTAGGCACTTGATTAGTATTAAACAGTATGTTCTTAAATCTGTAAATAGCTATTTACGCTGGCTTTTGCCTTTCAAATCTGCTTAGATGGCAACAGTTTAATAGCTTTTAAAGTAATAACCTATAATGTTTACAAATTAAACTTTTTAAATAGACACTGTTGCCAAATTTTTAGACTCAGTTTTGCCAGATATTCCTGGAAATAGTTGTTTCGTTGTTTGACACTTATACTATATTTAAGTTATGGAAGCTTATCTATCTACCAAAGGACACCATTTTCATGATTTTTAAAAGCAAACTATATAGCTGATGCAAACAGGATGCAGTTTACTGCACTGCTAGAGCCGAGATATAGAGTAATTCATCTATGCATGCAAGCCAGAAAAAAATGTTGTTGGTTAACTATAAATACCTTTCTTGACTCAAACTAAAACCTCCCCTCCTCCCAAAAGAAATGTTCCATTTTTCAACTGAGTGCGTGCAATTTTTTTTTAAGTGTGGGAGAATGTGAGTGTGAGTGTGTAAAATACTTTCATCCAGACTTCAAAAGAAAAATAAATTGGTCCTCAGTGTTGCATACTGTTTGTTCTAACTTCATTTTACTGAAACTAAAACTTTTGGTTTTTTTTTTTTAAATCTGGAAGAAAGTTTGGGTTTAAGTCATTTCACATATAAAATGACTTTATGATAAATTCGTAGCTTGAAGTATCTGGGGAGGGGGAATATATAGAGTTTGCAGATTTGGGGAGAATAAAAATTTGGGTTAATTGAGCCTGTGCTGAATGGGTAATGGTGATGGTAATTTTTGTTAACATAAATGCTATTCTGGCCTGCTGTCATTTTGACTAGACCTCTTGATTTCAGTGATGACAACTTAAGAAACAGATGTCATGTTTCATACCTTTTTTATCAGGAAAAAAGCAGCAAGCCTTCAGGTGTTCCAGTGATGCCTAACACATATTGAGCTGGACTTTTGCTGTACTTTACAATAGGTGTGTTGAATTGTTTTGGGGGAACTGTGTATGCACTGGCAACTAAGACAATGAACCTCAACTTATACTGGATGGCTCCTTAGTTGATAGATGAACTAATGGCAGCTAAATTGCTACTAAGGAATAGTTTCTTCATGCTGAAGCTCTGAAGTCCAGTTGCACATTCTCTTCCTCAACAAACTCGCAAGTCCGAAATCTAGCAGTCTTTCTCAGAAGACGTAACTTCTGACACATGCAAAGTGCTAACGTGAGTTCATTCACCCTCAGGATCTGTGTTGTAATGGCTGTTTTTAATCAGATAATTTTTCAACAAAAGACTGCTTTAAGTTCTTTCCTGAACTCAGCTGGGCAAGCAGTCCTCTTCAGCTGAATGTGTAACTACAGGAGTGTCACACCTCGCTGGCAAGGAACGTGTTGCATGTCACCACTGTACCTTGGAGAAACTCCACTCCTTACCTCCTCCTGTTGATCCTGTTTGCTCCTGTCCGTTCCTCACTTGTACATCCACTCAATGGTGCTGTGCTGTGTGTCAGGAGTTAATGCAGATGTATTGCTGTTCTGCTAGTATAATTTGTATTCAAGTATGCTGATGAAATAATGAAATCACCTAAGCAATTTCTGTTCATTACAGTGTTTATTAATTATATCAGATGAAATATAATCCCAGTAAAGACTAATTAATGTTGTCAGTTGTGAAATGATGAGCATCAAGTAGAAAAGTGTTCAGAGAGCCTACAGCGCGCTGCTTGACACTCTGGATTTAGGAAGGAGACCAGAAGTGCACTGCTGGCATTTCCTAATTCGGCTTTATTTTATATCTGACTAGAGTTTACTGGTGCCATGCAGCGAGGGGAAGAAAAAAAGAGATTCAAAGTGACTAGAAATGGAATTTTCAAATACTTCTGTTCTTCCTATGTATACTCTGCAGAATACATTGTGCTTTTTCCAACACTTTTCTTTCCATGAGAAACACTGAAACAGCATGTTAATGCCTAAACTTTATTAGTACCAATGGGAAAACTGGCATTTTCCCCCCACAGTATGAAAACATTACTTGTAAGGTAAATTGCTTATTTTATATTATATATCATAATTCAGCTATTCATAAGCTAGGATCACTGTTGTGTGTTAACACTGTTCAGACAACCGACACGTCAAGTTTAATAATTTCTTTTAATTATCAAGTTTCTAATGTCTTATTTATACATAAATGAAATGTATTAGCTTGCTATTATTCCTTAATGATGCTATAAAGTTCACTGTTTAAGATACATATAGTAACTACTATTCATTTTCTGATTAAATTTACTTAAACTTTAAAACCAAATAATTTTGCTACTATAAAGTCTTGCACTGGACAGATTCAAGATGCTAGCACCATATTTTGTCAGAAAAAAATCAGATACCATCATAAGCAGCTGACTTTGATATCAAAGATGGTATTTTTAAAATCAGCACTTAGCTTTGTCGTTAAAGCAATGTTCTTTGTATCTTGGATTTAATTTAAAATAATCAAATTAACTAGAGCCATTTAAGATCTCTCTTCTGAATGAATATATTTTCATTTTGCTGAAGGATCTTAATTTTCAGTCAGGACAAAACCAAGCCTTGTCAGTGAAAAGTGATGTGTCTGTGAAAAGAATTACCTGGAACTACAATACACAGAGTAATTCAGATGAGAATTTAACTCCCTCCCCCATTTTGAAGAGCTTTAAAAGGCAGAGCAATGTGAAGTCATTTGTGCAATGGTTTCATTAGCTGTGACTCTGCTGTTCTTTGTTACATGTATAATAATGTTTCATGCTACCCTTAGAGTTGACAGTTAAAACAGCTGATAACAATCATAAATACTTGGAACTGCAGACTTCATTTCTGATTACAAAAGAAGTTTATTCTTCTCTATTTTAATGCATATATTTTAACACCGCTTAAATATATTTATGACTTTAGTAGAGACTAGACCTTTCTCCTTGTGACTTTTTTTCCAAATAGAAGAATCTGTATTCTAAAATTTGAACCACTTTCTGTTACTTCAATCTTTCATCATTTGCTTTTCCACAGGTTTACTTTGGGGGTAACAGTAATCTGTTAAATAACTAGTATCAGCACCCTGTCCTCTGCTGTAAAAAGCCTGATTAGATACTGTGTATGTTTTTATGTCCATGAACTTGAGCTACTCGTGTGCAATTATGTGTATGGGAATGGAGTAGTGTTCATGATCTGTATTTACATCATCATATGGATGTATATTTATTAATAAAGTTAATACTTTAAAACCTAACCATTTTTCCCTGTTTTTTTTTTTTTTAATATCTTTTAAATTCTGGCCGAAGATGCCAGTTGACACTATTACCTGCTTATTACAGGCACATTACATATATTTGCATTAAGGCAAAAAGACTCTATGAATGGCGAGGTATCAGGAAATAGAGGAATGTTGCTTATTATTTAATGCATTGAAAAGAGTGTGACAGTAACTTAATTGTTGTTGTCCTTTCACTCAAATAGGGGAAAAGGGGAGGAAAGGAGCTATAACCCTGTATGGATAAATAGTCAACTGCTAACTACTTCCTCTGTTGATGGAAATCAATTTGAAAGTACTCATAAACTAAACTTTTCATGGAATGGTGATCATAATTGATTATTCTGTGATGAAAAAGACACATTTATCCCTGTATTCCAGCAATATTCCAATTTATCTGTGTTGGTAAGATGTGCTCTGTGTGCCACTCAACACTTTTTTTTTTTTTTTCTCTTTACTGAAGTTTTTCAATAACTTTGGGGAAGAACAGGCAGTCCTGCCTACCAGAAGCTGCAGTCCGGACTCCCAGGCCTGCATCCTCTGCTTGCTCTCCAGCACCCTTTGTTTTCTTTTCTGTGAACTTTCAAAGGCCTTGAATATATCTGGAGTTGGAACATTCTGAATGTCAGTTGCAGTTATTTTGCAGACTTTTTGAATTTACCTGAAAGTGATATCTGATGCATTGGTTGGTTTTTTGGGGTTTTTTTGGTTAGCTATTCTGGTAGTTCTAAATATTTGGCATTCAAGGTGACTGGATATGTTCAACAGCAGTCTGCTACATACTGGTCTAAAAATCAGTTCCTGGACATGACTGCATGAGCAACATGCATTATTTTATTTAGTGCAAGGAAACTTTATTAGGTATTATATCAGTCACAAATGGTGTCAAACAAGAATACGGCCTTTTCAGGTATGTTGGAAGTTGCTTGACTGCTTCCATGGCCGCTGTGTTCTCTGCCATGGAATGAATGGAAGGATGGAAGCTGCAGGGAGTCTGTTCCCTCAATGCACAGCTAGTGTGTGAGGCCAGGTGTGGTTTCTGATGACAGGACCAGTTCAGGATTTATTCCTGCTGGCAGACCAGCACTGTTGGGGTATCAGCTACACAAGCTGCACATCTTTAAGGAGTCTTTACAATGGTCCTGTCTTTTAATAACCTCAGTTATGTGTATGGTGAGACACCAGGGCTTGTTTTGGGGCTGGATTGGCACTTTTATGCTTCTGTATCTCCTTGATGTGAGCTCTTTAAGTAGCACAAAGAGTACCATGGGAATTAGTGATGTCATACCTGTTAAACATGGATTACTTACAGTCACCCTAAAAAACCTGTACCATTTTGATTTGTGTTATGGCGGGAAGGATATTATGTTAGGATTAAATTCACAGTAAAAAATTGTTTTCAAGTTGAAAATGCTGCTTTGACTAAACTCAAACATAAGGAGAAGGGAGAATGGGGCCGATTTTTCTTTGCTAGTCTGCACCAGTTTGGATTCCCTCTGTGCTTTTGCTTTCAGGCTTGCTCTGTATCAGCTGATCTAATTAAATATTTTCCCTCTATGTGCAAACCTCATGTTTTCTATTTTTAGACTATTATGTCCTCATTATTAGTGCTTATGCAAATTGGACTTTGAAAGAAAAAAGCTTTGAGTGAGAAAATGTGTGCTGTAAGGAACGACAGAGTTGGAGAAGTACACCTGAGTAAAAACAAAGCCAAAAATCCCATTTCTGTAATAAATGACAACCATCTTCATTTATACACATGTACTTGGTTTTTCCTGCCCTTTTCCAGTGTGCATGGTTCATGCTCCCCTAGGTCATAACTATCAGTTTTTGACAGATGCAGTGTTTTGGCAAAATCTCATTGTGCACTACTGGCAGTTTCAAGGAAGTGTGTTAAAAAAATATATCAGCAGTTGAAGTAGTGTGTTCATTTTCAAAAGACCCCAAATAGTGTTGAGGCTTCACTATTAAACTGAGACAAAGTAAAAACCAATTCTCCAACAGGAAAAATATAATTTCCTAAAAACGAATATGAGAGTATTTATCTTGCCTTTCTGCTTGGGAGCTTTGGTTGATAAGCTGCTGGAGAAGAACTCTTCTTTTTAGTTTTAAAAATATGCTTTTAGTTTGCCACGTTTTACCCTTACCCCAGCCTGCTGTAAGTTAAGGCACAGTTTGTGTGCAAACAGCTCCCAAACGGGACCGTGCTTCCCTCACGAGTGTGGAAGTAGGCAAATCCTTCGTCAGGCAGCTGCGGCTGTGCTGGTCACAGCAGCCCCTGGGGCTGCAACACCGGCTCCTAACGGAACCGGCTCCGCTTCGCGTGTGCGCCCCCACTTACTGCTCAGTCACAGCATCCTGCCGAAGCCATGGGATGGCACTTGCCTCTCTGCAAGAATTTTCGACCTGAACTAATTTAAATCAACAATGAAATGCCTCCAGCAGCATCAGCAGCCCGACACCCGGCCGGGGCAGTGGCCCCGGTCACACCGTGCGGGCTCAGCCCTGCAAGGCGGGGACACAGAATTATAGGATGATTTGGGTTGGAAGAGACCTTAAAGAACATCTTGTTCCACACCCCTGCCGTGGGCGGGGACACCTTCCACTATCCCAGGTTGCTCCAAGCCCCGTCCAAACCGGCCTTGAACATGGGGCAACCACAGCTTCTCTGGGCAGCCTGTGCCAGGGCCTCACCACCCTCACAATAATTTTTTTCTTAAAATAATTTTAGTAAAGATTTTTTCCCTAATATCTAATCTAAACGATTCTCCCTTGTTCTGTCACAACATGCGCTTGTAAATAGTCTTGTCCCATCCTTCCTGTAAACTCCCTTCAGGTACTGGGAAGCCTTAATTAGGTCACCCGAAGCCTTCTCTTCTCCAGGCTGAACAATCCTAATTCAGGGTTCAGCGGGGCCGCGAGAAAACTCGGTCAAACCCACCCGCTTTGTATCTAACACGAGCAGGGCTGAGCCCCGCTCGGCGCAAACCTCCATCCAATCCCCGCGCCCCAAGGGCTCTTCCCACGGAAATACGAAAGGCAGCGGAACTGGAAGTGTCCCGGGGATCCGGTGGAAGCGGTCGTTGTCCGGGGAGACGCGGCGGCGGCTGCCGGGGCCGGGGATGTGGGTGAGGATGTGGCGGCTGCTGCTGGCGCTGGCCTGGCTCGGTGCGACCCTTCCCGCAGGTGCGGCCGGGGGGCTCTGGGTGCGCGGTCGCGGGGCGGGCGGGGCGCGGAGCTGACACTTACCTCCGTCCGGGGCGCGGGGGGGGGGCCCGGGAGCCGGTGCGGTACCGCACGGCCGAGATGGCGGACGCGATGCTGGGCAGCGGGGACCCAGCCGAGCAGCCCGTGCTGCTGTCGGCGGTGCCGGCCCAGGCGAGCGGCGGCCCGGCGGGGGATTGCGATGGGGCGGCCGCGGGCGATGCGTGCGGGCCGATGGGGAGCGGCCCCGCGGCCGCCCAAGCCCGGGAGCAGCCCGTGCTGGAGCCCGTGCTGCCCGCGCCCGCCGAGGAGCAGAACGGTACCGACAGCGCCAAGGCTCCCAAGGTGAACTGCGAGGAGAGGAACACGACGGGCATCGAGCGCTTCACGCTGCAGATCCTGAACGTGTCCCAGGTACGCGGGTGGCCCGCTTACTGCCCGGTGTTGGTGTGAACCCGTGAGGGTGGTAGAAGATGCCCCGTCAGCTTGTTGCTTTCAGTGCTTGACTTAGTGAATTTCCTTGTGTAACGTCCTCAGTTCTACCCAAGAAAAGACTGACTGGGCAAGGAGGCTTTTTGGGCCATTCTGAGCAGGAAAAAGATGGAGTTATGGCTCGGTTCATGTGCCTGTGTGTGTCATCTCTGTGCCTCTAGGGTACTGACAGCTTTCCTGCTCTGTGGACTGGTGTTTCTCTTGGAAATCGTTAAATGCAGTTAGTGCCAACTCATTTCTTGTTACGGTTATGTGTATGTATATTTTTAAGTAATAAACTTTAAAAACAGCCTCTAAAAAAGGTTATATACAATTCTCCACCTGTTTTAAAAGGTGCAGCTGCTTGATCAGTATTGCCAAGTATCTAACTGATTGCTGAATGCTGCATCCCTACACAGAATTTAACTCTGTTAAATATGTAATTGTCCATGTTCTTGTGCTTTCTCCAAGGACCTGATGGAGTTCCTAAACCCAAACAGCAGTGATTGTACATTAGTCCTGTTCTACACACCGTGGTGCCGCTTTTCTGCCAGCCTGGCACCTCATTTTAACTCTTTGCCCCGAGCATTTCCAACTCTTCGTTTCCTGGCACTGGATGCATCCCAGCACAGCAGGTAACTCACACTCTCTGTGCTCTAGCTGCAGTTTATTTCTGTTAGCTCTGAGTTTTAAAAACAGGAGTGACTTTTTTTTTACATAAAGTGACAATTTTATTTAGTGAAACTGACACTTTCTGTATTGTGACTGCCTTTATTTCTTCCTCCAGAAGATTTAATTTCCTTCATGCTTTGTTTTTTCTTTGTGTAGTTTATCAACTAGATTTGGAACTGTGGCTGTACCAAATATCCTCCTTTTCCAAGGTGCTAAACCTATGGCTAGATTTAATCATACAGACAGAACGCTGGAAACCCTGAAAGACTTCATCTTTAACCAAACAGGTGTGTAAATTAGCCCTGGTCTGTCAGTGAGAACGGGCTGGCTTTAAGGTCCAAATTGGGTTTTCCTGTCCTTGTGTGTGTTCTTTAAAATGAATGTCATAAGGACCCTGAGAGGACCCAACAGAGGTTCACGTAAATCAGTTGTTGCTGTGAGCTGGATTTCAGCCTGTGCTGAGAGCAGAAACTCAGCTCCTTGGGCTGCTGTCACAGAGCAGGGGGAACAGTGAGGTTTAGCTAGAGAGGCTGCCAGAAGGATGGAGCACATCTGCCTGCCCAAAGATTTAACTGAGAATGAAATAAATTAAACTCTCTTTGCCAGCCAGCTGGCTCTCTTCTAATCCACACTGAAGTGGTGTGTGGATCTGCATTTCCAGAAATGCACAAAAATGACAATCCTGAAAAAACACTCTAAATTAAATTTCCATGTGCTGAAAAACCCCCACAAACTTATCCAAGGCTGTGCTGTGGGAGGACAGAACAAGCCTTCTCCTGTTATGAAAATACACATAAAAATCACTAAGCTTTTATATAAGTAAATCATATGCTGGATATGTGTTAATGTACAGGGGCCATCTCACCAAAATTTTAAGTCTACCTGTGTCTGAGAGCAGGAACAAAGCTTCAGATAGAACCAGCTTCTCTGTATTTAGTGATTACGATGTTGACCAAGTGCTTTGTTTTTTAGGGATAGAAGCTAAAAGCAATGTGGCTGTGACAGAGGAAGACTGGGAAGGGCCCCTGCCAAGCGTTCTGACGAAGGGCATCGACTGGCTGCTCCTGTTCTCTGTGCTCTTCCTGGCCAGCTTTGTCATGTACGCCACCATTCGCACCGAGAGCATCCGGTGGCTCATCCCGGGACAAGAACACGAACATCAGGAATAACCTGAATAAGATGCTGAAACCGGGACAAAATTTTCCACTTATTGGTAAAGTGGGAATTTCTATGGACTAGAAGTACCTAAGAATGAACTGTTGAATTTGTTGGTTGTAATTTATAATAATGACTAAAAATTGGCTTTATTTATCAACTACTGAATCTGTAACAAGCACATTTGTGGCGATTACAGTGGTAAGTGAACAAGTATGAAAAAACATAAACTAAAGTATTTATTAAGCTGCTCTGATTGACTTCTTTTTAATGGACTTTAATGTAATTAGTGGTACAGTTCTAATTTGCTCTTTTGAAGAGCTCCCTGAGCTTTGTAGATCAGGGAAGATTTTTACAGCACATTGGTCTGTGTGTGGCACTGCAAGGAAAACACTGGTGAAGGGAGGTGTTGGTATGTTAGTTTGTTCATAAAATAAACTATGAAGATGTTTTGAATGATTTTTCACTCCCATGGAGGTGACTGTTTCCACCTCTGGCACTGGGGTTCAGTGCTGGTTTTCTCATTCACTTTGCTCTAAGTTTTGACTTAGTAGCAGTTCTTTATGAGATTTAGAGTCACTTCCCAAGCTCACCTCACTATTTCTGTGTGTGTATACAACTTAGTTACCACATTCCTGTTGGATGAAATTGTATTAATTGTCCTTTTTAAAAAAAATAAATCAGTTTTTTAGTGTAACCTTTTAAGTTGCTTTCTTTCAGAAGTAAAAACATGCAGTTTCTGAACCACAGCTCACCTGCCTAAATTAGCAAGACCAGTCTTGATATTTATTTAAATTTCTAGTACCATGTTTGCTAGTTCCACACTCTCCACTTGAGGCTACATAAAGAATTGATGGGTTTTTTTAGTAATGATTAGTATGGAGGGCTTTGGATAAGGTATGGACCGGTATGTTGTGTGGGGTTTGGATTATTTGATTGCATAGCATTTATCATGGTGGAGGCTTCTCAGAGTACCCTGACAGGGAGCTTTAGAGAGCAAATTAAACTAAGATTTAAAAAAAAAAAAACAACAAAAAAAAAACCAGTCTTAAGACTTATTGCATGACAGAGAGCTCACATCCCTGCAACCTGATTCTTCAGGTATTTCTCTGCTGGCTCTATCTTTTCCTCTGGAAACCAGAGGTCCTGTATATCTGTGTCCAAAAAGGAAACTGCACTGAAACTTTAGCTTCTGTCAGTAAAACTTTGGTGTGACTGAAGATAAAGCTAGGATGGATGTTATTAATGAAGATTGGGAGTGATAAATTGGAGCATTCTTGCCTCTGCCATCTAGTTCATTTTAGAGGCCCAGGGCTGGATTGTCCCCGATGCTAATCTCTGCACCACTAAAGAAAAAGGGATGTGTTTACAAAGAGAACGTGGCTGTTTCAGTGCTGTCCCATGGGTGGAAATGACACCTGTCTGCTCACAGCGCGACAGAATCCACCCGCGGCCGGCAGCTCCGCTCGGCCGTTCTCCTCCCGGATGGGCGTCACACATCAGGGAATCATCAAGGCTGGGAGACCTTTAGACCGTCCAGTCCAATCGTCCAGTCCAATCCTCCACCCAGCACCGCCACTGTAACCCCTAAGCCACATCACCCAGCGCCAGATCCGGGCGCCTCTTAAACACCTCCAGGGATGGTGACTCCACCACCTCCCTGGGCAGCCCAGTCCATTGCCTGACCACCCCGACAGTGAAACAGTTTTTCCTAATAACTGATCTGATCTGAATCCTCCTATCTCAGCCTTAGGCCAGTTCTGGTCCTCTCACTGCAGGCACGTCAGAAGAGATCGGTCTCCCCCCCAACTCCAACCTCCTTCCAGGGAGTTGCACAGAGCGATGCGGTGCCCGAGCCTCCTCGTTCCTGATCGATAGCCGCTTTGCCGGTACCACCCGCCGCCCCGGGCGGCTGTTGCGGCGCAGGCAGTTCCCCTTACTCTCTCCCTCCGTCTCCCCCGCTCCCGGCGCGCTCGCAGCTCCCGGTTCCGCCGCGGGCTGCGGCTCCTCCTGCGGGGCNCGGGCTGCGGCGGGCGCTGCTGGGAGCGCGGCGGTTGGCGGGCGGCGCCGGGAGCCCCGCGGCCATGGTGAGGGTGAGGGGGGACCGCGCCGGGCCGGGACCGGGAGCGCGGGGCGGAGGGGCCTCACACGTACAGGCCGCGGGCTCGGGTCAGTCCCCTGCCCTGTTCCTTCGGAACTGGGGGAATTGGGATTGCTCAGTCTGGAGAAGGCTCCGGGGAGACCTAGTTGCCACCGTTCAGTAGGTGAAGGGGCTAGGGGAGAGCTGGAGAGGATTTTGGACAAGGACGTGGAGGGAAAGGATCAGGGGGAATGGCTTCACACTGATAGAAGGTTAGATGGGATATCGGGAAGAAATTCTTCCCCGTGGGAGTGGTAAGCCCCTGGCACAGGCTGCCCAGAGAAGCTGTGGCTGCCCCATCCCTGAAGTGTTCATCCAGGCTGGATGGGGCGTGGAGCAGCCTGGTCTAGTGGAAGGTGCCCTTGTCCATAGCAGGGAGTGGAACAAAATGGGCTTTAAGGTCCCTTCCAACTCAAATCATTCTATGATTCTCCCTATGTCCCCCTGCCATCCCACCTCACGGCTGATTATTTTGTTTTACACAAAGCTAATAATGAACAGCATGTACAGGGTTCAACCCTTGCCCCTCAGGCACGAGAGTTAGTTCTAGGTTTTTTTGTAGTTAATGACTGTTTTCCCTGAGCTTTCTCCAAACAAACATTATTGATCACTTGGTCAACCCCACCACCCGGCAGCCCCTTGGCCTGAGTATGAGTCAGGTACCAACACCTTGGATGCTCAGTCAGCATTGGCACCCAGTGCTCATTCCTGCTTCCCTGGGGGTCTGGCCATGCCCATGACGTGCTGCTGAGGGGTATGAGCATGGAAAAGCAATTGGAATCTCCTACTTTATCTTTTTCCTTGTACAAGCTGCTTTCTGGTACATTTCTGAACATCATGATGTGTCAAGGAGCTGACTCAGGATGTGGCCTCCACAATGCAAAACATGCTCGGTGTTCATCAGGGCCTGCATCAAACTTGGTCTCCATATTCCTGTTAAAAACTCTGTGATCAAAGTTCAAGTCACAGCATTGTCTTGGCAATGGCCATGTGTCAGGTGAGGTGTCAGGAAGGAACTGCAGTGTCCCCAGAGCTGGCACAGGACATCTCTGTGCCAGCCAGAGAAGTGGACTTCGTGTTGTGTCCTGGTCGCAGCCCTGGACTTTGCTGTCTCAAAAGAAACACCCACCCCCATGATTTTTTGTGCATTCGCAGACTAATTTAATCTCGTGCCAGATAAAACAGTACATTTCAAGACAGTGGCTTGAAGTCAAGCCAAGACTTTGGTGATATTTGTATATGCTTGGAAAAAAAAAGTAAGAAATTCATGCTATGACTGCAGTTATAGCAATGACAAATCTGAAATTTGTGTTCTTGCAAGCCCAAAGTTGTGTTTGAAGTGTAAAGAGCCTAAATTAGTTTGGTTTGGGACTTGTAAAACCCATCTCTTGTTACATCTCTGTATCCCCCCTAAACACAAACAGCAACAGCGATGCTGTTAGATTGATTTACCCCATTTGGGGGTTTTTATCCTGTGTTATTGATGAAAATGTTGCTCCTTGGTCCTGCATCTTAAGGCCTTGGTCAGGTCGCATTAATTGCATTAATTCCCGCTCTGCTCAGACTCACAGCCCCATCTGGTGGCACCGGGGCTCCCGCTGGAGCACGGGCTGGCAAAGGTGAAAAATCCTGAGCTGCTGAGCTGATGGCAGGTCCTCACTGACCTCCCATGTCTGAGTGAACCTCCGGAGCAAAACTGCCTTTCTGGAGGATCTCACAAAGCTGGGCCAGCTGCTAAAATAAAGACTAAAACAATCTGAATGTAGCTGTACTGGGGAGAAAGGTTCTTCCCACTAAAGCATTATCATGAGAGTGTGAGACCCATCTCTCAGAATGTATCATCTGAGGAAGGGCTCATGCTCTTAGTCTCTGTTTTAAGAAAAGGTGTCAAACCTCTTCCAAAGGCCCCACAGAATGTTCCTCTGTGTTTGGCTCTGGCCTTGTGTGTGTTTCAGCCCCTGATTCAGATATTTAAGCAGAATGTTAATCTGTTGTGTCTGTGCTCCCAGTCACATCAGGAGGGCTCCTGTCACTTCAAGTAAGCCGTACTTAAACACTGGTGCTTTGCAGAATCTGGTGCTTTTACCAGTAACTTCAAGCATTTTGTAATCGTGTCTGTATTGTCATTTTTTTCTTTTCATTTAGTTATAAAGCTCTTTGTTCCTTGTAGAACTCCACAGTGTGTGCTGCCTTGAAGTCCATTCCTGCTTTCTTAAAATAGTAAAATACAAAGTAGGTAGAATGCAATCTCCTGATTTTCTTCTCTCTTTTGTAATAGGAATTTCCTGATATCTCTTTTAGCCTTAGAGTTGTACATTTAGCAAATAATATAAATCATCCTTTACTTAGCAGACAGAGCGGAACATTTGAAAATTAAATGTGGTATTACAACATCTGCATAGTTCAGATGACCAAGGGTACAGGTACGCTGGTGTCCATCTTCGTTCCTGGGAAAGAGCCTGTTGCTTTTCACTAGTTTTGTACAAAAAGCACTTGGCCAAACTTACCTGCCCAAACAGAAATGGCAGGGTTTGGCTGGATTACGTTAAACTGGTCTGAGAAATTACAAACTGTAAGAAACTGCACAGTGAATTTTCCACATCCTCACCTTTGCACAATACATAACCACAATTTCATCATGTGGTTTTCTTATTGTTGTACAAAAGAGAACCTCAGCCTCACTCGTGCCATGCCTTTATTTTTTTCCCCTCAATAGTCCTCCCAGTCTCACTGGTTGACAACAGAGGAAAGGAACCAAGTTTTACTGGATCTCAAAGCTTCAGGCTGGTCTGAGCTGGGAGAAAGAGATGCCATCTACAAGGAGTTCAATTTCAAAAATTTTAATCAGGTAATGATTGTTATATGCTGCTTTTAATATAAAGGAAACATAATTGCTCTAATTTCCATACAATCCTGATGGGAAAATATTTATATTCAGAAGTTTGGGAGTATCCTGGTGGGGCCAAATCCTCTTGGATTTGCCCTGATGAATTGCTCTCAGATTCTGATCTCATTTGGTGGAGTAAATTAATTCCGTTTTGTAGTTGATAAGTAGATTTGTTCTAATATTACAGTTTCTTGATTATAATATTCAGGTCAGGGTCAAGGTTGGTATTGTGGAATCAGAAAAAGCGGTATTTGATCCTGATTTTTTTTTTTCATTACTAACACTCATAAATAAATGCTGGAAATACGTAACTGATGGGCAGTGGGGATCATTTTTGTCAGGGAAATACATGAGAAAAATGGGTAAATGTAAGAAAGAACAGAAACTTTTGGCGAGTAAAGTGGGGAAAATAGGATGCGTTTCACCTTCTGAGCAGGAAGACAAAGTTCTAGTATATCCTTGACTGAGTTGTAATAGCTGATCTTGCAGTGTCTTTGGCATACGGAGTGCTGGTTTTTATGTACATCACTGGGTTTTTGTTTGGAGACAGGATCCTGAGCCATGTCTCGCACTCACAAGAACTTGTCTCGGACATCCGTTACAAACTTGCTTTAGAAACACTGGATTTGTCTTGAGATCTGTGTTCAGCTACTTTCCCCTGAAAATTCCCTTCTGAGGAGTCATGACATTGCTTAGAAAAAGTCATGTTCCCAGGGCATGCATTTCCCTTCTGTTTTATTTCTGAGAGAGGAGTGAGCTCTTTCTTGGGAGGGAGAGAATTCCTAGGGGTTTGTTGGGGTGCTGGATCTCACTGGGCTGGTTCTTTCCCTCACTATGGAGGGACACAGCAAGCTCCAGTTTGAGGATGCCATGGGTTTGTTGGTGTGTGTAGGGACCAGGAGCTGTGCTGTGAGCTGTTTATTTATATGGCCGTGCCTAAACCCAGAACAAGATGTTTTAGGAAACCACAGTGAGCTGGATAAACAACAATTTGTAATGCTGGCTCTTTTTTTCGCTGTTTCAGTAGCTGTCCCGGCAAGGAAAGCCCAGGCAGTAGAGAGAAGGTGGGTGAGGTGATCCCAGCCCCTCTGGGCTGGGTGAAAGCAAGAGAGAAAACAACAGCAGGAAAATCCAGCTCATGAGCAGGACAGTGTTGGTCCAGGGAGCACATCCAGAGCCCTGAGTACATTTTTAACCTGAATGTTAATGCAGAGCAAATAGAACCAAATCAGTTCATTCAGAGGGCAGTGAAGGGGAGAAGCCCATGAGAGGGAACTCACAGGAAGCCTTGGTGAGATGTGCAGGCAGCTGGGGGCTGAAGCAACCAGGAGCGAGGTGCATTTGACACCAGTGGGACAGAAGTGACCCCTGGAAGAGTCACTTGAGTGACTCTTCCAGGGGTTGAGTTGAGAGTTGGGATTTCCTGCCTTTGAATATTCATTAAATGGCATCTCTGCCTGGTTACGGTCAAAGTCTTTGTTGGTTCAGCACAACTAGAAATGAATTTGCCCCCAAAGTTAATTAAAAAGCAGTTTTGCCCACTGTAAATGAGTAAATTGGTTTGATCAGATGGATTTAGACAGCCCCTGTCTGCCAGCAGACAGGTAAGGAGACAAATCAGTGTCTTGCACCAGCAGATATCTGGAAAATGCATTGCTTTGACAAAAATGTACAAAGTTGTATTATTTTTTCCTGTGTAGATTTATCTTACAGCATGGATAGATATCCATATGTCTTCCTGATTTGAAGGTGGATGGAGCACATACCAGTATAGGAAGTTGAGTATATTTAAATAAGCTGGTTGGTAAATGATGAACTATATGCTTATACTTCTAGTACCTGTAGTCTTAGGAAGAGTACCACTTGAATTGTTTGGGAGATATTAGAACAGTGTCTTTCATTCTTAGCTGTTTTCATGCATGTAAGGCAGAACTGAGAGCGGAGGCTGGGAATTGGCTTCAAAATGGAACTTTCTGCTGCCAGTTGAGAGAAAAGGCCATGCAGGTGGATGCTCTGGGCAGCTCTGGTTGGATCAAGCTTAGATGTGACTAAGGGCAGAATTTCACCTGTTGATTTTTATGGATTTATTGCAGTGTCCCCTTTGAGTTGCAGAGTGCAGAAGTCATTCCTGTTCCCATAGTCCAGGAGCAGGCTCAACATGCAGATCTCAAGGGCATTAGATCCTTAACTGGTATTAGAGAGCAGTTATTTGCCTTTTTATAAGTTGAAGCTGAAAATAAATTCAAATTATTCATGTATGCTTAATTTTATTAAATTATGCACATACACTTGTAGTTGTAATGACTATTAGTAAATATTGTGTTTACTACAACCTAGGAAACAAATGACAAAAGTGGAGGTTTACCTGCCTTGTACTTAGGGAGAATTTAGCCCTGCAATGAAAAAATGGAACTTGTAGGTGCAACTGCTTTCATTTAATGTAATAAATATTCTATTTACAGGATTTAAATTGTTTAGTAAAAGTCAAAGGACTGAGAAATGTAATTTCCTCAGTGATCTCCTTGCTGCCCTTTTACAGAGAGCATAAAATCAGGTGTGAAAAAAAACCCCAATACCCCCAAAAATACAAAGAAAAAGTAATTGAGCTGACATGAAAAGTATTTCAAATTTATGTTTTGCAGATGATATTGGTATGATTAATGTATTCATTGCTTTTCTTTTTTTTAATCCTTCTTGCGGATAATGTTCATGATGCATGGAAAATTCTGTGGCTTCAAAATCTGTGCCAGGTTTACAAAGTCTGTGTATGTCAACAGATGTTAAGAATATAAACACAATTTTTGTTATAAAGTTGTGCAAATGTGTAGACATGAGCTTGGTTTATGTATATTATTTTCAGCATGAGAATGAAATGAAACTTCTGTGAAACAATAGTTATTTAGATTCCTGAAGCTTTCAGGCTGAGATTAGCTCAGTTAAAAGAGATCAGCAGCGAGCTGCCTTTGTAAGGCTGACAAGCTAATGACACTCCTGGCTCAGGGAATTAGTTTGTAACCCAGAATTTGAAAGCACTGATCGTGTCTGTTAGTCTGAAGATACATTTTCATGAAAATGGGCTTTGGTGGTACAATTCTCTGAAGTAAGCTGAAAACCAGTCTGGGGTTCCGGTTGAAAGCCCTCTGTTGGTTTTGTTGCTGTGGATGCCCACCAAGTACCAGTCCTGGGGAACTGGATGGCATTGGCTGTATATTCCCATTATGTGAGGTAGGCATCTGGTGGGTGGGTATTCTGCACCTTGTATAAAATAAAATACACCAGTGGTGGGTTGAAAAATGCAAACACAATTCAGCTGTAGAGGAGAGTGCTGTGTCCAGAAGAGCTGTGCTGATGGCACCAATGCATCCATTCCTCCTTATGCCTTGCAATTGCCCTGAGCTATTGGCACTGTGGAGTGGCAGGTAGGCAGTGATGAGTTAACACTGGAGTCTTTTACCTCCAGGACCCTCAATGGGGTGCACTCGCTCAAGAGCCTCCGGGTTGAGTCACTTTTCCCAAGGGACATGTGCATGGCAGAAATGTCTGGCTGTGAGCGAGGTTTTGGAGAGGAGGTGGGCTTGGGGCACTCCCTGGCAAGTCCTGATCCCTGCTATGCATCTGGATGCTTGTGAGCCTCTACAAACCTCACAGCCACATCAGGGAGCTTCTCTGGGGCTCCTCTCTCAGGTGGCAGGGCAGAGAAGAGTGGCTGATGAGGCTTTCAGGCCATGGTGTAGCATCACAAAGGGACACTCTCATCCATTCACATCTTTGTGCTACTGACACAAAATGGTTTTCTTCCAATGGAGCAAGCCCTCTGCTTCCAGTCTGCTCAAACAAAATTGGGATAGAAAGTTAATTTATGCCTCCAGATCATGCTGGTAACTTCTCCCAGCATTCCAGGTCAGTTCACCTTGGGAGCAGTGGTCTGGAAGAGGGGACAGGCCTGGTTTAAAGATGCGAATTTCTCCCAGATTCATCTCAAGCCCAGTCCTGGGCTGGGCAGGCAGCTGCAAAGGGCTGTGAGTGCAGGATGCCAAGTGCTCCATTTGGGTCCTATATCCAGCTGCTCAGTTTCCCTGAATTTGCAGGAACATCTTAGCTCTGAGACTTCCATGTCTCTTGTCAAACTTGGTTGGATTTGACCAGAGGGTTTAAGGGGCAACTGCCTGTGTGATTGCGTTTCCGTAGGTAATCACACCAAGGCAGCAAATGTAGTTAGGAAATTACAAAGGTGGGCAAGTTTGCTGATGGTCAGGTTCAGCATTTACAGCTGCTTTCTTTTATCGGGTAAGTTTTTAATTAAGTTTGTTTAAAAAAAAAAAAGATCACGTAGGAAGTCTCTATAAGACCTCTAATGTCATTTTCTAAAATGACAGGAAATCAAATGCTCTAAGAGTTTGAAAGCTATTGCAGATACATTTTTTGTCTTTTGAGGCAAGAAAATGGAGGTGGAAGATGAGCCTGAGTAGAGGGGATGGTACGGAAATGGTGTACACTGAGAGTAGAGGCGCATGTGTCTCAGTGCAATTTTTGTCTTGGGTTTTGAGAACGTATTTAAGATGTGCAAAAAATCTAGGAGTATTAAATAAATTATTATTCTCACTTTGCATTTCCTTTCCAGATTGGCTATCTCTCTTGGTTGCAATCTGGGGGAAAAAAATCAGACAGACCATCTTATGGTACATGCCTTTTTTTCTCCCTCCTGGTGATGCCAATTTTTTTTCCTTTGGCTGTAGGGAGACATGCTCAGTTTTGTCCCTTTAAATTGATGGTTCTTGTTGTGTGATCCCAATTACATATCCAAACGAATTTGTTAGGATATGCAATGCATACTCTTGAGTTCTTTTGATGGCAGTACTTAGTGCCAGTCCCTGCAATATAATCTGCGTCCATCCTTCCTTTTTCTACTGGCACATTGCTTTGTTTTCTACATTCATCAAAGGTTGGAAAAACTGGTTTTATACGTATAGGCAGTGTGTTTCATTGCCACTTTATGTACTTAATCTTTTGGCTGTTTGTCTGAATAAGGTCCACGCCTTTTATGTGCTGAAAACATAATATCCTTTAACTTACAGTCTGCAGAGTTAAAATGAATTTTATGGTAAATATTCAGTTGTGGACCACATCTCCAGCTTTTTATATGCCACAGCGGTCTTGTGGTTTTTTTCTTCTCCATTGTCTGATAGTGAGGTCATTTCCAGTCCTCTTGAGATATTTTATTCCCAGCCAGATGCAGGCCATATATTAAAAGTAGCACCTGTGGCTAATATCACAGGAGCTTACCATAAATTTACATGGTAACTAGGATTATATCTGTCAAGACTGTTAAAAAATGTCTAGTTTTAATTTGATTTCCAGTATTGAAGGAGCTCTCCAACATTTTGCTTCATAACTATATTTTAAAAGTTAAAATCACTCCATTGTTAAGTTTTATAGCACTCCCAGTGCCCATTAAGTTGATTTGTTAAATGGGGGTCAGAATAAAGCAAGTCGGCTACAGGAGTATCGGAAACCAACCCATTTGTGACAAATTTAGTCCTCGCGTGTGAATCTTCTCAGAGCCCGAGGAGTGATTGGATTCAGGTGCAGCCTATGTCAGTTGTGTTTAACCTCAAAGCCTGAGCAGCCTCAGCCCGACTGTCACTTCTGCTAATCGAAAGTTGGACCCGTTTTTGTACATTTAGGGGGGAATTGCTATTTTTAATGTAGTATTGCTCTGCCTGCTCCTTCTGCTAGAGTTTTGCATTTGATTGCCTGTCGACTGAAAATAAATTATTTTTTTATCCACCTAGGTAGGTGCTGGTTTTCATATAGGCTTTCTGAAACTGCTTCATTTTCCATTATCCTTTGAGTCCTCTCCCATATGCTGTGATTTGTGCACCTGCAAAGTTATGAAAATATTTCTGTTGGTAGTTATGTTGTTCACTAACTTCCCAGTGTTTATGAATACAATAACCGATTTACAATAAATCAGAATTATTTATGAGTGGGTTTACAGAGTTAAGAATATCTTTGTATCTGAAAATAATGAATTTCTGGTGTATTTGCCTGTTGACGTTTTCCTTTATTAGAAACTGATAGTGAAGTTTTTGGGACTGGCAGAAGTTAACCTGGAGGCTGAAACACAGTCAATGAACTGCCTCAAGTGTCTCAGAGCAGAGCACAGTAAAAATATATGATTCCTGGATAGTCACACCTTCCTCGAGTTTATTCTTGGGATCGACTGAGTAAATAAGTCTCACCTCTGAGTCAGCAGGTCAGGGTGCAGGTGTGGGACCTGGACATGATCCACCTGCCCGTGCTACTGCCTGGCACTGCCCATGGGACAAAGGTAGTGCAGGGTCTGGGGGCAATGAAATGAGAGCTTCCAGGGAGATGGCTTTTTTGGAAGCTTATGATTCTCCTTCCTTGGCCTTGGGGAAGGAGGAAAAGACACTGGTGCTCTGGTCAGTGTATTCTGTATCCAGTGATGCTTCCAGTTAATTGGCAGTCAGTGGTGAGAAGTTGTGCAAAGCTTGGAGGTCTGTAGTGGTAGAAATGTGTGATCTGGTTGTGCCTAGGAAGAAATGAAATCCTTGCTTCTGGGAGTTGGGAAATAAGGTATTTGTTTTCTTCTCATGGCCATCATGGCTTGCGGTATACAAACCCACAGAATCCTAGAATGGTTTGGGTTGGAAGGGATCTCAAAGCTTATCTCATTCCAAACCCCTGCCATGGGCAGGGACACCTTCCACTATCCCAGGTTGCTCCAAGCCCCATCTAACCTTGCCTTGAACACTTCCAGGGATGGGGCAGCCACAGCTTCTCTGGGCAACCTGTGCCAGGGCCTCCCCACTCTCACACGGAGGAATTTCATTCCAATATCCAATCTCCCCCTGCCCTCTGTCACTTTGAAGCTATTGCCCCTTGTTCTGTCACTCCATGCCCTTGTAAGAAGTCCCTCCCATCTCTCCTGTAGCCCCTTTAGGTGCTGATTCCTCTTTGTGCTGTGGAGTATCCCATCTCCTCTTTGCCAGGGTCTGTGTGTGCAGAGGCCACCACCCTTGTGTCCCACCTGCCTGTGACAAGTGCTGTTACAGTACCCATGTCACCATTATAATTTCATCGTGGCACTGCCAGTGGTATCAGGCCACCAGGGTTATTTAAAATGTCACAATATTAATAATATTTAAATAAAAAGAATTATCTTTAAATTGAAGACTCAAGAGTAGTCATATGTCCTTCATCTCCTTTATCATGCAAAATGTCTCATCCTGGTTGGGGTAGAGTTTGCATCAGTTTTGGGTTTTTTTGTGACTTAACTGTAATTTGGGATACTCTTTTTCTTGATGAGCTAAGTCATATTTCTAACTAAAATAAACCATTATTTTATTGTTTATAATTATTGGGTTGTGGTGTTTCTAATTGCTGAGTTTTCCCACTCAGCAGACCTGTTGTATCTCCTTTTATGCACTCCACTGCTTAAAATCTGCCCAGTTGACCTTTGAGCTGCTCTCCAGTTGGCTCCAATACAAATGTTTGTCTTAACAGATGGATTTATTACCACTCAAGTAAAAATTATTACAGCATTTGTCTTATGCTTGTTGCATGCATTGATCTGAAAATGCAAAAGAAATTATTTGTCAAAATGCCTTTTGGATCTCACAAGCTGTCTTGTAGATCTGTAGCAAGAGAAATGTTTCTCCTTTTTTTTTTCCAGCTGCACAAATTGATTTTTTCAACTAAACAGAACAAATGTTCTTACAGCCATGTGGACAGTGCTCAAAGAGAGCAAATGGGAGCAGGTCAACCTAATTTTAGCTACAGGTTGGGCACTCTCCATGATAAAACACCTTTGAAAAATGAATGGAAAATTCAATGGGTTTGAATTCAGTTGAATAGCTTTATTTGGGAAAACGCAAGTATGACTGCCTCTTTTGAAGAAGGTGGTCACTCAGATGAATTTTTTTATCTTTTCAGTTAAGGAAAACTGGTTTCTAGAAACTCCTTTATGCAATAAAATTTATTTTTATGGGGGCACCGGAATGATGCTGGTTAAATGCAATCCTGGTTGTTTAACCTTTTGCATCCCCTTGCTTTTGGAGCAACGCCTGCCTATGGTTTCAAACCATAAATTGCCTTTAGCACCAGCAGCTCTCACCTTCTCATACTCCCACAAAGGAGCGACGCGCTTTGGGATATTATTCTCTGCAGCTGTAATTAAAAGTGGACTCCGGCTGGCAGAATAAACTAAAATAAAACTACAACACCCCTATTTCAAAATTAACCATTACTCACCAAAAGCACATCAAACCCGCTTAGCGGACATCCGTTAATCCTGCCGTGAGCCGGTTCAGGCTTTAATGCACACTGTTTTACACGTTAAGGGGTTTGAAGTCACGGGCCAGCACTGACCTTTCGCATCTGCTCCTCTCGCAGTAGGAATCTCCACTCGCCGCTCCCCGTCAGGGCGGATTAGCGTGATGAAGTGCAGCTCTTCTGCTGGCTGCAATTTCGGGTTTTGATCAGAATTATTTCTTTCACAAACAATCACGTTTGGCTAAAACGTTACATCTGCTCTGAAAAGCCACTGGCAGAGATGTGGTTTATCAGGGCGAGGCGTGTGGAGGTTTTTTAGCCCTCTTTTATAAAGCTACAAACCTGCTTCACGTGGGTTTTTCTGGGGGAGAGCTTCCTTTCTTCCTCTTCCCTTTGCCCTTTATTCCTTTAGTTTTGTTTGGCTGAGATGAAAAGTCATTTTGGACAAACATGAAGCTGGTTGTGATGTCTTGGAGGGGTTTGGTGGGAACACAGTGATGAGTGGGAAGCCCTGTGCTGAGTCAGCACTGCACTGTTGGGTTTATTTATTGCTAAGGATGCTTTGTAGGAAAATGTTATTTATTCATAGCATCAGAGAAAAAAGTCCTGATTGTGTGATGTACCATGATCTTCCTCAGACTGGAGTGAGAATAACAACAGACAGTTAAATATATGTCTGTGTATGTCCCTGGTTGAGGGAACATTTACTCTGTATTACAATGGGTGAGTGCTTGTAGTGAGCAAAAACACTGCAAGCTCAGAATGTTGGGTTTATGCATGCATCTTGTAATGCCCAATCTAACAAAAAAACCAACAGTTGTACAAAGGATTTCCCTTTGTGGTGTGCTCATATGAATTTCTAAAAGAAATTTGATGTTCACTGGAGGACTCAGAGTTCCTATTTGCCTTCCCTCCTGAACCTGTGTCCCCATTTCCAGATGTACCAATGTACAGGCAGTGTGGGTTGCCCAGAGAAGCCTTTGTTTTCTGGTAAAAAAACAACTGACAAAAACCCTGTGGAACTTCTCAAAATATTGCTCATCAAACATACTCTGTTCACTTCCAGGCATGTGCTTGGAGCACAAGAAGGGGTCTGAAGACAGTGGATGATGTTAAATGCAGATTGAATATCTGAATTGTTGGCAGTTAGGTGAGCCTTGTCCTTAATAACACAACTTAGTGTAGCTGCTTTTATCCTTTTCTCTGTGACCTGCTCCAGCCATTCTTCCAAATAGCAGAGACAGGAGATGAAGCTCAGGTCGAGGTGACCTACGGATCCCAGAGGGAACAGTGGGTCTGGCAAACCAGGCAAGAGACCTGACTGTGCAGAGCTTGAAGAATGCCCCATCTTATCTGGGAAGATGCTTGGTCTCTCCTACTCTTTTTTTTTTTCCAAATGATCTATTGTTTCTAGACTTGAAATGTCTTGTTTGCAAAATAACATTTGAATTTTATGATGCAACATAAATTAGCAGCCTGCCAGTGCTGGCCCAGGTAAGTCTCCTCCTGAGTTCACTGTCCCTGCGTATCGTCTAAACTCTTCTACTATAAAAGGTGTCCAAACATTAAAACCTGTTCTGATGGTACAGTAGGACACCTTCAGCAGTTCGATTGAGTGAAACGATTCCCTGACTGGATCTGCAGTAAATGCTCCTTAGTTTGCTTTATTGCAAATCTCTAGATCTTTTTAGCTTCTGGCTTGGCCAAGAGAATGATGGGAAGACCTGTCCAAATTCCTCACATCTCCATCGTGTTTTCTCTATTGCGTGTTTCAATTGCTGAACTTGTCTTTAAAAAAATGAACCAAAAAAGCTGACAGGATAGTGGAAGATGAAATGGTCATGAGACCAACTTCTTCTCTTAATCCATCATAAAGCAAAGCCTTTCTTATCACTTTTTGATGTATTCTTAAGATCATAAATGGCAGAGATTTAGGGGATTATCAGAGGCAGGATATGATTGCCCTTGGATGCTCAGCAGAGAAGATCTTGGATATTAAACTGATAGTATGTGTAATCTTGGCCAAAAGACCAAGGAGAATTTTGTCTGAGCATCCCTGTGTTATCGGCAGCAGGGATGGCATGTGAACTTTACTTTCATGTCTACAGAATGAAATCATTCCTTCGCATATGAGTAAAAACAAACATTGGGGAAAATAGCGGAATATTTTGTTCTGCTCCAGTCAAATCTGTTTCATCCAAAATGAGGCATGATGGGATAATGAACTCCTCTGTTCTTCTACACCATACCTGCACTCTATAAAAGTCAGGGGGTTTGAGAAACTTTTAGAAGTGGAGCATTCACTTAAATTAATTCTGATTTGCTCTGGTTTATGACACCTTCATGTCATGGGCTGGCACTGTGCTGTCAAGGATGATTCGTTGCCCTCTGCCTTAGCAGAAGGCTCAGGTGCCTGAATTCAGAAGATTGGAACTGGGGACTCCCTGCACCTTGTTACTACTTTATTTTTATAGTGGTTTGTGTGATGGCTTTATTACAGTACAGCCAGGGGTTTGATTTGCTGGACCAAACACTAGCTTTAACAAGTCAAATTATCATTGTTCCTTCAGTTGTGCAGCCTAGAGAGTTTATTATTTTAAGTGCTTGATTACTTTAGCAGGTGCTCAGTAAATGGGGACTTCACCGTGTTATTTCATATTTTTAGGTAGGGTGCAAAAAGCTCATTTTAAAAAGTCATGTTTCTTGAAATTGCTATTTTATTTGGTGCAAACCTCCTAAGTGCAACCTTTATATTCCATTTTTTAACACAGCACACAAAAATGGCTTGGAAGGTGGAGAGCCACACTGAGCTTTTGACGTGGCTGGAGGATTTCTTCCATGTTCTAGTTCAGTCCTGAAACCTGGGATTATTTCCCTCTTTTTTCCTGGAAAATGTAATTTAGAGATCTACAATTTTTAATAAATAAAATAATATTTATTAGTCTATGTTTATAAGTGCTGAGGGACTGGGGATAAAAAGGAAAAATAAAAGCATTTATTTTTAGTATTTTGATATGAAATGATGCATCACAACTACCACATGACCTAGTTCCAGGTTTGGTTGGGATTTAGGGTATCTACTTATTTTGCAGAAGTTATGGGCAACTATAATTATATTTATCTACCTATAAACACACGAATGTATTTTCTAATATGGTTGTATTGACATTGAAACTTTTATCATTTCTGGAAAGTTTTTATCCTGCCTTAAAACATCTCCATGTTCTCTCACTTCTACTCCATCAACTATATAAATCTTTCTGGTGGAACAGGTGATTAATTTTGGTGTGAAGTCTGTTCATAGAATCACCAAGAATATTATCTGTGTTCTGTTCATGAAAGCCAGGTGCAATTGCTTATCGTAATAAGATTCTCAGCATGGAGGCTGCTGGAAAAGCCAAGATGTGATGAAGAAGAAGGTAATACATGTAACATTTTATGTTTAATTATTACCAGTAAGAGAAAGAAGGCCTAAATTCAGCAGTTGTTAAAATCCTGATATAAACAGGCTTAGAAAAGATTGGATTGGGGTTTGTTATACAGATTGTACACAAGGGGTTTTTACATACTTAAATGAGCTTGAGAGGAAGAAGAGAGCAAAATGAGGAGCAGGATTTAAGTGCAGCTCAGTGCTCTCTACCTTCCTCAGAGTCCCTTTCCTTGCACTGATCCATGTCCATCGACCTTAGCAAGATACTTGAATTTGCTTTTCAAACGGGTTGAAACTCAGATGGGGCAAATGACACTTGCATCCACTTTATGACTATTAATGATTTTAAGATGAAAGAGGGTAGATTTAGATTGGCTATTAGGAAGAAATTCTTGCTTGTAAGAGTGATGAGGCACTGGCACAGGTTGCCCAGAGAAGCTGTGAATCCCTGGAAGTGTTCAAGGCAAGGTTGGATGGGGCATGGAGCAACCTGGGATAATGAAAGATGTTACTGCCTGTGGCAGGGGATAAGAACAAGATGGACTTTAAAGTGCATTCCAACCCAAACCATTCTGTCATTCTGATTCTTTGATGTCACAGCTTAGATCACAGCTGAGCTGGGAACATGAAGCCTTAAACTCCAGGCCCTTTGGAGAGCTGCATCTCAAGCATTGTCAGAACTGTGTTGTGTCTAGTGCTGCACTGGGTCTAGAGGTGCTGAATGAGTGCAAACTTCCCTTTGCCACCAGCAGCGTGGGCTTTTCCTGGGACAGCATTCCTGAAATTGCCTTCTGTCATCTCCTGCGGCTCTTGACGTTGTGCTGGTACCTGCACAAGAAACGTCCCCATCGAGGCAAGGCTGTGCCTCCCAGCTCCACTCCTCTCTGCCTCCATTTATTCTTCATGTTCTTCAAATTGGTAAATCATATGACAATAAACAGAAATACCCTCAGTGAAGAGAGAAGGGGAAACTGTTGTTTATCTGGTCAGGTGGTTTAGATTAGCAGTGATGCTGGTCTGTATTATGTTACTTTAAATCATAGTGTCCCAACAGGACATAAATTATGAAGATTGTTACAGTATGTTTCATCCAATGTAAGATCAACAAATTGGAATAATTTTTTTAATAGGAAAATCAGTGCTTTGGCAAGGTTATTGTTGAAGAATTTAATTTAACTTGAGCTTTGCTTGCATTATTTCTTAATATATAAAAACTATTTGCATAATGTACGAAGTATAAACATTTTTAGAATCAAAGGCAAGAATGCCTTTTCCAAGATTACATAGAGTGGCAAACTACTTAGAATAGATCAGTGTTTGTGCTTTTGCTGTCAAAAATGTTTGATATAGAGCTGGCAAGCTGGTTTCTTCACTGACATAATTGTAAACAAGTGTTGGGAGACAGAAACAGCATTCTTTGGAGAACATGGTGTAAAGGTTTGCCCGTTCTCCACTGCACATCTAACACTGAGAGCAATGTTTACAGCTACAATAGGAATGTAAATAGGTAACTTTTTTTAGAGTGTAAAGCAGCATTGCACTTTTGTGTAAATGATGTATGCAGATAAGTATGGGGGATGCGAGTGGTGAGCTCCAGATTTTTAAAGAATATTGTAAATACAGAAAAGCATTGACAATTCAGTTGGAAATTGGAGTTGTGGGGGTTTTTACAGTTTCAGATATTGCTATGAAGACAGAAGTAGCATCTCAGTCCATGCCAGTGTGTCTGCAGTATTATTCTTCCATCTTTTCCCCTCATTAGTATCCTTATCCTTCAGAGTTAAAAGCATTGCTTTCCCTAGTCACAAGTGGTGCTGGGGAATGGGAGGGCTGCCTCTGTTCCAAATATTTTGCTGCTCGAGCTATCAAAGAAGAGAAAACCAAATTTCTACCAGTGGTTCATCAGGTGTTGTTCACCTTCAGACCCTGCTGGCTGCCCATGCCAGGATGGGGTGGGATGGAGGGAGTAGGGAATTATAGGCACCATGCCTGATCTGCCTTGTCCATGACTTGAAGCCTCAGCAGAGAGATGGGGGACTTGAGTAACCTGAGTTTAGCTCTATTTTGGTGCATGGTTATTTGCATTCTTAATTACTGCCCTGCTGTTTGTGGATTGATGTTAAAAAGGGGGAGCACAATGAGAAGATATTCACCTGATTTATGTTGTGTATGAATCCAGACACAGACAAAAAAAGGAGGAAAATATCTAATGCCCTGTGAATCCAGTGTCCCTGGGGGTAGTTCAGGCAGATTGATGATGCCAACTGGGAAGAATCCCAAAATGGGCACATGGTTTTGGGAATGAATACCTGTCCTTCTGTGCTGCCATAACTTTCCTAAATACTAGTTAGATTCCTCTTTTTTTGTGTTTTAACTATGTTGTCATTTTCAGATACAGAGTGTAGCTTTGTGACATGATTTATGCATATTTATACGATAAAAGTATTTAATGATGGAGTAAATAGAATCAAAATAAAACAAACTCCAATTTTTTCCTGAGAGCACAACAGAAAATGTCATGACAGCCCTTGTGACTAGCAGCTGATCCTGACTTACAATAGCTTGATGTTAAAGAGCTTTTTCCTTTTATCTGCTGGCTTGTAGCTCGCTGTTACATCCAGTACATTACATCCAGTAATGTAATCTGGATATGTGAAAGCTTCTGGAGTTTGGGAGTGAACCTTAATGATTTGATTTTATTGTTACAAGTGTCAAACTGCTAAGGAGAATGCGTGCTGTACCCTGGGTACTTTTTACTCGGGTGAGTGGAGAGCAAATGTGTAAGGTGTAGTCATCTCCTGTATGACAGTGTCACTGTAACCTGAGTAATTTATTAATTTCCCACTGATAAATGGTACAGATGCAGCCTGGGTGGCGGGGGAAGGGAAGACAGGTAGCCCTTGCACTGCAGAAGGTCAGGGTTAATGCTACGTCCAGTGTTATAATGACAGATGGGAGGCAGAAACCTTAATGTACTTGTGATTAGCACATGCTTTCCTTGGCTGGGCATCCAGAAGATTTAAGCCTGAGTGCACACTTCATTTTAGAACAAACAAATAAAAAGTGTGCATGGTTATATTGTTGAGCCTTTCAGCTGTTTTTCTTAAGTATCTCCACTTTCGAGTCAAGTACTGTCAGCTGCTTTCTTCTGGCGATGCACGGGGGTGATCCATCACAGGGGACTTGCAGTGGGTGATGTATGAGCACGACACAACGACCTGTGGGCCTTTGATGTATAGCTCATCAAGATAATGTTGGCAAGCATTGTACAAAAGCGGCATGTTTAAAAACTATTAAGATGAATGGATTCCTTGCTTAAGAAGTGTGAAAGGAAGAATAATAGCAGATTAGCTCCGGGATCACGCGGTTCTCCCCGAGCTGTGCAGCACTGTGTGGAGCAGAGGGGCGGATGGAATTTCATCTTTCCTCCCACTTTTGACAGCAAAGTGTCTGACCCTGGTTTTCCCATTCTCAGGAAACAAAAGTAACATTAAGTCTTATTTTGTGATAGTAGATTATATCAGTTTCAAGAGCAGCTTGGCCAGTCACAAAACATTGTGAGATAACCTAAAAAAGTGAAAAAATCCCAAGGTAAACTTAAAAAGAATTCAGCTACCTTGTTCTTCTAAGAGTAGCCCTGATTTTTATCTCATGGAGACATAATAGGGCTGCTCATATTTAACAGACATTTTAGATGTGATGTTACAACTGAAACACCATTAGTTTTTAGTTTGTTCTTTCATGATCTTAAAAGACAGGAAGGGAAGAGAGGGAAGAGACGTACCGGTGCACCCAAGGCATCTTGTCCCTGCAGGATTGTTTCACTCCTTGCTTATATTGCTCTTCATGGTTTGTTGCAGGGACTCTGCACTCTGCCACCCCTTGGGTGGAGTGATCTACTTGTGTGGAGTTCCCTGTATGTCTGGATACTATTTTAGCCCAAATGTCCTAAAAGGGTTAGGTTGAAAATGTGTCTAATATGCCTATTACTGAAAAACCAGAATACTTTGTAATATTTACTACATCGAAGTCTCTTTTAATATTTCTTTATGGCTTATCGAAAATGCACAAAACCTTTCTTTCTCCTGTCTTTTTATTTTTGAAGGAAAAATCAGAAAAAGTTCTTGTTAGGGGCCAAGGGACTGCAGATCCCTGTTATTAATAGAGTGAAAGTCAAGACTGTGTTGGGTCTCACTGTCATGAGTGAAGTGCTTGTCCCACTTTCATCAAGAAATGTGTGATGGTCTGATAAACTCTGCCCACCAGTGTAGTCTTGACAATGATCTTGCACTGCAGACTGCATAATAATTTTCATTATTTTTAATTAAAGTTGAAGAAGTGCAGACTCCTGCTCAAATTAAGGTTGGTTGTGTTGCCGGAATGCGGTAATTACTTTAATTGATCACAAGATAGTTTCCTTGATCACCAATTAGACCAAACTACCGATCAAGTTTCAAGACGTGAAGAAATCTCCAAACTGATTTTGTGTAATAGTGTTTTCATATCTAACCAAACCGAAATATCTTTTCCTTCCAGAGCCAGTTGTATTTTCCCAAAGAAAGGTTAAGGCTCTACAAATATAAAGGTGATTCATAAACAATAGCGTTCCAATTCATTTAATTAGCAAAGGAAGTATTTAAGACCTTAATGGAGGTTGTGTTGGTGAAATTGCTCAGTAGAACCATAGCTCATTTTCTTAGTGAGAGATATACATTTTGTGTGTAATCAAAATAAACTAAAATGCAGTAAGTTGCTGTGGGTAATGTGCAATGAGGGAGAACGTCTCTGAGCTGAGGAGGGCATGCACGAAGGCGGGCAGGCTTCTTCCTTCTCTGTGACACTGGATTGCCCTGGTTGCAACAGTTGTGGGCAACTGGAGCAACAAGCAGCAGGACATGGCCTGGGGAGAGTCCTCTGTGCTGGAATTTATTCCTTTTCATGAGCTGGACAGCCTCAAGTTGAGCAGTCTTTGGTAGGATGAACAGTTTTATGACCGATGTCCATTTTATTCAGCTGGACTGTTTTCAGGGAAGAGGTAGTGGGATGGCATGTTGGTGCACTGACTGGGGGGATTTGGTGGTCTACTGATGAGGAGGATTTGTCATCTGAAGTGTGGAGGAAGGTCTACAGAGCAAATTAATTTTTTAGAGTCATTTGCTTGTATAATTCTCTCTGTGTGCTTTCATTGGAGCAGTGATTCTTGTCTCACCATTAGTGACTGTTCTTGCAGTGTGACCTGGGTCTGTACATGGGTGGGTGAGTTCCTGGGATGAACAGACAGACACCAATAGAGCATACACAAACCTGCTAGGGGATTTTATAAATTCATTCCTATTTTTCCCCTTATTATTTGTTTCTATAAAGGCAATTTGGTTGCAGGCACATCACTGTTTTAAACTTCTGTTCAGCTGGCTGTGTATAGATTGTGTATAGATTGCTGTGTTGGAAATAGCATTCTTATTAAGCCCATGGACACTCTAAAAACATTTAAATCAACACTATTAATAGAGAAGTTTTCCAAATCATTGCTGACATCTGACACACAACTTGCAGCTTTCTACTTCAAAGTGTGCTGCTGAAACATGGGCAAATTTTTAAAAGTAATTGTTCACTCAAAGTAAAACTAAACCAAGCGAGAGCTTCAAGGGAAGTTAGATTCTTCTGAATTTTGGAATGCTCTTGGGTCAAAGAAAAAAAGCTTTTTAATTGCTGACAGTTTGGTGATTTCCAAATGACAAACCTCATTGGAATGATTTTCTCTGATTATAACATTTGCATTCGACTGGCAAAGCGACCAACAAAGTCATTCTTCATCCAGGCACCAATTCTTTTTTTTCCTTAAAGGTTTTTGCAATTTGTGAGAGGGAAAAAGACTTGAAACTATTATCAACCATTATATGTTATTCATTGACCATATGTTTGTTTGAAATGGCCATTGCCTGGTGGAATGCGGGCTATATACATTCTCTTCCATAAATTAGCACTAAAAACCTACCTAAATCAGGTATGGTTTTGTGGAGCTTGTTGTATTATAATCTGAACCAGACTGTAACGTGGATGTTCCTCCAGCTTTGCATATTAATTCGGGTCCTGAACCCGGTGGATGGAGCTTGGTATGAACAAAACCTGTGCTGCTGAGAGGCATCCTGCTCATGTTCCCAGGCGCTTCAGGCCCCGCTGCATAATTACAGTCTTGATCTGCATGGACATTCTAGTTTTCTTTATAATGCAGTGATTTGCTCCTAAGTATTTTGTCAAGGGCCTGCTAATATTTTCCTTTTGAGCCTATGATAATGATGCCTTAGGTTTTAACTTTTATATTTTTAAATCCTGTACTGCTTAGAGTGTAACTCTGAAGTTCCTTGTAGCCTGTAATTCCTACTCTCTCCTACTAGGTAGACATAACAAAGCCTCTCCGGGCTTTGCCTTCAAGGACAACCAGGCTGTTTTTAGGCCCAAAATGTGTAAACTAAAGATTCTAAGGGGGGCAAGCTGAGGGGCGTTACCTCGCTAAAACTGGGGCTTTAATTGGAGAATTAACCCTGATATGCAAATGGTCCAAACCTATAAAAGTGTGAAGAACTCGTGACCTGTCGTCCATCTTGGGGTCCAATTTTTGGAAGCAGCCTCTGGCTCCCCCAGGGTGTACCTTGAAGGCCCTTCAAATAAATACCTATGTTTATTCCCTTACTCTTGTCTAGTCTCTGTTTCTAGGTGGCTGGAGGAGGCATCAATAAAACCTGTGTCCTGGGGGAGTGTGTAGGGACAGAGGATTGAAAAACCTGTTTTAACTCATTTAAAGGGAAAATATGTCTCATAAAGCAGAGGGGCAGACCCACCCACTGCCTTTTTCTCCCCAGTAAAATAAAAAGCAAAGTGGTTAAATGGAGGGATGTGTTTCTGGAAACAGTGTTGGCCATACCGTGGCATGGTGCTTAACTAGAAATGGCGCGTTTCTAAGATGCAGTAGGGGATGGGGGAGTTGGGATGGATATTTAAAATCCCTGCTGATGCCAGAGGTAAAATCATTGCTATCATGCAATAGCTTTGAGTACTGGGCTAAGTCACATTGAGCAGAGTGATTTACCAGGATCTGCAGGGGATCATTTCAGCTGTGTTGGGAAATGCACCAGTGGCATGAGAAGTTTGAATGCCTCTTTAGCACTCACAAACCCAAGGTGCAGCCATCTGGGGCATCTTGAGGAGATTTTGAGATTTTGGAGTGAATCTTGCCAATCCTGGCAGGTGGAGGAGTATTTTCCTCTTTGCTCTCTCTTTCCTTAGGCTTTTGGATTTATGACACGTGTTGCTCTACAAGCGGAGAAGATGAATCACCACCCAGAATGGTTTAATGTCTACAGCAAGGTAACATGTTCACCAGCCCCAGTTACTCACATGGCAGTGGAGTTAAGGAGACCAAACCACTGGCCCATTCTCTCTGCCTTTATTTGTAGCTTGTCTGCAGGATAAGGGAATGGGAAGTGTCTCTATAAAAAGATTTGAGATTTTAAAGAGGTGCTGAGATTTGCAGTGGTGAGGAATCAAGAATGAAGCTCTTTGCGCTTTCTGCCAGCTGTATGGTTGGGGCCTGTGGCTTCACCCCTCTGGCTGAGATCTAAAAATAAAACAGAAGCCTTTAAACTCTTATTTAGCCAACCTGAATAAATTACTGTTTTGAAACTACTCACCAGCTCTCATTCCTTTCTGTGAAGCAGGTCAGGAACTCAGTGGTGTAGGGTAGCAGACTGTTGGTACCTAAATGGGAGACTGGCAGTCTCAATTTAGATTTGATTTTTTAAAAATTGTAGGCTCCTATGTCTCAACATAGCAGCTTATAAAATTTGTTTATAATATTACCTAACTGATGGTGGTCTCATATTTACAAGGGTTACAAGGATTACTGCAATCCTTGAATGAAAGGTGCTGTGTGAAGGGTGAAATTATTGCTCTCCCTTCAGTTTTCTTTTCTAATACTTCTCATTGCATTGTATCACATTGTTTGTTGTAGCATTTAGTGAATATATGGCAGTCCCACTAAAAATATACCAAAAGAAAGGACATGTGGACAAGCAGCCTGTAGCTCAGACCACCACCCTCAGAGCAGGACATCCCACCTCTCCCTGCAACTGAGGCTCCCAGCAGAGACTCTTCTTCATCAGCCCTTCAGGTCACCCTGTTTAAGGGACATTAAATGATCACTGGAAAAAATCCTGATCAGCCTGATCCTGATTTTCTTCCTCTTCCAGATTTCCAGAATATTCAGAATCTGTCTTTTTTTTCCTTTTGTGTCTTCCCAAAATCTCAGTCAAAGTCAAGACAAAATAATACCCAACTTGTCATCTGGCTCAGTCTAAACAGACCTGTGAGGCAGCTTTTTTTTTTTTTTTTTCAGTTTTTACATTAATCTGCAACAAGCTTAAGAATTTTTTCACCTTTGGGATGCTGGTTTTTAACAAAATTGTGAGCCTCTGACCCAGCTCTTGGCAGCTTGGTCACTGGCCCGGGTTCTTCATGACACTGATCCATGGAATTTAAATGTAAAGAGTGAGTGGTTTAATCAGACACCTCTTCTTGGATGAAACCCAAGAATGCAAAGCCTATGTTATTCTGTGAAGGGGCTCGTTTTGGTGAGATTCCAGGCTCTGTAAAGCCTCCTCACCTACAGTGTCTTCTGATTTACATGAGCAGGGAGGGTCCAGCTTGGTGCTTGCCAGGAGCACCAAGTGAAACCAGCTCACTATGGAGACACACAGTATTCCAAATGAACTGCTGTTCAGCCTACATGTCAGAGATCGAAATGCCTTTGTAACCTCTTTCTTTTCCTTTGTGACAGGTTCAGATAACTCTGATTTCCCATGACTGCGGTGGGCTGACCAAGAGAGATGTGAAGCTGGCTCAGTTTATTGACAAAGCTGCTGCCTCAGTTTAACCAGGATGTAAATAGCTTTAGTACAGTGTCCACCAATATTTTGTGTTTAAATAGGATTCCTCTTTCCTTGTAATCCTGATTTCAAAAACCTCTAGAGACAAGATATTTTGTAAAAGAAGTGGCTGAGCTTTTCCGACCTTCAAGACCTTTGTCTTGAGATCCCTCTGGATGCCTGTGCTTGTCCTTTCCCATTGCTGGCTCTTCAGGAGGATGTAGCGGATAAACCAGCAATAAATAAGTTTTGAACAATCCTTTTTTGGAAACTAAACTGAGCTGGAATGAAACCAGGAGCCCACCCATGTGTGTTGATGTTCCCCAAGCCCACAGGAATGGGTGGCAGCTGCCATATGAGCTTCCCCCTTGCCTGGCCACTTCCCTCCTATAGATCTGTACATCTCTGCACTTCAAGCAGTGTAAGAACAGCCCAGCCAGGTCAGTCCCCTCCGGCTTGGTACCACCATCTCTGCCAGTGACCAGTGACAAGTGCAGGGGACACTGGGGAGGGCAGTGCAAGCTGCTGCTGATGTGTCCTTGGAGTTGCAGTTCAACTGGCAGGAACAGCTGTATCTGGTGTTGCTGCTTGAGAGCCTTTCCCCGTCTGATGGTATAGAATCACATAACCACAGACTGGTTTGGGTTGGAAGGAACCTTAAATCTCATCTCATTTCAACCCCCTGCTGTGGTCAGGGTCACCTTCCACTAGACCAGTTTGCTGCTAGCCCCATCCAGCCAGGCCTGGACACTCCCAGGTGCAGGACTGGATCTTGCAGTTGCTGAAAACTTTAGCTCTGGTACCGTAAATACGAAAAAGTCCCGACGGGCTCCCAGTGCCCACACCATTAAATGGAGCATGTGCTTAAGTGCTTGGTCAAGTCAGTGCTCAGTGCCCGGCAGGATTGAGCCTATTGGTGTTGAAGTGCTCCAGTATCTTCTGGATCAGGCAGGGGGTGGCTTGGCCGAGTGCCCAGAGCCCTGGCCAGGGCTGCCAGCGGTGAAGGAAGCGGCATTAGCGGGATTCTTGCTAAGCTGGGCTTGACTGAAGCTATGCTCACCCATTTTTTTTTTCATAGCTACAATTACTCATTGCAAACGTTGTTGCAGGAGTTGCAGATCCCACTGACAACGTTTAAAGTCATTTCTTCCAGGGTTTGAATGTCTTTGTTTTTATCCTATGATCCTCCCTGAGACAGATTTCCAGTGCCGGCAGCGAGATTTCATCCTGCTTAAAGCTTGCAGGAGGGCCTATTGCCCTGCAGTCCCCCTGCCGAGTGTCCCCAGCGTGCTCTGTCATGCCCTTCAAGCAGCTCCGGGTGCGGTGCTCTCAGGAGATTGACACCTCCGAAATGCCGGAGTGCACTGCTCAGATGACACCAGCAGCACAGCCACCAGCTACCAAGAAGGGAGATGCACAAGTGCCAAAATCTATATCGGGGGTACATGCGAGGTGTGTGGTCTCTCAGATATTTTGGGATGCAAAATGCCACGAGCTGCCACCCAAGTGACTGTGTCGATAAAATGAGAAAGATATTTTTTGTAAATCCTTAGCAAACACACCATCACATGCTAATTGGTCACACACAGGAAGCAAGATGTTGGGGTTTATTGTCAGTAACCTTACTTGGGATATCAAGTTAATACCTGAAAAGACCCAAATTCAGACTACGTGCTCAGCTGTTGTTTTCTCACAAGTGCCTTTCCCCAGTGTAGTGGAGGATTTCCCTGATACGGTTTGAAAATGGTCACTGTTGTGAAGAGCGAATAAAACTAAAACAAACAACCGGGCTGTGATGTCTCCTGTTACTGGTGGAGAAGTGAAACGAGCTTCACCCAAAGTTTTGACAACATCTCTAATGAACTGTGAAAAGTCTGTTGTTCAGAATTTATATATAACGCATGGGCTTTGAATAAAACCAGTAAAATCAAATTCCTCCTTTGTAATTTGTTTCTTTATTTTTGTACATATGTGACAAAGCTGTTTAGTTTGAAGATAAATTTAAGATAAATAATATTTAGTTACTGGGAGGTCTTTGGTTTAGAATATTGTCATTTATTTACATACTCTGAGGAAAAAAAATCCCCATCAACTAATTCAGCTCAGAGAACTGCACTGTCTGGCTATTGCACAAAGCTATGCTGGGGGTGTTGAGAATCCTGACCAGCAAAGAGGCAAAAATACTCAGGAATGAGAAGGACGGCTTTGAAGTGCTTCAAGCTTTATGGTCAGTGCTTGTTTAGCCATAATTTTAGCCATAATTTAGTAATTTCTTGATAACTTCTGGGACATCTCACAAACCTGTAAGCAAGGTGAGAATTGCTGTGAAATGTAAATAATAATATAAAAATAGGATATGGGGAAGGGATGCACGGTCTCCCTGAGCTGGAACTTCACAGCAAACTTGGACAGCAAGGATTTAGTGGTAGGCACTGGTTTGGGGCCAGGAAACTCAGCCTAAGGCTCCTCTTGAGGAGAGCATAATTTGCTCTGCTCTGAGCAAAAGTGGCCGGGGTACAAGGTTTGGGTCTTTCCCCGGTGGTGGCATCGCTGGAGCTGTGCTGCTCTGTGAAGATACAGCTCAAGCAGCTGCCCGAAATGCAGCTTCCACTGCTGTGCTGGCTTCTCCAGGGCAGCTTGGTAACTGTTCCCCAAGAGCCCATGAAGTTGCACCCCAAGGCAGCGTGTTGCTGCTCCTGCAATCACCTTTCCCTGTTTCCTGCCAGGTTTGGATCACTGGCCACCAGGTTAAATATTCCCCTGGAGTGTTTGGGGGTTTTTTGCTTTAAGGCTGATTGTGGCTTGAAATATTTGGATAATCCATCAGAAACAGCCTTCTTGCAGGCAACCCCCCTGTGCTGAGACTGATATAACTGTGTCCCCGCCACCAACCTTGACCATGGTGTATGGGAAACACTGTCCCTGGGAGACCCTCCAATGGTGCTCTGTGGCCACAGGAAATTAAAAAGCAAAAACTCGAGGCTGAGAGAGCGGAGTAGGAAAGATGCCTGCAGTGTGCTGTGTGTTGGGATCACAGCTCTGAAACAGGGCCAGAGAATAATCCTTTTCTTTCCGCATGGTGGGAGCTCAGGTCCAGTAAACTGCAAAAATCATATTGAAATGAGAGGCAGTGGCATCAGATGTGCTGTGGGGCTCTGGGAATGAGGTTCTACAGCTCTGCAAGAACATGTTAGAAAGCAAAAGTCTATCTCAGTTTGTGAGTTACGGCTCAGTCTGGATGCAGCAGCATTCCTCCTGCCCTTCCTCCTCCTTCTGGCTGCCCAGACTGATGCTGGAGTGGCTGAAGAAGAGGTGGATTTTCTGTAAATTAACCTCTTTCACCTCAGACACTTTTGGACATGAGAAGGCTGACGGGGATGTGTCCTCACCCATCTGCCTCTCCAGGCTGGAAGGATAGATTGATGTGGTTACTTTGCATATGTCCATGACACATTCCTAGCTCCATGGTGGGGCTGGAGGGATCACGGCATCCCTTGGGACATGTCCGGGCTGCTGTGCTGGTCATTGCTGCCTCATCATTGGCCTTGCCTGGAGTCTTGGGGGTTCAGCAGAGTGAAACCACAGGGTGGATCCCATTGGAATTTTTGGTTGGTTTATGTGCACCAGATGGCTTGGCCCAAGGTCGGGAGTGCTTGCAGCATCCATGCGTTTGGGTGATGAGTACACTTCCTGGGTTTACCCAGTCCCTGCTCCAGCACTGCCTTTGTGCTGTCTTGTAGCCTGCCAGGTCCTCAGCCCTGCTCTGCCTTTCCCTCCCCTGAGGGGCTTTTCAATCCTGCAAAAAACAGCTTCGAAAGCTTTGCACTTTCCACAGCTTCCTATAGGTGTGTGCATCTCCTCTGGCCCTTTTAGCCTCAGGTTAATGGGGGAGTTGTCAATTAAATGAAGTTAGTGAGTTCTTCTGCATGAGCTAGTTTCAATTTTTCACCACTGTTTGCTCCAAGAAACAAATATTTGTGGCTTGCTCAAAGATACACCTCAGGAAACATGTGTGTGTTCTGGAACAAGTGCTCACAAAGTGTCCAGACTCGCAGCACGGAGCTGCTGACTAACTGAAATAAATTGGCAATTGTAAATGCTCTTTCTCCTAAAGATCCAAGGCAAGGAGCAATCATGGATGTGAGCTATCCCACTGGCATGTTTACATGAAAGCTGAAGATCTGTCACAGAGCTGGATTCTTTGGTGAGGAACTGGCAACTCATTTGCAAGCGAGCTCTGGAAACAGCCCAGGAATGGCTGGCAGAGGTTCTCTGGTCAGAATCAGCCAGTCCACATGGACTGCAGGGATGGTGGAGCCCTGGGAAGGGTCCCAGTGAGAGCAAAGGTCTGTGCTTGGGCTCCTGCTTTGCCTCCAGACATGATGGGTGCACAAAGAAGGGAGGATGACCCCCTAAAGCTCAAAGGCACAGCCCTTCGTGGGAGTGCTCAGCAGTTTTTGTTGTTAGCCAGGTGACAGGATGGTGGGATGCTCTCTCTCTCACTGCTGGCTGCTTCCACCTTGGCATGGAGGCAGGCTGTTCCCCTGGGATGCCAGGAGGGATGATACCCATATCCACACAGCATCACACTGGCTGATTTCCTCCTCCTGGCTGGAGCAGGTGTGTGCCTAAACTGCTCAGCAAACCCAGTAAATTAAGAATAATCAACCTGTGCTACTATCGGAATTTTGTTTATCCAGGAATTTGCCCCAGCATTTGCCTGTGTGGTTTCTTCTTCTGGAAGTGACCTTATAAGGTGGTGACATCAAACAGCGGGTTCCACCCTCCCAGCCATGCCAAGAGTCACTTGGGGAAGGTAAGAAGCACCCAGTTGTTTCATGGAGCCATTGTGGAAGTGGCACATGGAGCATCCCAATCCTTCCTAGGATGGATGAGTTGCGCCCAATTTTCTTACGGGATCCTTACAGCGTCTACTTGAGGCTGTTGCAAGGTGTGTTCCTCTGTGCTATGGCCTGGAGGGGATGGATGGAGGGCACGGGGGTCTGACCCCTTTGGGCACTTGGGGTGGCTGCCAGTTCACTGTCCTCCCCTGTGCCATTGCCTGCACTGGCCCAGAGTTTGTGTGAAATGCATTTCAGCTTCAGACCCCCCTCACCTGTTTGATACTTACCATTCTTAAAATGCAATTGTTTGGTCCTTTTCTGGGCAGCCCTTTCCCCCTTGTGGTTTTGGCTTAGCTGGCTTAAGCACCCTTTTAATACTCAATTTTCACACTGAAAAATCCCTCTTGGTTGCACTCCTTGATTACCTTGTCTTACAAAAGCCAGCTACTGTATGCAAGCCTCTGAGCCTTAATTATATATCCCAGTAATATATAGCCAGGCCTGGCTAATGTCAAGAAACCCAGTCACGAGCATTGGAGGTTTCTGAGAGCTCTGGCTGCAGGACCAGGCTCCCTGCAAGGAAGCAAGAGGCACATGCCAGGCTCCCAGGGGCCAGTGGGGTGCATGATGCGTGGACAGGTGGGCAGGAACCCCCCACACTGGGAAGTGACCTGTGATGATGACCGTGGCAGAGTGAGATGCCTCACACTTGAAACAGTCCCTGTGGGCAGAGATGTTGTTTGGGACATTTAATATGAAAGAGCTGGCTCAGTGTACAGGGTCTGGCAGCCACAGGCAGCTGTCTGGGCTCATCTCCCCCTCTCTCCAGGTCACAGATCTTTCTTGTTGTTTACACCAATGAGCTTTTGCTGAAGCCATACATGAGTCCCATCTCCTGCTGAGAGAGCGGCTGCAACTTCTTACAGCCAACTGCACCCTGGGCTGCTTCAAAATCAGTGTCACCAGCAGGTCGAGGGAGGGGACTCTCCCCCTCTATTCCACTCTTGTGACGCCTCCCCTGCAGCACTGTGACCAGCGTTGGGGCGCTCAGCACAGGAAAGATCTGGACATGATGGAATAGGTCCAGAGGAGTCCACGAAGGTGTTCAGAGGGATGGAGCAGCTCTGCTCTGGTGACAGGCTGGGAGAGCTGGGACTGCTCAGCCTGGAGAAGAGAAGGCCTGAGAGGCCTGTCCAGTGCCTAAAGGGGCTACAAAAGAGCTGGAGGGGGACGTTGGACAAGGGCCTGAAGTGACTGGACAAGGAGGAATGGCTTCACACTGGCAGGTTTAGACTAGATATTAGGAAGGAATTCTTCACTCTGAGGGTGATGAGACACTGGTACAGTTTTCCCTGAAAATTTGTGGCTGCCCCATTCTTGAAAGTGTTCAATGCCAGGTGGGATGGGACTCTAAGAAACCTGATCTAGTGGGTGGCATCTCTGCCCATGGCAGGGGGTGAAACGAGATGATCTTTAAGGTCCCTTCCAATCCAAACCATTCTGGGGTTCTGTGATCTCAGATCATCCTCCTCATTGCCTTTGCCCCATGTGTCTCACCTGTGGACAGCACATGCCCACCTGGAGGGGACAACCAAAGGTTTCTGGACTCTCTGCATGCTCAAGCTCCTCAAGTACAGCAGCGGGGGATGAGTGTGGAGCTCTGCTCAATGGTTAAGCCACACCAGAGAGGGGGATCCAAGCCCAGGAGCTGGGTGAGGCTCTCCTGTACCCAGGTGTCATTGGCTGCCTGGCCCAAGAGGGGCTGATGCTTGTATTAGCTTGTGAGAAAAGGTGAAAATTAATAATTCCTGATCTTTTAAGAAGCCTATGGCTTGGCCATTCTATTCTTGCACAGTTTCTTTTTCCCTAAAGGAGGGGAGAGTTTTTCTTTTTTTTTACTACAGTGACGTAGACACCAAAAAAACCTCCTATAAAACATAGGTCATGTCCTATTCTTGGTCTGTGTGTATTTTTCTCTCCAGCACACCATCTCCTACTTCGTTTTCTCCTGACGACTCTGGAGGTTTATTTTTCAGCAAGGAGCTTATGTGGGCAATGAATGCTCAGCCAGAATTTCTGCCTGTAATTAATTGGCTGGGTAGCCCACCAGAAGTGGGATGTTTATGGGCACAGGGCTCTTATAATGTTCACTTCTGAGCCTTCATTCCTCTAGTTTGGATTGTAAACTTCACTTATCACCAGACTTTTATATGTTAATTATTCTGTGTCGCTGGGAGAAGGGAGGACATGCAGAAGTGAGTGAAATAATGAATGATTTAGGCATGGGGGATTAGATGCTCCAGTTTGGGCTGACTGTCTGTGAGAGAGAAAATTGATGCATGGCAAAGTGGGGAGGAATTTAAGTCAGGGTAAGTTGTGTGTTTGTTGGTGGAGCCTCACGCTATGAACTTGTGGAACCCAGTGCCAGGAGATGCCTCAACTGGGGACCACAAGGAAGAAAACCTGTAGGATAAGATTTGGCACCATTCCCCCCTGAGACACTTAAAATGTTGAGGTGCTTTGAAAAAAATCCCACTCAGCACAAATCTGCAAATTAAAGAGCCCAAATGCCTTTGAAAATCTGGGCCATGCAGGATTAGGTTTTGATGGAAGTTGGTGGGACTTAACACCTAAGGGACTGGGACCACTGGGAAATTGCATCCTGGCTTTGGGTGAGAATGCCTAGAATGGCATTACTATGGGAAAAAATACCAAACAGAGAAATTCTTTAGTGTCTCACAGTCCCTTCCTGTTCCAGGGATGCTATAAATATCCTGTCAAGCCCTACCACGCTGCTGTTCTCCAGCTCCCGGGCCATTTGGTACTTGGCTTTGTGTCCTGACCTGAGGAGACAAGTGCCCTGAGCTACTTGGCATCCCAAGAGACAACATCTCTTTGCCTAAAATTTGTTTAAAATGTGATAGAGCCATCTAAACGCATTTTTGCTGAAGGTGCAGGAGGCTGTTTATGCCTCTGTGTGTATTGTTATTTATTAATTGAAGCCTAAATTAGCCCTCAACAGGTTAGCAGTATTTAATGCAGAGAGCTCAAACATGCAACACATTCTTGGCACGTTTCCCTTTATTAATTAAAAACCTCTTTAAAACACTCTGCCTTCCACCTTGGAGCAATAAATTTCCACCTTGAGGAAATAATTTCCTTGTTGTATTCCATACAGAGACGTTCTGTTAGCTGCAATCCCTGTTTCAGTGTAGGCCCCACTCAGCCTTATTTCAATTTCAAAATAAACTTTCAAAATACCAGGTTTTTCTGTTAAAAAAAAAGGATGGGGGGGGAAAAACTAAAAAAATCAACTTTTCTGCTTTTAAAATATATATTTGGGATTAATTCCGATGTAGTTTACTGCTTGTGCAGACTGTGACCCACAAAGCTCCTTCTTAATAAGAGCTCACAGGACTCTGCAGCAGTTCCTGAAGCAGCCGAAGAAGCCTTGGCAGCCCCAAAGGAGCTGATGGTCCTGCATGGGAGGCACTGGCCTGCCTGCAGTTGCCAGGAGAGTTTTATGGCCCCCCTGTCACCCCCAGCTCTGGGTGGCTGGTTTTCTTTATGACCATGTGTCCCAGCCCAAACTTGCCCAATGCCATGACATAACCTGGCAAAAACATCACCTGATTTTGGGGGCTGAATGGCTTTTTTTCCCCTGCTAGTCCTGGACTGTGCCTGCCGGAGACCTTGGTGTGCAGGGAGGCAGGAAAGGCCTCCGCTGGCTCCTCCAGGAATTTGTACCAAACTCAGTAGGTTTGGTGGTGAGAGATGATTGCAGACTCCTTTCTCTCGTCCTGACCCATCCTGCATGGCAGGGGAGGAACGGCCAGGCAGTGATGGCAGCAGAGATATTGTTCTATCTCCACTTTGTTCTCAGAACATGAGCAATCAACCCCGTTCCACTGGAGCAGGTGGGCTGTGGGCAGACAGCAGTGTCTGCAAATGTCAGATGTTGTTTAGCAGGGAAAGATCTGGATGATCTGCTTCCAGTGGAGGAAAGATTTCCTTTTCTTTCCTTGCTCACTTTTATAATAATCCAGGCTGTAGATCCTATACACCTTCTTGGTAGGTTCATCACATGTGCAGCTAAAAGTATTCCAATGACACACTGAGCTTAAAGTATTATAAAGGTGGGGGAAAGCTCTTAATCAGTTTTTATGGTGCTTTGTCTGAGTTTGTTTAACATCAAAGGCAAGTTTAAAAACAAACCCTTTTAGGTCATGTCAAGCCAAGAACCCTGTCCAGAACGGCTTGGGCTCACTTTCTGTGAGCGTTCGAGGGAGGTCGTGCTCCTTCCTGCGCTCTCGCAGCCCAGTGATGTGACATATCCAAAATGCTACTATGGACTTGAAACACATGCTGCAGGAGAGCTCTGCACTGCTTGATAAAGGGCTTTCGCAAAGCTGACTTGAAACAAATGCAGTAAAGCTGTCACTGAAATGTAAATGATTAGAGCAACGTGACTCCCTGCTTCCCCCAACTCTTCAGCTCATTCTTGCTTTTAGCAAATGTAATTTAAAAATAATCAGTTCAGGATGACTTGGTTGAGAGTGTTCTTGCCTTTCGGCCAGAAAGTCACTGGTTCAGTACTAGACTGAGTGGGTCAGTGGTTTGGGTCCCACTCAAGGGCAGGGGTGAGGGTCCCTGCAGAGCTGCAGGTCCTTCCAGCCTGGGTGGGCACTGGGGGGACCCCAGGCTGCTCCCTTGGGATGAGCATCCCCATGCCATCAGCACCCAGGAGCTCCTGACTTGCCTGGTGCCTGTGCCTTCTCTGAAAGTGCGTTGGGGATGGTGATCACAGACAACCCCCTTTCCAGCCAGCAGCTGGTGTGAAGCCAGTGGGGGATTCCATGGGGTGACAGCCCCAAGTGTCACCTCCTTCTTGCTGACAGTGCTTTCTTCCTGCGCTTGTTTTTTCTCACAGCACAAAATCACTTGAAGATTTCAGTGAGCTGCTGGATGACATCAAAAAGACTTTGTGCCACCCTGATATCATCCTTATGGATGGATTTTGTTTGACCATCCCATTTATTGTCCTGTACTTGCCCTTCCTGGACCTCCAGGATGACACACTGAGCAGTAATGGTGAAGCAGGTGACTACAAGAGAGACTCCAAGTCGTAGAACCAGATATCCTTTAGAGGAACTGAATTATTTTCTTGGAACAAATGGATATTTTCAGTCTGTTTTCCCTAGGGAAAATGTGTTTGCTCTCAGCATGAGCAGTGCTGAGAGTCAAGGAAGGCACCATCATATGGCACATGCTGGAAATGGACTGGTTTCATTCCCATCGGAAGGACTAATATCATTTCCCAGCATCATCAATGTTGGTGTGGGAGCAAGGTTCATTCCAAACATGATCAGTTTCCTGCTGGAATAGTCACTGTTTTTCACCGTTGTTCATTGTGCCTGGCCCTGGTGTACCCTGGGATTCACAGAGGCCTGGGTCTCCCCTGGCTGCAGAGCCCTGAGCAAGGCTCCATCCTCATGATCTGCTCACGTGTCCCTCCCCTCAGCACACCTGGGACAGAGGTGAGACCTCATTCCAGGTTTACGGGGACAGTGGGGTTGGAGAACATGTTTGCTTTAAAGTCTGGGAGGTGAAAAGGACTTGCCTTCTTCTTACAGCACTAGTCCAGGCTGGTCTGGGCTTTCCTTCAGCAAGGGACTTCTCTGGATCTTGTTTGGGGAACAACTAACCCCAGGCAGCAAGTCTAAACCATGTAATGAGAAAAACCTCCCACAAATCCCTCAGATGGAGACTGCTGAGTTTTACATATCTTGGGTTAACCTTAATGTGCTACAAGCCTATGATCATAGCTTGATACCCACTGTTTAAAAAACCCACAGTCTGGCCTGGAGTCCAGAAAAAATTCCCTGGATGTCAAAAAATTCTCTTTTACCCAAACTCCAGGTGACTGTGGTTACTGTCAGGAGTCTCTGTGCTATTTCCTCCCTATCACTTATCAGGACTTAGCCTTCTTCAAATGTTTTGTGTGCACATGGCACATGTTGTGAAGCCATTCCTGGGTTGCCTCCTTTGATCTTTTGGGAGAAAATTATTTTGTAAGATTTTAAAGAAAATAAAGATATTAAAGAGTCAGGAGGCTCATCATTCAAAATACTTGGGATGTCTCTACTGCTCCTTGCCCTGCTGGGTGGATGGAGGAGTGCTTGCCAAGGGTGCAGTTCTCCCTGTGCCTCAGATATGGCCTTTTCCATTTTGCACAGCGTTTGGGGATCTTTTTACCATGCTCTTCTCTCCCTGCAGGTTGCAACATCACCATTGTGAACATACTGACATATTGTGAGAGATTGTGGAAGTCATGAAAGTAAAATCTTTGCCAGATCATGAGAGGATGAAAAGTTAAACTTTTTAGGCAGAATGTGATCCCTGGTGGCTGTCAGAGCTCTGCTTACAACCTGTGCTTCAAACCTTCATTGGAATAAGCCAGAATGATTGACAAATAAGCTTTTATGATTGAACATAATTCAGAAAATATCTTCACTTTTTTCTGTGAGCTGAATGGGTGGAAGTGCAGCTGCCAGCTCTGGCCCTGCGCTGAGGGCAGCTGCTGATGGAGGGAGGAATGTCGCCATTGAGAGCTGGAGCAACTACAGGCTGGGAATGGATCACAGCCCATGTCCTTTTCCTGGAAACCTTGCGGCAAGGCTGGGACTAGAGCCCAGGCCTCCAGTGCTCTCCCTGCCAGCTGCCTCTTTCTAAGATCAAGAAGCCTTGGCACAGCAAAAAGAGTAGGCAAACCAACCCGCACTAAGGAAACGGGCTGTGATACCTCAGAACAAAGCAGCTTGTTCCTGTGCTCTGATGCTGATTAGCACCTTGGAACAACCTGCTTGGCCTTGCCTGGCAGTTCTAGTGCAAACACACCCACACGGCTCAGGGTAATTGGAGAAGGAAAGAGGAGACCTGTGAGCAGCAGCCGTTCCTGCATGCAGCACAAGGTGTGCCAGGACAGAGCTGCACCCCAAGGCCTGGGCACGGTGACTGTGATGGCAGAGGCTGATGTGCCAGAGACAATGAAGGCTGCGGCACCCTGACCCCTCCCAGTCATGCAGGCAGTGGGGATTAGCAGAGCAGGACTGGCTGCACAGCTTCGCTTGACCCTCAGCTCCGTCTCCTGTTCTTGTGCTATGGCAGGGGCCAAGAAATGACTGTGGGGGTGACCAATGGGAGGAAAGTGCCTGGAGGGGATGTACATTTTGGGGTTTGTCTCTCTCGGCTGGGTGATGCGGGGAGAGGGGTGTGTGCCTTGCAACAGGGATTCTGGGGGTTCAGGGCTACTCCTCTGCTCCTGTGCCAACAGGCTCACGCCTTTGATGACCTGGCCATCAGGCAGCCACAAATCGGGCCTTTGATGGCATTGCTGGTATAACATCAGGTGAGTTTTCCTCAGTTTTGTATGACCATTCTTTTTGATTCTGCACAATCAGCGGGAGTTCAGCATTGCCAGAGGAACATAGAATTCCAGAATGGTTTAGGTTGGAAGGCATCTTAAAGAACCTTTAGTTTCAGCCCTGCTGCCATGGGCAGGGACACCTTCCACGTGACCAGGCTGCTCCCAGTCCTGTCCAACCTGCCCTTGAACGCTTCCAAGTTGGGACATGTACAGCTTCTCTGGGAAACCTGTGCCAGTACCACCCTCACAGGGCAGAATTTCTAGAAAAGATCCTCTTTTTCACTATATTATGGCTTCCAGCCATAAAATAAATGAGACCCCGACATGAGCAGTATCTAAACAAAATTATTCATGCACCCGTACAAAGCAGAGTGGGTTGATCTTGCAGAGCTCTTCCCGCCACTGTTGAGGCTGTACCTGCCTCTCACCAAGCCCAGAAAGCTCATCTGCATTGCTCTCCAAAATCTGCCTTTCTGATCCCAGCCCTGGGTTGCCATTTGGAGTGTTTGTGCCCTAAAACCTTCCCCAAGCCAGCTGAGAGCTGAGAACAGGAGCTCCTCGTAAAAGGGTGAGGGAGAAACCAGTGACACAAGCTCCTGCTGAATTTGTTTTTCATGTTTTCACTTGTAATCATTTTGTGTTTTATGAGGTATACTTCCTAAAACTTTGCCAACATGATGGAAACACATGTGGTGCTCTTATTCATGATGTGACTCTTTTGGTGGAGAGATGAGATGAAAACCTGCTTTTCTCTGACATCTCCACAGCATATGGCCCAGCGAGATGGAAAATCAGTGGGGTGTGGGGTACCTGACCTTCCCCCAGCCAGGCTGACACTGCTCACTTCTCCAGGAACACAGCCCACATAACTTTGCATGCACAATCTCCAGGTGGGTTTTCTTGCCAATTCTTTATTTAAAGTTTTTCTCCTCCTTTTTAAAATTTTGTTTTACTAGGGGTAGCCCAGCTCTGTGGCCTGTGGGTGACACAAAAGGTATTATTTGGAATTTTATCTGAAGTGCAGGTTTGCTCCTGTGCTGGCTTCAAGGACAGAGCCAAAGCTGGGGGGAGCAAACACTATCCCTAGAAATAGTTTTTGCATGTTTCAGAGCTAATGATGCCAAGGTTAAAGGACCTTTGCTTATTTAAATCAGCAAATCCCTCTACAAAGGGTATGACTGAGTTACCAGCATCACTGGCTGTGTTTGGGCCACACCACAGTTGTCACTGAACAGGGACAATTCCTGTAGCATTTGTGTTTGGATGAGTGACAAGGGTCACCTTGAGTACATGAGCCAGGACTGCTGCTATCCCTGGGTCCCCAAAAGTGCAGGACTGGCTCTCACCAGCAGCACTGCACCTGCAGCAGCAGCAGCAGCAGCAGCAGCAGCAGCAGCAGCAGCAGCAGCAGCACCCTGCTTCGTACCCCCAGCTCAGGATGTGGGTTGTTGGTAATCCTGGTTTTCATTATTTTAATGGTGAGAGAAAACTTTTGTGTAGTGTGAAAAACAATCCAGAGCCTTCCTGTGTTTATAGGAAGGGCTCAGACAGGCTGAAGGAATGGTGCGCAAGGGCAGGAGACTGCAGGACAACAACCAGTGGAAGGGACACCTGTCATAAAGGGTCTGAAGGTATTTTTTAACTGAAAATAAAGTATTAATGGCAGGAGAGTGCAACAATGACATTGGTGAGTAACTCAGGATGAATGCAGGGGCCAGCCAGCACAAGTAGAGTGTGGTAAAGACCAGGCAGAGAGTGGTAAAATCCTCTAACCTGACAATGGACTGAAAGACCTGGGGTTGTTCAGCCTGGAGAGAAGAAGGCTCTAGGGAGACCTTAGATACCCTTCCAGTGCCTAAAGGGGCTACAAGAGAGCTGGAGAGAGACTGCTTACAAGGGCATGAAGTGACAGGACAAGAAGGAATGGCTTTATGCTTAAGGAGGGGAGATTTAGATTAGATATTAGGAGGAAATTCTTCCCTGTGAAGGTGGTGAGCCACTGGCACAGGCTGCTCAGAGAAGTGGTGTGTTGGGATGTTGCTCGACGCCTTTGGCCAGGCAGGGCAGTGAGAAGCAGCCCTGAACAATGTCTTTGGTCTTGGGAGGAGCCAGCAGCCCTCCTGGTGCCCAACACACAGTGTGATGCTGGCCCTCAGCTTTGTCCTGGGGAGACTCGCTGAGCAGACAAATAAGAAATGGGAGCTCTCACTTATTAATGAGGGAAATTAATGTACCTTGTGAGTTGAAGTCTCCTGCAATCTGGGCTGGTGAAAATTAGGACCAGGTCAAAAAAGTCAAGGAGGGCTGCACCAGTGTGAACCGGACTTCATGAAATAGAAAGTAGAGGCCCCTTTTGTCAGGCGATGGCTTTTCCTCAGAAGCTAAATGATACATAATGTTTATATAGTGTTTTGCCTCTCCTAAATGCAGGCTAGACATTAATTGATTCCAGATTTGCTCTGTGAAGTAGGTCAACTCTTTCCATTTTGCAGATGAAGGAGCGGTGGGATCGCTGAAAGGTGCACGGGGGGTCAGCGCTGGCGCCAGGGCACCTACATGGATGGCTGCCCTCCCTGTGGGACCATGCTGCCACCCTAAATATACACCACTTCTGATGTATGTGGAAATCAGCTGGGGCTCTGTAAACCCAGCTACATTAAGCCCAGTTCAAATGAAATCTGTTTATGTCTCCATTGCTCGCCACTGGTCAAAGCAGAACTTAACTAACCTAATGCTGTTTGTGTTCAGAGCCTCTTAAACCCTTGCTCTGACTGTCTTTAAGTGAGATATAAAGTACTTGCTGGGACCTGGCTGGAGGCCAGGGAACTGTTTCAGATCCCACTCTCTCTTTTGCTCATGGGGCAGTTTAGAAAAAGCATTGCACATTTCAAACAGTGATGGAAAAATCAATTTTAATTCACTTCTGTTTATATAATGTTGGAAGCTTGGGAGGGTTTGTGCAGACAATTATTAATGGTTTAAATTGGCGTGATAAAAACGTTGCCTTGGTCTGGGAACATGAGCTGGCTCCCAAGGCCCTGGTGCTGGGTCAGCCACGTGCTGGCTGTGGGATCTGGGGAGCAAGGACCCAGTGGCTTGGTGGGTCCCACTGCTGTGTTTCCTTTTGGCATCTTGGAAAGAGCCTCTTGCCCATTCTGCTGAGGCTGAACTGCTAAAACCCAAAGCCTGGATCTGGGGAAACACCCAGCTCTTCCCAGTCACCTCCATTTCTGGATGCCCACCCAGAGGTATTTGATGACCAGATCATAGGGAAGCTGGGCCTACCCACCCTGGGAGCACCACTCCTTCACTGCGGTCTCAAAGCTTAATTTCATAAAGCTTTTGGTCCAGCTTTTTGGTAGCATGGCCCTTTATTTTTGGTTAGTACCTTGTGTGAATCAGCTCCAAAGCAGATGGAGCTATTCCCGAATGTGCGACAGGTGGGAGTGAGAGGGTAATTGGGTCTCATGTAAAGTGCCCTGAGCTCTCCAGGCTGTCAGAAGAGGTGGGGATGGGCAGGCACTGTCACACCTGCAACGTGAGCCTGGCGTGTGTGTTCCATCCTCACATCCATCCCTCAGAAGACTCAGACACAGTTTTACTGGTCTATCGCTCAGCGGGATCTGGCACCTATAAAACTGCTCTTAATTACTTCCCAAGTTACTCACCAGGGTGATGTTGATTTTGTCCTATAACCCAATAGGACTTTGTCTGTTAGTATAAAACACTGCCCACCATAACTCTGTTGTCTTATATATTAGTATGTGATCATACACCGTGTGCATGTGTCCGTGGCTGGATTTTGGACACCACTGGACTGCTCATGGAAGCTGCCCACATTGCTTTTGCTTTCCAGCCTGTGCCTGCCAGACTGTAGCACTTCCACACACAGAGCTGTGATGCTGCTGTGGGGCTCTAGCAGGTTTGTAAGTGCCTGCACAAGGGGTAACAGCATGAGAAGTACTTGTGAGCTTGGTTTGGAGGGTGATAAATTCCAGGTCCTCCCTCCCAGTGTGTCCAACTCACACATGCATAGGGAGCAGGGATGGTCCCCTGTAGCCATGGCACTGACTGCCTCTGATCCACTTTGCCCTGCTTTGACACTTGAGATTGAAACAAGAGCTGTAATAGCTAAGAAAGTAGTAGAGAAAATGATAGTTAGGAAATACATCCATGCCAGCATCAGTTCCTGCAGCATCTAGACACTGCTTTGAAGCTCTCTCCTCAAAATATTCTGTCCATGATCCCTGGGATTACCCTGCACCACGGTATCTGAGTGCTAGCATTACAAAATTCATAAGCACATGCTTTATCTGTCTACTTTGCAAGTCATCCTTGCACAGCAGACAGCAGGACTCTGCTCAAAGGCATGTTGGTGTTGGAAGCTGCACCTCTTACTGCTGCCACTTTGGCTTTGGCTGAAACCAGGGTAGGACTAATCTGAGCCCGTTAACGAACTCTGATGTATTCAAAAAACAAATCTGCAATGTGTGAAACACTGTATTCAAAAGAGAAAAATTAATTTATGAGGATAAAGTTTGGAGGTTTTATATGCAGACCAGAGACTGGTCTTCTCCAGAGGACTTCCTTGAGGTGTCATGACTTATTTCTCCAAGGCTGCAGACCCTGAGAAATGTAGTGACAGGACAGTGAGACATAGAGAAGAGGTTTCCCTCTGTGATCATTAGGTTGCAGTATGGTTTTTCTCTGTGCTGGGAGAAGGCGTTGGATGAAAGATCTGTGAATAACACATGGGCTGAGGAATGCTTCGTGAGCTTAGTCATCACCTGGGTGAATCAGACAGGGAAAACAGCCTTTATTCTGCAAGATAACCCCATCCCACAGAGATTTTTCTTGAGAAAGGCTCAATTTGTTCCAAAATTGTGCTACTGAGTGGAGGCCAGCCTCACCCTGCACAAGAGGTAGTCTTCAGATGGATGCTGTATTTTATACGACACAGCATGCTCTGACATATAAAGTCATGTTACCTGGAGCCATCTCAAGGAATATTGTAGGGAAGGGTTTGAACTCAGTGGGAACTTCCCTGAGTTCAACAAGTGGAGACTCCAGTTAGAAGAAGATTAGGAAAAGTCCTGAAAATGGGTTTTCTGCTATAAAAGGGGTCAGTACCTGAATCTTGCTGTTCACACTCCTCTTGCACGCCCATGCACCAGGGCTTGTTCCAGCTGATGAAGTTATCCTGGATTGATGCTAACATGGGAAGAGGATCAGCCCCAGAGCTTTGAGACCTGTCATTAAAATACTCATGGGTGTGAAAGAGCATGTGGGGAAAATGCAGCTGGGGACAATGGTGAGAGGAACAGCACAACATCTCAGACCAGCACAGAAGCAACTGCAGTGAATGTTTCATGGCTTACCACCCTCAGCATGGGATGTGGTCCAGAGGCTTCTTTTCTGTCCAATTTTCCATTTTGCACTGGAACTGGGCGCTTCTGAACTGACGCGTGTGGATTTCTGTTGGCCTGACGAGCTGCTGCTCTGCATGGCATGCTCTCCTCTGGGGTACTCCTCTGGCACGCTGAGCCCATGCCAGGTCCTGCCTCACTGTGGGGTTACTGCCCAAGGGTGCAGGCTGGTGATCTGAACGGAGACTTTCTGGAGTCAGGTCCTCAGCCCCTCGGCTTAGACGCTATGGAGAAAAAGATGGTAAATCAAAACATTTGGAAATCTGTTTCTTATTTACTGTACTGCCAAGCTGCTGTAAGGCTTGCTAGAATCACAGTCCCAGAAAAGCAGAGTGAAAAGGATTTTCCCACTGATATTGTTGGCAGTGGGAGAGACCTCGCTGCCTGCTGTGGGCTGGGACAGGTGGGGATAGGATCAGGGATGGACTTTCTGTTTGCTTGTGAGGGTGAGGTAAACATTGCAAACATTCCTTGTCTCCCCTCAGCCCTTTTCAAGAGGGGCATTTATTAAACATTGGGAAGAACTGAAGGCAGACTGGAATACCTGGGGAAGGGATACTTAGAGACACATTTCACAGGTTAGGTTTTAGTGGTGATGAAGGGTAAACGTGTCAGATCATAGCGGCAGGAGAAAAAAGTCAGATGCTCAGGCCACAGCAAACTTTGTTGGATGTTTTCATGCTCATGGCATCACCTGAAAGGATCTCCCAGCACTACCTACCCATGAGGCACGGAGAGACATGCCAAAGTGTGCAGAAGATGGTTTACGGAACCGGGGAGCTCTTCCCGATGCATCAAGGTCTCGCATCTTCCGTTTCCCCCCTCAAGTGCCTGCACCTCTCCTGGGAATGTTGCACATCATCTCACACACTGCAACCAGGGTAAGCGAGCAGGGAATTTTCCCAGAGACTTTTGGGCTGTGATGCCAGAAGTCATAATTGCCTTGGCAGAAGCAGCCACAGTTGTTCAAACCTGCCCTCTATCCGTGAGTCAGAGTGGAAGTGCTGGAGTCATGGGATGGCTTGGAGCAAAGATGCAAAGCTGGGAGTTGGATTCAGAGATTCTTGTTTCCTTGAGGGAAAGTCTGAAAAAGATCAGTGAGGGAGCGAGAGGGAGTCCAGCAGCCTCAGAGACGGCCTGCACCCCACAAGGGCAGCACTGGGCTCTGCCAGCTGGGATGGCAGGCAACAGCACCAGGAGCCTCCACTGCCTGCAGGGGATGGGACCATCTCTGGGGCACCCAGTAGCAGCAATGCCATGGCAAGGAAAGCAGCCATACGGATTGTGGGTGCCCGTGGGTGAGCTCTGGCACCAGTGATGTGTCCCATGAGCTGTTCAGGGCATGTTTTGCAGAGGCAGCATTCACTGGTCAACCACCTTCCTGCTCGGAGCACAAAGGGAAACAGCCCACAGTGGGACAGAGCCCGAGGTCCTGTGGGAAGGTCTTGTGGAGAACCAAGCTCCCATGGGTGGGGCTGCATTTGTGAGTGTGTCCCATTTAGGTCAGAAAGCATGAGGAGATGGCTCAGCAGGGCTTCCTGAGGAGAAATGGCTTTGGGCATCTCGGAGGATCAGTGGTAGTGAAAACACTTTTTCTCAGGGGGTTGCTAGTCCCCCTCTGGTCCATGGAATGGAGGAAAGAGCAGAGCCAAGGGGAAATAAACCCTCAGCATCACCAGCCTGGGGACAAGGAATGCAAGCTGCTCATTCTCCCAGCATCAAGTCCTTGCCCAGGACACCTGGCTCCATCTGAGCATGGGGAGAGGCAGCAGAAAGGACTGGGGATCGAGGAAGTGTGGGATGGGTGCTGGTGGAACCGGCACTCTGCAAAGTGGGGAGGACTCGGCATGAGATCTGCTTCCAGCACATGGAAACTGTGATGGGATATGGTCAACCTGGCTCCACAGGATGGCTGAAGTGTTCAGAAGCTGGTGGTGGCAGGGATGTCCTGAGGTGGGTGTTGGACCACTGGTCTGAGGGCAAGTGGGAATGGAAACCCCAGTACCAAGCTCTCCTCAACCTTAGGGAGGTCCTGTCACCTCCAGACTCCAAGTTCATGGCTCAGAGCCATCTCTCGTTTAGCCCCAGTGAATTACTGAGCCCCAGGAAGCCAACCTTACTGAGGCTTTTGTAGAAGTCAAGGGCTCAAATTGAGCGGGAGCTTGGGGAAACCGTTTCCCTTGTTAAAATAAATGTATTAGTTTAATACGTACCAGGAGAGGATAGGGAGTTCTCCTTGTTAAATATTTACCAGTCAAACCCTGCTGAGGACTTACTTGGAGCAATTCAGCTTTAGTGATTTCCTTCTATTGTGGTCTAAGTCTCCAGCATTGCTGGGAAACCGCCTGGCAGGGCCAGGATGGCTGGTGACAGATCCAAGCCCTGGGCAGAAAAATTACAGCTGGGATGGCCACTCACCTCTCTGGGGACACTGTGTTGCCTTGGTGGGCCCCCAAATCTGCCCTGGGACCTAAGTGGAGATGTCAACACCTGCCTGGAGAAACAGAGGGAGCAGCCTTGTTCCCAAAGAGGAGCAGAGCACAGGAGAGATGCCCAACAACCAGGCAAAAGAAAATAAATCTTAAAAAAAGGGGGGTTGAGACACAAAATGTTGCTCTGTGCCTTACTGGCAGGCTCTGTGCCTGTCTGGCTCTGTGCCTGTCTGGCATTTCTGAGAGCATCCCAACATCCCAGACTCATCACAGTCAGTTTTAACAAGGAGCATTATTTCTTTGGGGGCTCATCCCATTGGGAATGGGAATCACTGTAAAGAACAAAATTGTGAATTACCTTAATTTCCCTAAAATGTCCTTTCTGCTGCCTGATGGTGGAGTTAAGCCGCGTTCCGATAGCTCAAGATTTCCTGACATAACTGTTCGATTTATAGGACCAGTTTTATATTTATGTGATTTACACGCATATATACTAACTGACACATATTTACATTAGCAATTTGCCATTTAAAAATTTATATTCCAGCAACCTCCATGGTTCTTAAAACTGGAAATGCTTTTTTTTGGTAATCAAGTTAAATTCAGATAATTTCTGTTGTTGGTGACTCCACATTGTTTTGTAACACTGTTTCTTTCCCTTAAACGCCCTAGAATAAAATGGAAAAATGGAGGGCATGGAAATGCTCCTGTCTTGTTGGTCCCCCACTCTCCTGAAGGCAGCAATTGCAGATTGTCAAGGGTTGCATCGCCGTGTGTTTTTTAAAGAATGACTCTATTAATAATCTTAAGAGAAAACAGATGCGCGAGGTTTGCAACTAGAACCGTGAATATTCCGGGAGACATCAATTGTTGGAAGTAAACAACAGTCCTGATTCAACAAAGCTCTTAAGCAGACGCTTAACTTTGAGCATGCACTTAGCCCAGGCTTCAGCGAGGTGTTAACATATGTTCTGCTATATAAGGAGGGACTTAAGTACGTACTTACAGTTAAGCTTGTGCTTAAGTGCCTTGTTGAATTGGGGCCAACAATTCAGCTCTCCCTCTGTCTCCCTGACATTAACTGTGCCTGACATCCAGGAAATTCAAACAGGGGCTGCAGTAGTCACCTACCAGCAGAACTTTTCCCTTCAGACAGGGGCTGCATCTATTTTGCAGCACGGCCAAAGTGTTCCGGGTGGCAGGGTCGGGTCACCCCATGCACCTCCATGCCCCTATCACTCCCCATCTCTTGGGACCCCCACGGCACCACCTGTAGAGAGACAAAGAAAACCATTATATTTGTAAGTCTTTATGAAGACCCAACCTAGAAATCTATTGTGTCTTTTTTATTGTTTTTTAAGAATCAATTTATTTTTCCGTAGTGTTCTGCATGTTCATTACAGATGTCTGCTTTCTTTGTGCTTATTTTCAAGTGGTTGGGGTTTTTTTAAGTCCCGAGTAGCAAGAATTGCACTGTGCAATGATTTAGCCTATGCTGTCAACCTTTATGAATGAAAAGTTAATTTTTGCAATTTTTTGCCTTTGTAGTTTTTTCTCCTTTTACATCCCCCATCTGCTGAGTTGTACATAGCGGATGAATATGGATGGGAAAGGCCTCAGTGTCTTTACAGGTTACTGATGACCTCCTGAACCAGCCGGATGCTCTGGATGCCCTTCCAATTACCTTGAGACCCTTCTCTTGGTTGCAGGTCGCCTTCATTTCAGGCCCAAATTACTGAGGATGAAGGTCTTATTTTGCTCACTGCAATGACACTTTGAATCAGCATCACCAAAAAATCCAAAACCCAGCTCACAGTTGTGCCTTAGGATCAATTCATCATCACTTGCTGGCTTTTATTTGCAGTAAACCAGATTTCTCTGAAAACTGAATGGATCTTGTTTCATGAGCCATGGAGAGCTTAGTGAAAGCAGCAACCAGAGTTGATATCTCCAGTTCCAAATCACACAAGGCAAATCCTGAACTGAGCATCCCCAGAGGTTTCCACATCTCCTGATCTGAAGTTCTGCCCTTCTTGTCATCAAAGGGAACTTTCGGACTTGCTTCAATGGCGCCAGATCTTCTTTCTCCCCTGGATTTTATTTATGGGTGGTTTTTAAACTGTGGGTATAGTAGCTGCCTTTCCAGTCCCAGCTTTCTGTCTATCCTACTTCTGTATGAAAGTCACAGCTGGGGTCCCATGCTCACTGCTGAAGAAAGGAGTTGGTTTTACCTGTCAAAGCCAGGTGTGAGGGACATGAAGCCTTCAGTTAAATGTGTCTCAGGGAGTGTCATCCAGATGCAACACCAAGTTTTCTTGAATAAAAAAATATAATAAAGACCTCAAGGACCAGCTCTTCCCTGCTTATTTTCTTACAGATGGCAGCATCCAAGTTCCAGTTATTTCTGTCTCAGAAAATAAAAAAGTCTACCAGAGGAAAAGGAATGTGAGTTTGCAGCAGAGTTTGGTACCTGGAAGATTCCGGGCTGGAGTGCACACTCCTGATTTATGGTGTACTTGTTAAAACCACTTGTTCTTGTCATAACAAAACAGATTGAAGTGAAGCTGGGTAGAAGGTCCCCTTCTAGTTGGCACTTCATCATGGCTTCTTACTCTGTCTTAGGTTCTGGGGGTTTACAGTTATATAAAACTTAATGAATCAGTATACTTTAGATTTCCTTCCTAATGCATATGGGTTCAATTAACTGCACTGTTTGCTTATTTAAGTGTTTTCATTAAATTGCTTTACTATATTTTCCCGCAATTGAAAGGGAACATGGTGGGGCTGATGCCATCTGCCACCATCAGTTTAGCAGAACCTTTTTCTTTGTTCAGGTCCATTCCTTTTTATTAGAAGAGACCCTCCTACCCCTGTGTGCCGCACACTTATTGCATTCTCGTCTTCTGACTGCAGACTGATAAATAAAATGCTTGTGCAAGGGCCTTCATGTATGGTATTTTTTAAGGGTCTGTTTTACAAGATCAGTTGTGTTTTACCCCCCACCCCCCCCTCTCCCCTCTGCTTGCAGATTCCTTTTTTGCTCCGGCTTGTGAATAAAGAATTGTTGCTATTACAATGGCTCTCAGCTCTTGCTGCCTG
>VZRV01023441.1:1184956-1451943 GCA_013398115.1 Falcunculus frontatus | reverse complement strand
GCGGCGGCGGCGGGGTGCCGGGCCCGGCGGGCGCTGTGCGCGCCCCGGCCGCCGCTCCAGGCTTTTCTTGGGAGATTTCCCCGTCTCCTCCTGACGTCAGCCCCGTCCCAGGGTGCCGCAGACGGGGGAGGGCCGGGGGCAGGGCCGCCCGCACCGGGAGACCGGCGGCGCCGGCCGCCCCGCACCTCCGTCCTGCCGCCGAAGGCATCCCCGGTCCCGGCCCCCCGTGTCCGGCGGCTCCCGCCTGGCCGAGCCTCTCTCGGGGGCGGCTTCGTGCTCCTGGTTACAAGGCCCCTGCCCTCTTTATTTCCTCCCGGTTGGGGCTTTTTGCCGAGGGGGCAGGGACAAGGAATGGCCCCTTTTTTTCCTTCCCCCCCCCCCCCCCCCTCCCCCCCGAAATACTCTCTTGTTTCAGGACCTCAGTGTGGAACTGGACGCGCAGCGCTGAGCACCCCGGGGAAGGCTGCGGGTAGCAGCCAGGGCTGCCCGGATTGGAGGATGCGGGACTCCAGGAGATGCTTGCCTGGGTGATACAGGCACACTGAGCTCACTGGTCATTCCCCGGCACTTGGTCCACTTTAATTTTCCAGGGATGCTTCTGGAGTTTGAGACACTGCACTTCTCATTCCCACCCCCTGGAAGTTTCTCTCTCCAGAGAAAAACACAAAAGTCATGCAGTGACCAAGCAAAGATGGCAGCAGGGACGTGTCTTTTGCTTTCCTGAGTAGAGCAGGTCACACTCTTGTACACCCACAGGCTTTAGCTGAAAACCAAGGGCAAAGAGTATGGAATGGATCAGAAAGATAAATAGCATAAAATCAGGAACAGTCCAGTCCCACACTTGCCATTTGTTATAGAGAGAAGAAGTAAATGGGATTCACATGTCGAGCATTAGCTGGTTGTTAGTCTGTAAGATAATATTAACTTCAGTGCTCTCTGGTTTACTCCAGTTTTCCAAAGGCAGTTCCAGGAGCCTATAATTTAGGATGGCACATACTGTGTGAAAGAGTCTTTGGCACTGGGGCCTACCAGCACATCAAGGTGATATTAACATAATAAAACTTTTGGAGAGGGAGTAGGAGCTCATAAATTAATGCATTCTACTGTTTTAATGCTGGGAGCTAACAATGTGTTTCCTGTTCAGCTGATCATCCCCTCTGCAGCCTAACAGCTGTTTTAAAGGTGCTTGAAACTGAAGAGAGGGAAGATGATTGTCTTTAAATCAATGTTTAATGATGTGTTATTAGGAGAAAAGTCTTCCTCCAGCAGATGTTTACATGTTGAGGATGGAGGGGAGCTTCCCAGGCTGCCTGCCTGCCTGAGAAGCTGGGGAGACACCCCGTGTCCCACCAGTCCTGCAGATGGCCCAGCAGCAGGGCACAGCTCACTCAGCACCAGGAGAGGCTTTGCCCAGGTCTTTGGGTGGGTGCTGAAGAAATTCTTCTGGGAGGTTGGACTAGACGACCTCCAGTGGTCCCTTCCTACTGTACCCAGCCTGTGATTCTGATTCTGTGAAGGTTTTCAAATAATTTGAGTGATGACAGGACAAATACTGAGAGCATCCTGTCCATGTTCAGCATGGGTTGTGGCTGTCAAGATTCTTCCTCCATAAAGATCGGATATGGATGCTGGAATATCCCCCAGCTCAGGAGCCTCTTTCTGGAGGGACAAGTTTAGAGTGAACCCCTTTCAGAGGGGATCAAAAGACCTTTGGAGAGGCAAACAACTGGTCAGAGACCACCCAGCAGGGCAGTGGGGCTGGCTTGTGGCCTCCGGGCTGCAAGGGCAGATTACATACAGATTCCACCTCTTCTAGTCTGGGAGACAGTCCTTGCTGAATGTGTGTTATAGGTTGGAAGCCTGACTGAGCTCCTCAGCCACACAGGTCACTTGGACTGAGACATTTCTGAACACTCACAGCAAGCTCCACGTACTAGAAAAACAAGTGTAGCTTTGAGGCAAGATGTAGAGATAAGGTGGAAATAGAAACTGTGAGTATAAGCAGGTGCCTAAATCATGTTATTTCCTTCATGCTTGATTCAGAGGTGGATTAATTCGTCTCAGTGTCTGCTTTTCTCAGCTTCCAGAATAAAAGATGGTCATTGCAAAGCTTCTCCCCCGGAGAAGACATCAGATGGATTGAGGTGCCAATAACACACCAGGGCTCGTGCCCAAAAGACAGCAAGGAGTGTCCAGCACTGCAGGGGGTTGGGAGGGAAGGGCACCTCATCACTAGCTGACCCTCCTGATGCCAGCCAAACCAGAATCAAATCATCTCCAAGCCAAGCCAGTTTCTAAAAGTTTGTTTTCACAGCCAAGCTTGTATTCCGCCTGATGGTGGCACAGATTGTTCCTACACAAACAGAAGAACCCTTTGAAATTTCTTTTTTAAATCATCACAAACATTCATTAAAAGAATGTCTCTCCGTATTTCCAAATATAGTGAAGAAATGACTCTCCAAGCTCACCCATTCCTTTATTTGTAGACTTCCCTGTTAGTCCATCCTTGGAATAATGTCTAAAAGGCCTCATTGCTTCTCTGGGAGAAACTGGGATGTTTGGAACATGACTGGATTGTAACATTTCTAAACTTCCCAGAAGAGGCAAATTGTAAAGGAATAAGCTTCTTTCTGTGCATGCACATTTGTTTTGGAGCCAAATGGAAAGGAGAGCTCAGAAAAAGAAATGACAAATTGTTTGGAAAATATTGTCCTTCCCAAGACAGACCTAACCATATGGGGGGAAGGGAGTCAATAACAAAATTTTCCCTTTATATATGAGTCCAGCAGCCCTCCCATTCCCTCTGCTGGGAGCTTTCTGTGAGTCAGGCCTGTAAGATCACCCGTTCAGGGCAATATTTCCAGAACTTCAGTCCCCTCCCTGCTTCACTCTTATTCCCCACTGAAAGAAGTCTGCATCTCAGATTTATGGGAAGAGCAGCGGGATGAGACCTAGTGCTGTCCCCGTTTCTCCCTAACCTCATCCACAGCCCGACATCGGTGATGGAAAAGGCATCCATCATGAAGGAAAAGCAGAGCAGCTCTGTCCCTTAAAAAACATATCCATGAGTTTATGCGAGGAAAATTAAGTATGTGGACTGGGGGAAGTCCTTTTTCCAGCCCTGCCCAGTCTCCTGGTGTGATTCCAGCAAGTTGTATGAGGTTTATGGGCCTGCAACCAACTATGCTGACCTCCCGCCAGGACGTGGGCAGGTTAAGGCAGGAAAAGGTGTTGGACAAATGGAAGAAGCTGTACAAGAGCAGAGTTTATTGGCGTTTTGATCATGTTTTTGTAAGGCTCTTGTAGCTGCACTGGATCAATAATGCTAGACCCAAATCCTTTGTGCATCACTGCCTTGTGGTTAGATGGAAACATAGAAAACACTTGTTGTGGCAAGGAAATCCCTTCACTCCTTTTAAATCACTGAATTTATCATCATTACCATCTTTGAGGGGTAAACACACGTGATATTTATGCGTCCCCAACTACCAATAGTGACAGTTATGTAACAACAACAAAAAACTGCAGCAATTGTGTGCGTCAGCAATTAGCAGCAGCCAGAGCCTTGAAAGATGTTGGGAAAGAAGTTCCTTTTGTGTGTGTGGTTGTGTTTATTCCCTGGTGACATGCTGCTAACAAGCTGCAAACCAAGGGATCACCCACAACAAACAGAAACAAACAAACAAAGTTTTGTAGAGGGTGGTAATACTTAGCTTAATTCTCTTTAAAAATAATTATAGCCTTGTTTGTGACAACTGGAAAGGCCACATTTTCTGCAATAAAACTTCTTGTTATTCTTCAGGAATGACATTTGGAGATGTTTCCTTATACAATGTAGATGTTAATGAGAGTAGATCTCCATCTATGAAATCTTGTTGTATTTCTCATCTTTGCACTTGCAGGATTTTTGATTCTGCAGCTTGTGGTCAGTTGTTTACTTGCCAGTGAAATTGCAACATATTTAACGATGTTCCAGAGATCTGTCTGAGGACTGACTGCCAAAGAACAGAGTCTTGAGGATTTGGGCATTAGTGAAAAGTTACTTAAGGTCTAGACATCGATCCAAAGATCTCTACTGCAGTTTATTCCATGCATTATAGATTTTGGGGAAGGTGGTAAATGGTCCATATACCTTCAAATTAACCCAGATGCCTCCTGTGCTCTCACAAGGTAGTTGTTACCTCTGACTCCAGGTACTGTGTTGTGCTTAGTATTATTCACCTATGCTTTGACAGCACAGCGGTGTCTCAGCTCATGCGCTGTCTGAATGCAACACTGGATCTGAATGTGCCCTGTATTAGACCCTGGCATCTACTCAAACCAACTTCTTAGACATTGTCAGGAAAAAAACCCATATAGGTATAATATAGCTACTCAAGCCTACCTTTAGTTGAGATTCATTTAGCTTTGTTTGTAACAGGGACCTAGCTTGTACTCACAGGTAAATTTGTGCTCATTCCTGAAGAGATGCTGAGGGCAGAGACGTGCAGTACACATACCTGTCACTGGGTATGTATTTTATTCCTCCTTCTTCCCCGGAGATTGGCTTTGGGCTAAGGTGAGAGGAAGGAGAGGGGACTTTGGCCCAGTCACCTGTGATTCCTGAAGTTAAGTAGCGGAACAAGGCTTTCTTAGACCCAGGACCACCTCCTCCCCTGCCCCATGGGACCTGCTCTGTCTTGTATTATTATTGCTGTATCTATTAAGATTAATGACTTCCAAGGCTGTTCTAAAACTATTTAAGTGTCTGATGATCCATCTGAAACTCATCTCCATTCTGCACAGGTCCCAAACATTAATCTTTATAGGTGACCATGCTGGCTTATGGGTGAAAATGAGGTAAATGCACATTATTTGGCAGGAGCTGTACATGGGATAGAGCTCTCTGGCAGCAGACACAGGGCCTCATACAAATGAAAACTGATGGCTTAATATTTTGTCACATTTTTCCCCCCAAAAGTTGTTGCCTCCTAATTTCAGGGATGGATTGAATCATAGAGTGTTCTTGTTTTGGAAGAGGCTGTTGTGTGTTTGCCTTGAGCTGTCACCCGGGGAGCAGGGGCCAGGAGGATCCCCTGCTGTTCCCACTTTTTGTCCTGGCTGTGTTCAGCACCAGCACATCCCACCACCAGTGTCTGCAGATGGGGTTAAACACAGGCTGGAGTTTCACTGGAGGCAAATTGTCTGAGGGAATTGGCACTTTCTGTGAGGTTCCAGGGAGGATGCAACCAACTCTGCGCTAATTTCTAAATATGCATCTCATTATTCATGGACCTACCATATGTAGCTGTATTCAGATGATTTTTAATTGTCAAACATATCACCAAGGTCTGCTAAATTCAGTGAGCAGAAAGGAGAGATGACTTCCGGAGGGAGCCTGAGAGTGTCTAGTGGAGCTGATGTGAAAAAACATCATTTTTTATGTCATCATGTATTTTACAGCAGAACAAGGCACTGAGGGGAGGATGCTCAAGGTGGATTTCATAGTTGCACATGTAAAGACCCGCTGGATCTTGTTACTCCCAAAAGCTTTGCATCTCAGGAGCTTCCTCAAAGAACTCTCCTGTGCACTCATGGTGCTACTCCTGCAATCCCATCCTGGCTGTCCTCATGCTCCAGAGAATACCACCCTGCCAAAGATCACAGAATCATGGAATCATAGAATGGTTTGGGTTGGAAGGGACCTTAAAGCCCATCTGCTTTCATCTAGTTTGGGTGCAAATATTTGCTGCTTAGAAAGCAGATGGATCATCTGTGTCTGTAGGTTAAAAACACATTTAGTATTTCTGCTCTCCTAAGGGGAGCATTTACAGAAGAAGACTAACCTGGAGCTCACCCAATGACTGGACTGACCACAGCATAATCAGCAAAACTAGGTATAAGGTTAAAATGAACCACTTGCATGGAAAATGTTTGCAGAAGAGAAGTCCTTGTTTGCCTGGGAGCAATAGAATTAAAGGCATTCATCCAGCTCAGTGAAATACTGTGAGGTCTATGGGTGGGAAGTGCTAAGTATTGCAATTATTATTTACTATATATTAATATTTGTTATTCAGGAGGATTTGTGTGTGGAAGGAACTTGGAAGATCTGTTCTGGCTCTGTCTGTGCTGGGGCTCTCGAGGGATTTTTTAGTGTCTACCACAATTATAGATGAGGACTGAGTGAAACCTTGTGGTTTTGCTCTACAAAATACTAAATTCAGTAACTGCCCGTGTTTTCGGGGAAAAAAAAAAGAAAATCAAATACATCTTTCAGAATGCATTTGAATGATATTTCAATGCTGTGGCTGGAGCGAAATATTTTTTAAAAGGGATCACATGTGGCTATTGGGGAGAAGTATAGGCTTAGGCTCCTGGTCATAAAATCAAGCACTACAGATTAAGATGTCAGGTATTTTAATCCTCCTCTTTCCCCCAACCCACAGAGAAAATCCACCTGCATGTCCTGTTTGAAGATATGTTTTTGCCTCTGTGTTGCTCACAGTGGTTGATATTTTGTGTGAAGGTACCTGGCTGCAGGTACCTGTGTGTACCTGGCTGCAGCTTTTTTTGCTTCGCCTTTTGGTACCTGCAAAAGAGAAAAGAAGAACACTTCCCTGTGGACTTGGGGAAGCTGGATTTTCATGTTTTGAAAGACAACACATCTTTCTGGGTGAACTGCAAAAATTGCCAAGAAACATTTAAGGTGTGTTTGTACAGTTGCTTACCGTACCTCTTCAGATTAGTGAGTGCATGTAGATGTTTAGCTTTAAAAACCAGAGTTTATTCCTCTTCATTCTTAAGTAAACACTGGAAGTTCAGATCCTCCAGACCGGATAAGACCTCTGGTTCATCGGGTCTGGCAGTCTGCCTCTGGCAGTAACTCACATCTGATAGTGGGAGAAGCTGCTGCTGTGAGCACAGCGGTGCAGTGAGACAGGGGATGAGGGATGTGTATGTGCTGGGGTGCAGGGACCAGCTGGGTACTGCATGCTGCAATCCTGCCTCTCCTGAGCAGCAAACCCTTTGGTTTCACATTGTTACATCTTCATTAGTTTTAAAACACTATGAAATATTCTTCACAGGGGCCTCACTGCCTTCATCAACAGTGCCTGCAGAACGACTGCTGTCTCTTGGCCTTGGCTGTACCAACACTCTGCCATGAGAAACCTCCAGTGGTTTCTGTTCTTGCTCCCACTGATGTGCTGGGGTCCTTGGTCATGGCTCACCCATACAGAAATTGCTGGTGTTAAAGTCTGCAGGTGGGAAAAGCATTCCGCAGGTTCACTTCAGCATTTCTAAGTGCTCCTCCCAGTGCTATGGTGTGTCTGAGCTCAGCTGCGGTTTGGTTTCTTTAAACTTCAACTCTTATGTGACATATAATAACTCTAAAATGCATTACAAACCAAGATTACAAGGTATAACATGAGGTGAAACAGTATATGGGAAATAAGGATGCATGAAAGATTTTGTACAAAGGAAGTAACCCACTGTACATAAACTGGGTAGTTGCTCAGGGCAAACCTTTAGGATTTGATGGATTATTGTCACTGAGATCCCGTGTTAAAGAGTGTTTATTTATTATAGCTCCTTAGTCCTCCTCCTCCCACCATGTCCCAGCCTTGGGGCTCTGAAAAACTCAGAAATCCCACTTCTCCCCGACTGCCTCATCACCAATGCTCAGCGTCTGGGATCTCCATTTAATGCTGGAGCTCAGACCTGTGCTGCTCTCCTGCTGTCCACTGTAAATAAACAGAAGAAACAAGGTACAACTGAAGTTTCAGCACTCCTGTCCTCAGAAAACTTGTGTCTCTGTCCCCTCATCCTCTGTCCCAGTCCTGTCACCCCACTGGCACCACTGAGGCTGAGGGATTGTACCTGATGCTTTTCACAAGAGCTGTGAAAGGTGATATTGTTCTAGTTCTGTCACTGAATGCTGCTGCTGAGCATTTTCAGCCCCCTAATTACAAACGTAAATGCAGTGAGTCAGATCTCAATGGATGGCTATTCTGTGCTGCCTTCCTCTTGTTTGGGTGACTGACTCTTCCTCATTAAGGTCTTAATGGAAACTCTTCTGTGAAAATGACCAGAATTTCTGGACAGGTACAGGTTTTGTGGGGTACAGAAGCTTCCTAGATTTGACTGAAGGAGTAGTTTGATGCTGACAGTCCAGATCTGTCTCACGACAAATATGGCAGCAAAAGAACAAGGAAATTCACTGCGAGCTTGCAGTGCTCCTGTTCCATATTTTCCAGCACTTCATTTGGGTCATTTGTTTTATGTTTATACATTTCACGTTATCTAACTGCAAACTGAAAATCAATGCAAAATAAACCAGCTCCACCTCTTTTTCTTTTTTCTTTTTTTTTTTTTTAAGTGCAGGTTGTATTTGTTTTGGTTGGAATTTGGGAGAAGTGACTGTGCCCTAAAGGCAAGAGGTGTGACCAGCAGAGCAGGGTGCATCCCTAATCCACTGGCTGCAGTGACACTCCTGGCAGGGCTGGGAACTGGGAGCCTCTTTTGTCTCTGACAAAAGGAGCACCATGTTCAAAGCACGTATTACTTGATAAGATATTCCTGCTGTGGAGATGGAAAGGAAATAACCCAGGAGGCCAGAGACAAAAATTTCATTATCCGTTATGCCTGGCAGCACATAGCCCAGGCTTTAGTCATGGGGAGTCAAAACCATCTAGCTCTGCTTCCATGGAAAGATTATTCAGCAGCCTAACACATTTCATCATTGGGAAATATTTCCCGATATTTAGCCTAAACCCTTCCTTTCTTAATCTCATCTCATTACTCTTAATTATGCCCCCTATAAAACTGCAGATAGTTTCTCTCCCTTCTTGATGTTTACGGTCTCCAGATACTTGTAGGCTTTTATCATGTCCCCTTTGCTATCCCCAGCCCAGTGATACGTGTTTGGCTCTGCTTTCCTCTCCTTAGAACTCAGCCCATGCTCTCTATCCCAGCTGCCTTACCACGGTCCTCTGTTTTCCTCCAAACCTCTTTCCAGTCTCTTCCCTGCCAGTGCTCTGCCGTGAGAGACTCTGGTTGGAATGCTCCTCACAGGGCTAGGTCAGAAGGGCTGTCCCTGCAGAGTGTCCTTGTGTCCTTCAGGACACACATCAGTCCCCATGACCTGGCCAGGCTGTCATTGGTGCTCCCTTCCCATCTCCTGCATCTTCTTGGACCAAACTGTGTTTTCGACCCGCTTTGCCTTTCTTCTTCCAGAACTTTTCTCAGCTCCTCTCCTCCATCCAGGGAAAAGAGAGCCAGGAGCTGCTTCTTTCTCTCTTCCCTGGGCAGCAGGACTTTCCCAGCTACTGCAGAGATACCATCATACCATCTCATTTTCTTGAGTCTTTTTTCACCCCGAGAAGTTAAACCTCAATGGCTATTTGTGGGTTTATTGATGTTAAAGCTGGTGGCTGGGGGAGAATCTGCCGGGTGTCTGCAGTTGGAGAATCACTACCCAGCAGTGCTCCCCCGGCAGCCCTCCCGCAGCTTGCGGGATGCTGTGAGGTTCGGTGTCCCCCTTCGCAGCACTCGGCTCCCATCATCCATCGGCAGCCGTGAAACCCGAAACGCCTCGTCGCAGCCCAGGGCAGGCTGTTAATTCCTCTCAGTGTAAATTCCCACCCGGAGCTGTTTCCTGACAGCGAGCGGAGGGCGGGCCGGTATGGGATGCCTGGCCACTACAAATGAGAGCGCTGAGTGGCAGCTCTTGCAGGGATGTTGCTCCCTTCTCCTGACACGCTGCGCTGCCTCAGGCTTCAGGCTCTTGATCATCATGGCATGTTCCCCTCTTGGTGTCCCGCAGTTAATTATTTCTGTGTTGGGTTGCAGCTATCATCTTCCCCTGACCAGCAGTGCCTGCAGCAACGACAACAGCGAGAGCAAGCAGGTGACTGGGAGCCCTGGGTGGTGGCGGTGGGGCAGCTGGCTCCATGCAAGCCCTTTCCCTCCAGGATTGCCGTGCCAGTGCTGGACTGTAAGTCCCAGCAGCGGGATTTTTGCCTTCCTCCTTCTTCAGCATGAGGAGGATCCAGATGCGCCTTATCAGTGACAGGAGAGATATGCTGGAGGAGGCAAATGCCCAGGGCAAGGTCACATCTTGTGCTGCCTATGGATGACGATCTCCGCCCTCCAGAAAGTGTCTCTAGAGGTCAGATTTTTGTGTCTTTCATGAAGGCAGTGGGGAACCGGGCTGGGAGGGAAGATTCAACCCTGGTTCAGAGCAGCAGCAGCCAGCTCACACTCAGAATCACCCTGGTCATGACTGCAGGCCATGACCTTCCTCCTGGAGGCACAAACCCAGCAGGATCAGATCAGGTTGGAGCCCTCTGGTCCAATCAAACCAGCCTGGGAGGACTCACTGCAAACCACCAATTGCACATGCTAAACGATGCCTAATGCCTGTGGTCAGTGTGCTGGAGAGGAGCTCCCTCCAGAAGAATCCATTCCTTCTGCCAGGACCTCCTCTTGAGGCGGGTGGTTACAAACGCTTAGCTCCTTTGAAGTGGAGCAGCCAACATCCCCTCCATCAGAGCAGCCACCTCTCATTTTGGTGGTGGTGACATTGCTCCTTGCATTAACCATTTGTGTGAACCCTAGACAAGGTGTGCCCTTGGAAAGCCCCATCTTGCAGCTTTCTGTTGCTAACCCCTCCAGCGAGGGCAGGAGCTCCTTGCAAGCCTGTTCATGCTGAAACACCCACCAAGGGCTGTGCATCACCAGCTGTCACTGTCACACAGGGAGAGGGCAGTGCCAGGGGCACCAGGCAGGCACAGCTCTACGGGCTGGCTCTTGCGTGGTGTGGAAGAGGAGGCTCACAGCATCTCCCCTTCCTATCACACAGCCAGCAGAACTGCTCAGCTTCGTGGACACAGCTCGGCACGCGCTGCCCAGTACTGCCGGCAGGTCTGCTGTCATGCCAGAAAGCATTTGCCCTTCAAAATGTTCTTTGAATATCGTGAAACTGGCACCTCCTTTTAATTATGAAATTGGGGAGTTATTCTGACAGTGTGAGTCACGCTGCCCTGTGCTTTGGGAAGGTTGTTGCCCATGTTATGCACACACACGCAAACATGAGTGGGAAGGATGGCTGTCACGCTTCCCTTTTCCTGATTTTAGCAAATTAACATTATTAGGAATACATACAAGTTAATTGTAAGTGGTTTGGGAAGTGTAACTTTGTACATGTCTATCTGAATTTGCTGTAAGCCAGTGTGTTTTAACAATCATCATGCTGTCACTTTTCTGTTTGTTTATTTCAGCTTTGTAGTTTGCAAATCAGCAGCTGTTGATAGGTCTCTGTTTTATCTACCTGGACCTGACTAAATTTGAGACTTAATTTGTGCTTTTGTCTTTGTCAGGGAAATATTTCTATTTATTGTGGGCAATTTTATTGACATCAGGCAGTTTTGTACAGAAATAATTCAATGTTGCATGTGTCCTTTTTTTTTCCAAAGGTTTTGCTTAGATGCATGTTTGTACAGCAGAATACTTTCTGCTGTTCTTCCTTGTACCTATTCTTTCAATGAATACCATTTCACTGTGATCTGACAAGCTCATACTGCTCCAGTGCAACAACTTGCCCATACATATTGTGGTGTTGTATTAAAGACCTCCCTCATTATTTCGGTGCAATGTGTATCTCCAGCATTTGTCAAGGCTTGCTTGATTCAAACGTGTTTGTCTTATCAGAGGGGAAAAAAAACCAACCAACCCTTTAGAACTGTCAATGGGGACAATTAATAATGTTAAAAAAACAAAAAGAAGAATAGCATATCGTAAGGAATGCCTCGCTGTTATGGCACCAATGAGGAAGTAAGGTATTGGAGCCAGCTTGGAAATGAGCTCTGTGTTCCAGGCTAACTGCATGCCCCAAATGGGAAGAGTCACATAAGAAGGTGAATGACGGCTGGAAGCACCAGGGATGTGAAAGCTCCTGGGTGCCCTCTCTTGGGGAGCGACACTGGTCCAGGCAGGACTAGAGTCACCCCTGCCTCTTGTCCAAGCAAGAGTGGGCCAAGTGGGTGGCTAAGAAGTGTGCAGTTTCCCTTAGTGCCATTTCTGTATAATGGAATTATTTCGTGAAAGTTCGAGTCATTTGTCACGGAAACTTAAAATCCCAGTGAAAAATCTCAAGTGATATTAAAAAATCCTTAAGTGGCACCATCTGCGTGACTACTTGGAAGAACGACATTAATCATTTAATAGTTGTAGTATTCCTTATTATAAATTCACATTTTTAGCCAAAAGTAACTAAAAAGCTGAATTTCGTGCCTGTTGACCGTTTTGTTTTTCATGTTGACAGGTGGATCAGAGACAAGAATTTCAAGGCTTTTACCTGCAAGGCTTGACTCATGTCTCTTGTACTAAATTTATACTGACATAGTCTCATTCCCATCACAGATGCTGTAGAAATTACACGGGTGTCAGTTTTGCTCCAGAAAACTTCCATGGAGCTCTGGTAAGGTGAGGAGGATGTGTCAATCCTCTGTGGTGGTTTTACACCTGCAAAGCCCCCAGATTCTGTTGCTCTCCAGGGTGAGTGTGTGAATTGTCACTTCTTGCCTTTTTTTGCCTCAGGAGCCCATCAGTAAATTGGATGTCACCGTATCCTGTTTCAAAATGCTCTGTGGTAGCTGTTGTAGGCGTTGTTGGTAGCTGTCAGGAGTAGTTCCAGGCATCCCTTATACTAGATTAATTTAATTATCAGATAATAAAAGGATACAGTTGTTACTTTTCAGGATATACTTTAATTTCTTTTTGTTTTATTAGACCCCCTACCATGACCCAAATCTGAGGTGTCCCAGTGAATGGTACCAGTTCTCACATCAGAGGATTCAAATGTGTGTGCATTGCAATTTGAACAGCAGAAGTTAAGTGAGATGACTTTGCCATTGGAAAAAATTGAGTATTTTTTGTTTAACACTTGCTATGCTCTTGCCATCATGCAGTGGAAAACCAGGAGATCCCCTTCCATGTGAATTTGAGGCTACTCAGTGTAACTCCTGGTGTTTTGGATTGACCCTGAGGAACAAAAACCTGAACTTTGACTTTGCTTGAATCACAAGACTGATGAAAATGTAGACACATACTAGCCAAGTGTTATAAATTTTCATTGACTTGCAATCTCTTTTGGACTTTTTACCCATGGACTTCTGTGGAATTCCTCATTTGCACTGCTTTGTGCCTTGTGGGAACTCACAGAGTCCCTCTGAAGACAATGGGTCCCTTTGTTTTCAAGGGAACAAGACCCCAAGAAGAAAAGGAAGATCAGCCTGTTGGTACTATGCTTTCTAAGTAATGAAAAACATTAAAGTATCTTGAACCAGATATTGCCAAAGCATGGAGCGTAACCATGTGCATGGCTTCTTTTGAGCCTCTCTTTCTTTTCCTTCCTTGGCCAGCAGAGATTCCTGGCAGTGGGATGCAGGGCTGCTTGTACTACTGATGTGGTGCTCTTCTACTCTTACTAAATGGACCAGAGCAATTCCCACTGCTCTCAGCCTGGATTGTTTTGCCAGCACTCAGTTCACTTGGAAAGCTTTGTCCTTATTGCACACATTCAGCACACACTCTTTTAAGTGTTTTCAGTACTCTCCATAGAAAGAAGGGGAAAAGACAATGATCCTGTGGAAATTTTGGAAAGAACTGAGTTTAACCTTGGTGTCCAGCTGACATTCAAGATATTCAAGGTTATGTTTTGCTGTTCTTTACTACAGCTCCAAGACAGTGGACCAAGGCAAAGATTTTCGAAGGTAGTTAGATTAGAGTCCTTGTTTCTAAGTGCGCTCCACATCCAGGTCCATCTTTTCATCTATATTTTGCTTATTGCCCTCAATGTGTGAGGACACCGGTGTGAAAGAAACACCTGCTTTTATTCCTTTTCTACCATTTCATCCCATTAAATGCATTCTTTCCTGAAATGCTCCATGATGACAGGATTCCAAACGCTGACACAAGTGGGTTTTACTGGGTTCTTTGCACATGTTCCTGGCAATGATCTGCAATCCCTAATTATGACTGTTAGCAGAGGTTCAGCACAACTGAACACAAAACTTGAGCCCCACAGCTGGCCTTCCTGCCTGGAACTGTGATTTCATGACATTTCACTTCATAAGTAGGCATGGCTGCCAAGGGTTTGTGCTTCTCCAAGGTGAGGTTGGTCCCCATTTCCCCATGACCACTCCCTTGGTGGAGCCACTAGGTCCACAAGACCCAGCCTAGGTTAAACCAAATGAAGCATGAGAAAAAATGGGGAGTTACATGAGATTTTTCCTCAGAGTCTTGGACATGACCTGAGAAAAAAGTGCCCCAGGGAGGTTGAGCATCTCTCTCGCAGAGAGGTGGCATTGCCTTAGGCACCTTGACTGGGATCAGCTCCCACTCAGCAGCATTAGGTGCCAGTGCTGCATTACTCAACCCTCCCTTTTCATAACAAGCCAGAAAATTTTCCACTATGCCTCGTGTGTGCTGCAGTCCTGGTAGGGAGTGTGGTGATGGTGGCTATTGTATCAGAGCTCACTGAATCTTTCAGGAGTTCTGGGTGTTTGGGCTTATGCCCTGAGGAGCATTTCCATCCCTTTTGCTTCTTTTTGGTCCTGCAGTGGCTCTGCTTTATCCTTTTCCAGTTCAGGTCCCTGTTGCCCTGGGAAATAAGTTGCAATTACTCCTTGCTTCCTCCTGACTCTCCCTGCGTGATATTTGAATTTTACGGGAAACATGAGCAGCTGCCATAAAATCTCTATCTCCTTTGTCCCTGAATGAGGGGACAAAGGACATCATGGCTGCAGTAAATTGCACATCCCAGGGTTTGGATCTTTGATGCTGAAAGATGATTTGTGCCTTATCTTCACAGGCATCTAGATCAGCTTCACCTTCCTTGGGAGGTTTGAATAGCCGAGGCTGTCAGGCTCTTGTGGAGGATGGCCCAGGTTTGGAAGGGGCTGTTCTCAAGTTCAACAGAGCCTCAGGCCAGGCTCTGCTTAGGAGGCTTAACTCCCTTTCCCACTAGACCATCTGATTATGAATTACCGTGACTGAATGTTGTATGTCGAAATCCATAATCCCCTGCAAATTGTTTAAAGTCTTGTCCATTGAACTGCCGACCTTTATCAGACAACAATTTATGGGATTCCATGTCTGGCATATACAAATATAATGTGTGCTGTGACATGTTTTGGTGTCAGATTCTCTATATTATTGGATAATATTATATAGTTCCAGGCTCATGTGAGTAATAACCCCAATTAAAATGTGATCTTTGCCAAAAAGTATAAATGAATCTGTTTTAGACAGCTCAAGTATTTCCTTGTCAAGCTATTTTATTTTTTAAGCCTCCATTTTTATTTTACAAGTTGCTCTTCTCAACGTTAATCCATGAGCAGCACACTGAACATCATGGGCTCTCCTTTCCTTTTGCTCTAAGGGGCAAATGGGAAATAGCACTTCCATGTCCAAAAGTCTTTGTATTGGATGACATTAATCAAAAACTGTAAAGCTGCACCATGTTGTGAAATAGATTTTCCGACAATTTTTCCTTTTTGCCGAGGTTAACTTTCCTGTATTGGGACAGACGTCTAGTCTGGGAAAGACATCTAATCTGGGCAAAGGTTTGTGGTGCGGATACCCTCAAACCAGACCTACACAAGCTAACAGCAAGTCAAAGGCAGCAAAATGGACAGTGTGTTGCTGCTCCAAATGAGTTATGCCGGGCTCAGGGCTGCATTAACAGAGCCATTGTGCTTTTGGTACCCAAGCAGTGGGCTCTAGGCAGTGTGACAGGTCTTATAGAGGCATCAGCCCACTCAGAGCAGACTCACAGATCTCAAAGTACTTCACGTTTTTTTTCAGTGGAGGCATGCTAACATGCTTAAAATAATGTTTGCAGCCATTAGGCCGGACTCACAAGTAGTGCAGATCTTGGGGTTTGCTTGGGATGGAATTGTGCTAAGTATAAGCATTTATTGCTGGCCTCACACTTGGATGCTATGTTTTATTCTACCAGTAAATAATGAGGGCAGCAGAATTGCAATTTAAATTCTTAGAGAAATTTGGTTCTTAACCTCTTACTGGATGGCTGGACTTGGAAAAACAACTTATTCCCTTGCTCCTAAAAGGTGTTCAATAAATGAACTTTTCTAGTCATTTCAGCTTGAAGAGGTGGCTCACATGAGCATTTCCATGGACTTTATTCTCATCTGGAGAAAAACACAACTGGAAGGTGAAAACAAAAAAGAAAAAGATGGTCAAACATGCTGCAAGTGTAAACCTGAGTAATGCTGTAATAAGACTTAGACCAGCTCTTGTTGAATGTGAGAGAAACTGGAGTGAGTTAAAATGTGTGGTGTGGTGGTGAGGTTGTGCTTGGGGGGAAATGAGAAATCCTGCAGGATCACATCTCTACAGGGAAATGCCACCTCTGCAGAGGTGGCATCACTTCTCTCTCTTTGATCCCCAAAACCATTCTGATCCTTCAGGACCTAGCTATGAGGTTTTTTCCTTGCTGTGGACTCAAGTAATTCTTAGCTCTTCACTTGGGTTCCTGCTGGCTGGGGAAGGTATATTTTTAAATGGTATTAGTGGAAATTTTGATTCAGGGCTTTCTGAAATCCCTGGAACCAAAAGCTTGAAGTTCAGGTTGTTGCATGATTTCTCTGGACACGTCTTCTTTCTTTTGCCTGGAAATTTTAAACCAGTGGAATCAGGGGATTTTACATATTTATCCAGGATTTCCAGCATCTGGTGCATAGCTGGAGCTGTAGCTTTGCCTGCCTGTCACGGACAGGGACCCCTGGGGCATCCCAGTCCTATTGCTGCTTGGGCTCTGTGTGTGTGTCCACCATGGCAGCCCGTGCCTCACCCAAAGCCTGCCAGGAGCTCGTGCTACAAAGCACACAGCTCACTTCAGGCAGCCCCACAGAGCTAAAACAAGTTGCTGCTGGATCACAGCTTGAGCTCAGCTGTCCTGGTGGAAGTCAGGAGGGATGCTGCTCTGAGGGGTGTAGTTTACCCGAGGGAAAGATGAGCATCAGACATGGACTGTGTCACACAGCAGAGCAACTGAGAGAGTTAATGACCTGGGAATGGTTGGGTCCTTCATTCTGTAACTCATCGTGTGTTCAAACAGTCCAGGAATTGCTTTATCTTCAGGTAAATTCTCAAAGAGAAATTGTTTCCTCTTTAGCCTCTGAACAGTAGCTCAGTTTGAGGGAGCTAAACCAAATCAATTAGGGATAAGAAGAACACCAGTTTTTAGGGAGCTGATGATAAATTTTCATTGGACTTGGCAGAAGCCTGTGATATTGAGTCCAACCAAAAATTGGCTCCATGGGTGCCAAGACATGGAGTTTCCTCGGTCTTTGGCTCTGTCCTCATGAACTCATGAACTAATTTCAGCTTCAGCCTGAGAAGATGAGAGAGCTTTCCAGTAAATCCCTCAGCTCTTCTCCTCCCAGTGTCTACCCCTTAGTCCTGCTGGCATTTCATGGCACATGATAGAGGTGTTGTGAGCACTAGTGTCCTGGAAAAGCCAAACCTTCTCTTTGTGTAAAGTGTGAAGTTTTTTGTTTCTGAAGTATTTTAATTTTTTCCTCCCATTTGCTGGATTTCTTTCATCAATTCTTCTTGGACACATTTCCAAGTTCTTTTCAGAAGCATGAGAAAAATGTTATTTAAATGGATTTCGATACTTTTTGTCAAAACTCTGTTCATTCTGTGAATTTGACAACCATTTCAAAAAAAATTTTCATAAAACTGGGAAGCTTTTAGTGCAATATATCCTATACAATGAGCATATTTTCTTTACAGGGTGTTCTGTTCCTTAATAAGGAGTATTTACATTTCTTTCCCCTAGACCTGACTGATTGCCTGTTCTGTAGAGGACGGTGTAAATGGATGGCTTTCCTAGTTCATAACCAAGCAGTAAGCAATAGAAAGGAGTCAAGATCCAACAACCAGCTTTGTAAATGTGAGGTCTTACTGTCTTTTCTTTTAATAGCAAACTAGGATGTGCTTTCAGAACCAAATGCCACTGGTTCATTGAAATAACTTTTTATTTGGAGCCCTGTTACACATTTTAGGCTCCTCCTTGCTGAGGAGCTGCCTAAAGCAGGTGATTAAAAGCAGAAATCCCTGTTGAGGGCCCTCCATTTCTGTTTACCTTTCCTCCAAATCCAGCACAAGCACTCTGATTTTTATCTTATATTTCAAAATTTGAACAAACTGGAACAACTGAGGTTTACCCTTTCTTTTTTCCTCAAAGTAGTGCTGAAAATGTTTTGAAGGGGCAGTAAAAAACTGTGATTTAAGTTTCCTTCTGCATTGGGATAAGAAAAAAGAGAAGTGAGGCAGTTTTGATGCCATGATGGTTTTTTGCTTTTTATATATACCCCCTCTATATACTCTTTTGTATAACTTTTATGTATTCTTAAGGGCCTTTTAGCCCACATACTTCTAATTCTTCAGGTTTGATAACTAGCATAGGCCCAGTATTCCGTTAAGCGAGGAGACCAAACATCCTGGAAGGCTCAGACACCAAGGCCTTCTCTGGAACACATTTTGTAAACTAAGATAGGCCTGTCCATGGAGAGAAGGTTCCTCGGGGAGGAGGGTTCACTCAACCTCCCTTTGGAGAATCTTTGATAGATATGCTAATTGGTAAAGCCTATAATTTTATACTCAAACTATTGTGTGGGTGCATTTCGGAGGTACCCACGGGGGTGCATTTTGGTGTGCATTTGGATGTGCATTCCAGTGTGCTCCACCTGGACAGAGTGCACCAAGGATCCTTAAAATAAATACCAAGGTAAAATCCCTTTTTCCCTTCTAACCGTGTTTGGCTCTTGATTTTAAGACCAAGAAAAGGCATCAGTTTTCATGCAATTTCAACTTCCAGGAGAGCTTTCTGTGTAAAAAATGTATTCCATTCCCATGGTTCCATGAAGGACCATCCATTAAACTTCTGTGGGAGATGAGCAAAATCCAGAGAGCTTTGCTAGATATGGGAACCAAAAACTAACAGACTGTTTAAGAGAGACAATAGAGATCTATTTAATGAGGTAAATCTGACCAGAGATTGACTTTGTTCAGGGTGTTTTCTAATAGGAAAGAAGCAGTGGGGTCATCCAGATCCCTTTGAAAATTTATTGCTGTGCTCAGGAATTCCTTGTACATCCCAGGACTGGGAATCTGAGCAGCAGGCTGTTGTGGCAAGTAAAAAAATAAATGGTGTTATCTTGATAGCCAGATAACACAGTATCTGCTCACATAAGGTCATTTGGAGAATATTGTTTGTGAAAACCTCTTTGCTTTGGATCTATTCCTTCTTCTTTCCGTTTTCTGATAAAAAATCCTAAACACCAAGCAGTTAAAGGCTGCCATAAAACTGAGAAGAAACACTGACACTGGTGCTTTATCATGCTCCATCTGGGAGGCAAGCCAGTTCTTCCTACTTCAAGTTTATTTCTCCTACTCTGCTTTACCTCAGATAATGTCTCATAAACAGTTAAGAGGGTCATTTGTAAATGTCTTGGAATGGTTATTGCTCTCATACAGGCTTTGGATCTTTGTGCTTAAAGTGAGTGAACATCAAGGTAAAAATCAAAACAAATTCCCAAGCCCAGGGCAAGGACTATTTGGGAATGCCTCCTGTTCCTAGGACAGAAAAGTTGCTAGTTTTCTCCACCTTATTTTTTAAATTGTAAGCATCATCTCTCAGACTGAGACTTGCTTGCCAAGCTTGGTATATCACTGAACTTCTTTTAAACCAAGGAGCGGAACACCTAAAGAGAGGTCAGCTGGAGCATTTTAACAGAATATGATCCCAAACAAGTGGGTTACTGAACAGCAAGTCTCTGGGGGCAAACTGCTAATTTCAGCCAGGATTAAATTGTTAAATGAATTAAACCCACTGGTAGCCAGCAATAGCACCATCTTTGGGAGGGCAAGGGACCTGTTTTCTTTCTCTCCTCATTTGTGCCTTATTCATAGGTCCTTTATTTGGGAAAAGAAAGACTCCCACTTGCAGGTATTACCTGGTCGCCTGTAGAACCCAGGTTCCTGTTCCAAGAGCAGTGGGTACATGATTTATCTTAATATATCGTTACATATTCATCCTCTGATGCTGTCCATCAGTACATGATCCCCGCAGCTGGGGATGCCTGCAGTGCCCCATGAGCCAAACTGTGGTGCCAGAGACCCGGGATGCAGGACAGGGACAAGGAGCTGGTACAACACAACCCCGTCAAACTTTTGATGTGCTAATATAGCATCCCTGAGCCCTGCTCTGAGCAGAGGCAGCAATAAGGGCTCCATCCCCACACTGCTGTGTGTGTCAGACCATGTGGTGAAAAATGGGAGTTTGGCTAATTTCTTGTGACTGTGTTTGAAGAGGCAGCTGTGTAAAAAGATATTTACAATAATCTTTCATGTTCTCCAAAGGAAAAGAATCCACCTGTGTAATCTTTCAAGTTAAGCTTCCCTCAGGTCTTGTTTAACATTATGAATATGGCAGCTCATATAATTTTATTATCTGAACTAAATATTATTCCTTGTCTGTCTTCCTGCTATTTCTCCTAATCATTATCAATGAAACTGCTAGGGTATAATGATTTTATAGGCTGCTGCTTCATTGTCGTCTTCCTTTTATTACTTCAGCTGTATTCTCTTCAAATAAATGAAATAATCTCACAGTTAGAAACCCAAAGCAACATTACACAACCCACACAGCTACGTCAGTCATGAATACAGAAGCAGAGATGACCAGATATTTACTTGTGATATCCTAGCTCTGAAAGGATTCCTCGGAAAACAGCAAAAAGAAGAACGCGTTGAACTGGGAGAGGAAACTGGGATCTACTCCTAAATTGGATTGGAATTATTTGAAGATGGGCTATTCGGAGAAGTTCTGCTCTGAGCATGTCTGCTGCTTCTTCGGCTGTAGGAGAAAGGAAGATAATAAATTCCCTGGATTTATTGTGTATGAACAGGGTGGTGGGGTGGTAGTCTGAAGCTCTGGAGAAGGCTGCATCCAGTCTGAGAAATCAAACTGCGGGAAGTGCAACAAATCAGAAATTTTTATTTACTGTCAAAACCAAGGAACTCTGCACTGCTTTGAATAATGAGATGTGGGGCTGGGGCTTGTAGACTCCATCTCTTTGCCTTCAGCAAAAGGGGTATTTCTGTGCCTTGACCCTCCATAAGACAGGAGTGATGAGAGAGACCTACTTTAGGCAACGTTAGAAATTCCAGCTGATGTTTTTAGTGTACCCTGCAGCAATCACTAAGTAATTATTATGCACTAGTTTTTTTTTGAGCCCAAGCGTGTAGTTTCTGCTCACTGAGGGGTAGTTTTTGACTATCACTGCTGAAGTTGGTATGAGTGGATGTATCCAGGTCTCAGTTTTAGTGAAGCAAAATCCCTTCTTGTGCAATACAATATATGTCATTGTAGGCGGGATGAATTAGTTATCCTTTCGTAGATGGAAAATAAATGACCATAATGCTCACTAAGTCGCACTGTCTGTATTGATTGTCTGTGCCTGCAGCGATTCCAATACTGGATCTCAGTGATTTAAAAACAAAATCAAATGCTCCAACTAATTATAGTTCTCTGCATGTATAGTTGCCTCTGAGTATTTGCAGCTGTCAGGTTCAAATATTTCTAATAACTGTGGCTGTGACATTTGTTCAACAGATGAGGTAAGAATAAAAGATAAAGGGGGAGCAGCCTGGTTTGAGGAATGGAAAGGAGATTGGATACAGAAATCGATGCCATGGAGCATTATAACACAGGTTTGAAGGTGGACTTGAATGCACCAGATTTTACAACTAAAACTAAATAGCAGGTGGTGTGGTAGCAACACTGAGAACAATAGGGAGAAAACACCTCATGGAGGAAATGCTGAGAAATACGTTACTCTAAGTCCAGAGCTGAGAAGGCTGAATATTAAAGTTTCTCTCAGGAGGGGTTTAAGGTCCTTGAGCAATTTGTGTCATTTCTGTCATGTTTTCCCGTGAAGGAGGGCAGCAGTGTGCAGGTGGATATCTTGCTCTAAAATTCATAAGCACCAAATCATCTGTGAAGAGGCCTTCACCTCCTTCACCTCTGGGCTTCCCTGCAGCACAACCTGGTGCTTGTGCCCTCTTCGCCCTGCACCATTCCTGCATTTCTGTTCCTTTTTTTGCAGAGTTCTTCACTATTTCCGAACTGTGCTTGGAGGTTTCAGACCTGGAACACCCTACCTGATTCTTGCATAGCTGCCTTTTCTCTTTTTTCCCCCCATTCCAAATAATTTTTTACATGTTTCTGTCCTCAATTGCTGCAATATGCTGTGCGTAAGACATGAGATACCAACAGCAATCTAGTTTTTCAAAGGCTTCCCTTCGAGAATTCCCTGAGAATTCCCATCCTGACACTGTCAACAGGAGATACCTTAAAAAGAAAGCGCCACGAGGGAAAACACGTTTGGGTTTGGGTTTTCTCTTTTGTGGGGGGAGGAGTGGAGGGAGGGAAGATTAGTAGACTATTTGCAATGTGTACGTCTCAGATCTGTGATCTTTGCTGCAGAATCCAACTGTGCAGATCTATCAAGTTCAGCCATGCTGGGGTATGCCACACAGGTGGATGGTTTAATCTTGACAGTTGAGCTTCCAATTGAAAGGAGACAGAAAAATGAGATGGAAAAACATGCTAAAACCTGTTCACCTCCCAGCCAGGCTTTGGAGCTGTGCTGCTGGATAACATTGCTGCTCGTGGAACAAACGCACAACGATGGGTGGCTCTTTCTGTCACAAGTACTGGATTGGTTTTCCTAAAGCAATTGTGAAGTAGCAAGGACCCTCCCAGCTCACAAAATAAGGGAGATGGGATGCAGTTCTACTTTGATGAGGAAAAAGCAGTAACATGGATATGGCCTTGGAGAACTTAAGTTGGAATGCAGCTGAGATCCTTGAACAGTGAGAGAATGTGATACTCCAGATCTTTACATTTAGGGCTGGATCTTTAAAACTGCACATCATGCATCCACAGAGTTCTCATTTCATTTAAAGAGGAGAAAACATCCTGTTCTCAGGAGAAATATTTCAGAGCTGCCTTGCTCACCCACCGGCTTCACACTCTGCTGCCTCTGGAATGCGTCAGGTTTGGGTGCAAGTTGCATTTCTGCTGCAAACTTCCAGATGCATGTGTAGAGTTAGCATGGCTTGGGTTAACATTAAAAAAGGGAAATGTTAATGAAATGCTTAAGCACATACCTATGACACAATCTGAAACAGGTGGATGTGGAGCCATTGAAGGGCTCATGCTTCACTCAAACCATGTGTGAAACTCCTACTGCCATCCTAGGAGCAATGATCAAGGGCAGGAGATGACTGTTAGTGAGCACGATTTAAAAGTGACTTTAGAAAGAGTAATTTATGCTTTGGAGCCTCCTCAGATGTGTACCCAGTCGGAAATTCTGTAGCTACACCTGTTTACACATCTTTCAGCTCACTGAGATGCTAATGAGAAACCCAGCCCTCACTGGCACAGGGAGACACTGTAACAATTACTGAGCTCCAGAAAGAAAATGGGTTCCAGTAACTGATTTATCAGCAGGCTTTCCTGGAGGACAGATAATTCATGCCAGGAGTTTTGAGGGGCCACTAGGCTGCACTCAGATTTTGTGGGAGAAGGCTAGAGACTGCATCCGACAGGGCTGGTAAACACACAGTGCTCTGGAGCCAGGGATTGCCCTAGACAAAGATCCCTTTCACCTCTCTTCCTTTTTGCTTGTACCCACATTTTTAAATCTCCATCTGCTCTTCATGTTTGTGAAGACTTTTAGGCTTGATGGGGCTTCAGATCATATCACTCCTTCTGTTGAGATGTTTTCTTCATTCATTCATTCTTGGCACCATGTGCATTTGTGGGCTTCACTCTGCACCAGGGTTAGCTGGGGGCTCAGCATCTGTTTAACATCTCCCTGTCCTGATCCTGGCCACTAGTGCTGCTTGATAACTTAAGCAGAGAGAAACCAGTGTCCTTGGACTTGGGATGCACATGTGAGTGGCCTTCTTTTGGCAGAAGTGAGACATGGTGCACCCTCTAGGAAACCACAGAGATGTGGCAACTCCTTCTTTGCAGGACAGAAATAAGGCTCAGTGTTAGATGACCTCTGTTCTCTTCCTAACATCCCCATGATGTTTTTCCTTCAAAACATTTCTCCTTCAAAATCTCACCATCTCCTCAACAATCTTCTCCAGGCAAGTGCAGGGGGAAGGGGGGCAGGAAATGCAGAGACATGCTTTGAAGAGCTGGTGAAAACCTGCAGAGGTGTAGAGATATTTGTGTTAGAGATGTCCAAAGCTGGAGCTGGATCACGGGGTGGCACCAGCACCTCTCTGCACAGCAGTAGGTGCTACACCTCTTCATGCCTTGGGAGTCTGGGCTGGGAGTGGTGGGAGTGAGGAAAACGCTTGGGGAGGTTGCAGGATCAAATGGATTGCTTAAGCACTAGTCATTACAATTTTGCTTGTGAAGCATCATTTTACTTTCTAAAGATAAATACAAACATGATGAAAGATGAATAAGGCTCAGTGTAAATGGCCTTGGATGTTTAAGAAGCTGCTCCTGCAGTTTTGGGATGTGATTATGTGGTGCCAATATCCTTCCATCAAAGGTACTTGGAGACTACAACCCCAATCTCATCACTTCCCTTCCTAAAATCAGATTGCAAACCAGCAACAAGACTTCTGCTTAATTATAGCCTGAAGAGTGATGTTTGGGATGTGAATCATGTTAGATTTCACACTGATTGATGAGGAGTACAAGTGCTGATACCATCTGCAGATTGGGCACAGTTCACACACCCTGGAGAGGAGCCATCCCGCTACTCTGTGTCCCTGGCAGGTACCTGGTCTCAGTGGGACCCATGCTGAGACCAGAGAGCACATTTCTGTGCCAAGTGCAGCTTTCCTACTGTGCAATCTTGTGCTTGCCCCCCCTTTTGTCTCTGAAGGCCTTGGGAATTGGAAGACTCCTTTTTCTCTTTGCATAAGCAGGACATAAATTCAAAGGGTTCTGCTGAATATTTGTTAAGATACATATTTATGCGCAAAACCCTCCCTACCCCTCAGAAACCATTTAGTTAAAAGAGGATAAAGATGATTTACTTATGCCTTAGGGCTGTTGCTATTTAAACACTGTACATTTATGTCTATTTACTCTGGTATTTACTAAAAAAGCATAGTTAAACTAGCAGTTGCTGCCTCTCCTAAACCGTTTCTGAAGGCTCTTACAGCACTTCTTTAAGGGAACAAACTCAGGGATGAACAAACCACGTCATTCTGGCTGCAGGACAGTGAAAGCAAACGCCTTTGTCCAGCGGCTACAGGGAAATAAAATATATCTACGGATTCCTCAGTGTGGCAAACTGCTTATTTTGGTGAAAACCCCATCTTTGCAAACTGTATTGTCACCACACACTGCAAGAAACATGAGTGGGGTGGTTTGCTCTGTCACCCAGATTTGCACACAGGTTCCTGACATTCCCTGAGCTCCATAAATGGTGCAGAAGGGGCAAAATCCCCAGGCTTCTCCCCCTTTGAGCTGGACAGGGGTCATTTTTCTGCTGAGGGGTATCGGCAGCAATGGCACCAGTGCAGTCCATAACTGGCTGGCTGCACTTAATGACCCGAGGCACTACAGCTCCTCTCAGCTGGCTCCCAATCCCCAGGAAATGCACCCCAGCTTGATTACTGTCGCCTAAAGAGTCACACATGTACTCTGGGAACCTTCTTTTCATTAACTTAACCTGTGCCCAAAGAGCTGCTGCAGAAACAGATTTTTTCAATCAGGTAATGCATTTTCAATTAAATGACTTGATTTCTACCCATTTTCTCTTCCTTTCCTGCTGTACAGGAGCTATCTGTGTTTAATGCTGTAATGGGATCTGACCGTAAAGTTGTCTGTGTCCTTCTGAAGTGATGGTGTTGATAATTAAGATGTGTTATGGTTTTCCACTAAGTATATTTGTACCATATGGATATTCAACACGTCTCAGAGCAGACTGTTCCTGAAAATTGAGGACAAGGTGCAATGGATGGGAATTCAGAGTGAAAAGTCACTGAAGAATTCTAGACAAGCAGGAAGCTCTGTATTCCTGTACCTGCCTGCCTGGAGTTCCCCTGCAGATGACTTTGGCAGTGGTTTAAGAAACGAGCACACACGGTTGTTGTAAGTGTAATGAATGATGTATGGCAAATGTTTGCAAGGCAGCTGAGAAAAAAAGCTGCTGGGGCAGGGCTGGGGTTTTCAGTCTGCAATAGCTGCACTAAGGAGTGGGACCTGGAGATAATGTGGCTTTGGGGGAGTGCTGGCAGAGTTGAATTATGCATGAATCAGAAATCTTTTTTGAATAATGAGGTAAGACATAGGAAAGGATTTCTATTCCAGAAACAACCTTCTTCTCCCTGTAAATGAATATTTTCCAGAGCTGTTGAACCATGGGTGTTCCATGTTCAAGGCTTAGGCTCTGGTGGCAGGTGGGAAATTGCACGTACTCCTTGCTCCAGAATCAGGAACAAGAACACATATGCTCTTTCCCAGACAGAAAAAAGCCACCAGCACCCAGAATCAGACTGCGATGGCCCCAGGGACCAGGTTCCCTCCTGTGCAGCTCTGCTGGGAAGCAAGAGAGGGTGGTGCTGCAGCCCTATTCCACATGTCTTTTCCTGGCTTGCTGGTGAGAACAGGAATGGCATTTTGCAGGTGAGGCAACATTCCTTTGACAAAAATTATCCCTCAGTCTTGGTGCTCCACTGCATTTGGTGAAACTGCTAGTGGTTTTCATCTCTCCAAGCCCTGTCCCAAACTTTGCAGCTTATCACCCTTGGCATTGCAGTGTAAGAATGACTCACCAAACCCTAAGACATCTGAAAATGGCAGATTCGGAATGTGCTGAAAAAAAAAAAAAGCTTAATTCATTAATTTACTTATTTTTCTCCTGAGCAGGCATCAGTTCTCCAGGACTGTAGAGTGCTTTGTACGGAAATTCTGATTTTGTTTTGCTGTGGTTGAAGTATAGAAAGTGGGTAAATAAGTGACATGTTCTTCCAGCAGACAGGTGTGGGCTGGATTCTGGAGGCTCCTGTACGAGTTCTTTGCTCATGTGTGGGGTGAGGAAAAGAACATGGGTCAATTTATTTTGTTTTCTTTTTAGTATCACCTAAGAGTTAGAAAAGATCCCTCATTCTGAAAGTGCTCTTTGCTTTGCTAAAACAGCCTTCTGAAGAAAGTGGTAAAAAAGAAATAATGTTTGAAGCAGTTCCTGTGTATAACAGGTTAAATAGCTTTGAAAAGAAATGTGAAGTAAATAACTTTGAAGCATAGTTATTCCTTTTTCTTGGTGAATTCTTAGATCTCGCATGACACGGAGATCTTATTTTCAGGAAAAAACTATAAAACCCCCATATCCATTGGCATGTTTAATGGAAATCAATCTGAATTGAAATTTCAACTGTTAGTAAATCAATGCCATCCCCATGCTCTCTGTGAATGCTTGCCTGTTCCTTAAAGATCATGTTTATATTTATTTTAAAAAAGGCCTCTCAGTGCTTGGCACACAGTGAACTAGACACTGATGGTGCTTTAAAGCAGTCACAAAGGATTGTGAGCCCCTGCAACCCATCTTTGGAGAGCAACCATGGATTATGCAAGCCTGTTTGTCACCTCCCTTGACAAGATCACTCTGTGTGATGCACCCAGGTCCCTGCTGATGGCTGCTCTGAGCAGAGGCATAGCTGAAGCCCTCCGTACATCTTGCATTTCCCAGAAAGTACTTTTCCAGTGGCCTCAGACTGCTGAAATCAAAGTGCCTGTGAGTGGTCCCCACTGTGCAGTGCAGCTCCACCTCATTAGCAGTGGAGCTTGGCGGACTGGGCTGTTTGCCACGAGCTCTCTGTCCTAGGAGGTTGTCACTCATCCCTTGCAGCAGCCTCTGCCCAGAGCCATCCATCACCGTGTCAGCAGCAAGCCCTTGCTTGTTCCTTTCTATGGATCACAATCAAAAGAAAGAGATATCCAGGGAAGGGAGGAACAGGTTATGTGTCTTGGTGTCATTCTCTCAGAGGTGCTTTTTTCAGGGTGTGTGACCCCTGGTGAGGACCAACCCCACACGTGCTGTGAGGGGGCAGGGGTGGCACAGCACCAGGCACAGTGCACAGACAGGTCTCTCCAGCAGATTGTACCTTCCCTGGGTGCCACTGGCCCTTGCCAGGTTGAGGAAATGTCATACATTAAATCTGCCATCTAGAAGTTACCTGCTGGTTTGTATGCTTAGGTTACCTGTCTCATTCATTGCTTTTATATTAATTAGTTTTCCACATTCCACAATGTCACAGCTCTTTTCTTAGACATGTATGGGACAGATTTCCAGGCTGTATGACATAGGCACCAACCGTGGGAATTAGGAATGTGAATGTCCTTGAAGATACCAGCTTTTTCCCAGTCCCACATAACTTGGAGGTTTAGCCAGAGACTTCTTTGAAGTGCTATGGGAAGACGGGTGCTGTGGGATCCACAGCCAATGCCCTCCTTGAGGATTTTTCCTGCTGAAAGCATGAAATGAAAGGATATTTCTGGGCTGTTACTGCAGATATTCACAGGTCCTGTGCATCCCTCTGTGCTTGCACTGCGTGCTTTTACCTTGTTGACTGGCACATGCAATTTTTTCCCTGTGGCAGCCTTCCTGTCCCTACAGACAGCACAAACTCGGCGAGGCTGCAGGAATAAATAATTTTTTCTTGCATCTGCACTGCTGCAGGAGCTGCACAAGGGCTGCCTGCATGGTGAGCATGTGCGTTGTCTGCCCCATATGCAACCATCTGGTTCTGCTGAAGGTTTTGATCTCTCAGCCGGGTTTGATTTATGTGGCAAGAGCAGCGGCATTCCCATTGGAGAAGCTGAGCATGATGGTTAACATTGCCACTGCTGAAGGGTGAAGTCGGATCCCACCAAGGCTGAGTTTTAGGTTGCCCCTTATTGGACACATCTGGTGAGGGAAAGGCTCTATGCTTGCCTCTGGCCCACTCTGGCTGGGTTTGGGCCAGGCAACGTGAAACCCCTTTGCATTTTTATGCCTCATGTCTTGGTTTGCGGGAATGCCGCCTTCCCTGTCGAAGTTTGGGAAAATGATACTGAAGGGTATTTTTACAAAAAAAAAACTAACTCAAGGGTTTTAACTTGGTGTAAAGAGGTTTTTTCCCCCGTTGTGAAGGCGGGAGGACCATCAGGTGGAGTGTCTGTGTGATGAGAAGCCTCAATGAAATCTTTTGTAAGGGCAGTGCTCCTTGGGGCTCAGTGGCATCTTCAGATTGCATGTGGGGAATGTCACAATGCCACATGTTGCTCATCTTATGTCCTGAGTCATCCTCAGGGACACTGATGGTTTTTCTCCTTTTCCTTCAATTCACAGAGGCTGTGAAACACCATATTCAATGATTGTGTACTCAAAACTCTCCTGTGTGTTTGTTTTTTTTTCAGATAATATGACTTATCATGGTGCATTATCATAACTTTTTACTGTTTCCTTTATTACACATTTTTCAAATTTCATGAATGAATAGTCATTAGTTCCAGCTAAGAAACCTGATTTTTGAAGGGATTGTTCCTGCTAGGAGGGTCCCAAAGAAAAACTGAAATATGAATTTAGTCTAACCCAAAGCTCTTTTATCTTCATTCCCTAGTGAAATCCAGCTGTGGATGGGACGCATCGATTTAAGTTTAAAGAGCATTGTACTGGCATAAAGTGTTTTGGGACGGGAACTGAGAAGAGACAACTCCAATTGAAATGTCATGTACTGACCCAACCTGGAGCAAGCACAGCCCACTGCAGCAGGCAGGGCTGGTAAGCCCTGCAAAAAGTGATTTGTTAAGGTTTGGGTGTGTTTCTGTGATGCAGATACTGGAAGGAATTTTTATGGGATCTGGCCCTGGAACTGAGAGGATTAAATAGCAAAGGAAAAACCAATGTGCTATTTGTAACTGATAGGGTGCAGAAATCATAGTTCTGGTAGGAACTGGAATTTGAGTCCCAGTTACCTGTAGCCAGCCATTTCCAACCGTCTGTGAACAGCATCAGCCCGGGAGTCAGGGCTGGAGAAGAAAGCTGCAGCAGTCCTGGATTTCTTCATGGCTTCAGGAGGGATGTCCCCTGGTGGGAAAAAGGGACACAGCCTCCTGAGTTGTGATTTTTTTGTTTTTGAAGACATCAGTCCATGTGTCAGAATTAATCCATGTGTGCTGAGTTGGAGGTGCTGAAGGGAAGGTCCACAGAGCAGTGCCAAACCCAGCTGGAAAGTGCCCGAGACAGGAAACAAATCACCAAAAGCCCTGTGCAGCACTGCAGCCCACGCTGCTGCCGGGGTGCAGCAACACACTGTGCATCATGTGCTGCCATGGAGTGGTGATCTGTGTTCCGTCAGCAGGCTTTGTGCTTTTTCCTATTGGATTGAACCCAAAATACAGCAGTGCTGTGGTGAGGCTTGCAGGAGAGAATAGAGGAGGTCAGGGGGTTTGAGCACAGAACTGTACAAGGTCCAGCCCTGTGTCCTGGTAATTCAAGGTGTTTTCTGGGCTCAGTCCACAACCTGACCGTGCTTTCTTTCTGTCCTGTGCATCACGATCTTGGAGTGTGATGGGACTCAGTTTGGAGTGTGGTGTTTGGAGAAGCACCTGTAGCCCGAGATGGAAGATGGTGCAAGACAATCACCTCTAGCATTTTGTGTGTGCATTAGCTGTGAGCTTGTATTTTGCTGCCAAAATGGACCCTTGAACCGGTTTGTGGTGCTGTGTCCAGGTCCTGCCTGCATAAAGAAATCAGCGTGTCAGAGGGAGAGAGAGAATCAGGGACCAGTTTCACCACATTCCCCTGGGCATTGGGTGATGTCATCTAAGCCAGAAATGCTGGGATTTGTAAAGGCTGCTGCCAAGCATCTGGGAATTTTAAAGGTGCTTCCAAGATTTTCTGACTTGTCTAAGGATCTTAATTAAATGACTCAGCAAGTAACACACAAATTCCTAGAAAAAGGAGAGTCCTTTGTCCAACACCACAGGGACCAGTGGTCCATGCCTCCAGAGCTGCTTGGGATGGAGTGATGCTGCAGCTGATGAGACTAAGGGGTGCAGAGATGGCAGTGCTGGCTCCTGCTGAGCCTGGGTTTTTCTTCTCTCCCAGACCTACGGCAGCTCCATGCAGGGAGCAGCAAACCTGCGGGATGCCTTTCCTGTTGGATATCTTGTGTTTTGAATCGGGCCATTACCCCTCTGCAGAAGGTGGTGGGAGGAGGGAAGGGACGCCAGGCCTGCAAATTAGCATCAAAGGCTTAGTGCGAGGTTTATGGGGACATTTACTAGTGTTGTTTTCATTATTTACACCAGTCTTGGTTCTAGGAGTTCTCATTAAAAGTGTAATAAATGTAAAAATATTTTACAGGCCAATAAAAGCTCCAAAGCAAAAATAGCTTTATATAGTGTGATTTTTTTTCTTTTGCAAAATACTGTGTGGTATCATCTCGAACCTGCTGATTGCTGATGGGATGAGAGAAGCTCCTCCATTCTGGTGCAGTGTAAGGGGAGAAGATGGGGATCAGAATTACTTTCCAGACAATTTGTCAGGTAATGGGTAACTCTCTGTCACTGATGAGAACATATTAGGCTAAATATAACCCTTTTCTTTTTTTCCTGTGGAAAAGAGAGAAAACCAGATAATTCATATTTTTGTTTAAAAAGCAACACGAAATGTATCAAGAAAAGCACTGGAATGGAAGTGACAAAGAAAAAAAGACATTAATGTTTTCAAGTTCCCCTATAAAATATGTTTGCATAAACATGCTGTATGTAGTCAGAGCCTATAGTTTCTGCAAGTATGTTAAACAAGGAGAGTGATTTTTGCCAAATCCTCTGTTAGGTTTGGGATGTGCAGTGCTCTGCAGAAGGACAGAACTAAAATGAGGGAACACTTTGGAATGAACTCAGCTTGGAAGCAATCCAAAAATCTTGTGGAATGGGCGGAGACGAAAAAAAGTTGAATTTAACCATTAAATCATCCAGCAACTTGGTATCTGTGACATCTATCTCATATCAAAAATAATAATGTTCCAAAGTCATAGTGACATCTAAACATCTTTGATCACAGAGCAGACAAGTTGGTCCAAAAATGATAGATTTGTCTGTCTCACCCAAGTTATCCCAATAAATACTGAGTCAGCTTTGAAAAAGGAGTGGTTGTCAGAAGTGTGGAATGAACATAGATGTGCTTGACCTAAAGGAAGCTGGAGGTGTCAGCTGCAGCAGCCTGTGGACCTCCTTGCTGGAAAGCCAATTTATGATTCCTGGTTTTTAGGCTCTGGCATCTGCAAATGCTGTAAATATTTCTTTTTTTCGGATGGATTGTAAAAGTTGCTCTCATGATTTTGCGTGAACAATGATTTTTGCTCATGCAGGGTTTTGGTCCCAATTTTTTTGTGTATCAAAAAACTAACCCTGTACTTGGAGAGAGGGCAGGAAGAGGAAACTGATTTCTTCTAGAAGGAGCCTCTGCCTTTTCCCCTGCCTGCTGACTGAGCCGACCTGTGGCCAGCCTTAGGAGGGCATTATCTCACAAGTGCCTGAAAGGTGTCATCACCACAAAGACGGATAATGCCACCAGCAGCTCAATGCCATTTTTGGAATCCAGTTCAAGAACTGAGTGATGCCAGGCAAAAACACTGAAGTATTTGCATCCTATCTGGCAGGTATGAGCAGAAAGCTCAGGAAGACAGTGCAATTACACAGATTAATTTAGGCTTTAAACCTGAATGTTTCACTGCTGGTTTTTGGTGTGTGTCTGTGACCAGAATTGAGTTCCTCTGAGAGGCTACTTCAAGGGGAGGCACGAGCCAGCCAAAAGTCACACGACATTTTCTTAGCAGGGAATAAATTTAGTTCCTTGCCTTTTCTTTTTCTTTCTAAAATGTTGGAAAGAAATGTGGGGCTCTGAATGGAATGATCGCTGCAAGAAAACATGGCTGGTTTTACTGCCCTTACTACTGTGCCCCAAGGCCACAATTAGGCCCGGAATCCAATTGTGCCGGGCATTGTCCAAACACAGAGAAAGGAACAATCCTCGACTCCAAGGTCTGCAGTATTGATTAATCTTTATTTATTTGTGCAATTACTAGTTTATTGTTATGCACAGTTATTTGCTTTAGAAGGGAAATGTTCTCAATTCAGAAATAATGAGGCCAGGTATCAGTCGTAGCATAAAGCTATACATTGCATATAGGAAACATGGAAATATTTTTCTCATTTTCATGGGTGCCTTATTGAAGTTTCAGGTTTTCAGTCAATCTTGGGGAGTTATACTCGCGGCCCATAAAAGCCCATATGAATCAGGACAGAGAATTCCTGGCAGTCCCTTGGGGACCTACATCCCAAAATAACATGCACTAAGACCATGTGAGACAACAGCAGAGCTGGGACTAATAGCATCTCACATCCCGAGCTGGTTCTCTTGAAGTAGTATCTCTTGTTTCTGCAAAAAATGGATATTCTGTGAATATGGCTCTATAAACCACTGTCTTGCAAAATACACTTGATTTAACTTAATTATTCTGATAATCTGTATGTCTCTACATCGGCTGCTGTCTAAAATATCATTTTCTTGTCCACACAGTGATCTTGGCTTTCCCATTGCACTGCTGTTATCTCTTTTGCTATCTTGTAATTTACAGGAAATTCAGAACTGGATGCAATCACAACTCATAATTTGAAATGCTAATCCTTGGCCTGTCACTCCAGCTGTATCACATATAGCCTGCTCTATTAAACTTTAATGTCTACCCTAATAATCATGTGAGGCTGAAAATACAGGGATTAGCTTTGATTCCAGTTTAACTACTGATAGGCGCCTGTAGTGTTGCAAAGGACTCTTTCTCTTCTGAGGAGTGCCGAGCATCTTTGTTTTGGTTTGCTTATAACCTACTGAAAGTTGGTCTATCACAGCTTTTCTCCAAATAGGACTACTATAAATTTGATTTAATGTAGCTGAAGAATGGTGCACTCAGAGCACCAATGACTCTATTCTTCACTCTGTGTGTACTGCAGCCTGCCTGCTGTAAATATGCCAGACATTGGGATGCCGGGGAAAGAGGGGAATTTTCTTTCATTCAGGATCATCTGGATTCTGTTAGTGGGTGGAAGAGTGGGTGTGAAGCAACTGGATTGTGTAGAAGATGGGTAAAAACCTGGCCCTGTTGAAACTAAGGGTAACATTTCCGCTGACTTCAGTAGAGCCAAGATTACCCACGATATTTTGTTTTGGGCTAATGGCATTTGCATTGTCCAAATAGATGCTGGCAAGGGAGGTAATTACTGTTTTTGCTTGTGTCTCTCAGTCATGTGAGTGCTTTCCCCATGTTGTGTGGGTAGGAAGGTGTAAGATCAGGAAGTATGGTGGTGTTCACTCATGTCGAAAGTGGGTAAAATTCATAGGCATATGGTCTTCTGCACAGTTAGTGCTCCTGAGTTACGTGCTGGAAATCATAGAGTCATTTAGTTTGGAAATGATTAAGATCATTGAGTCCAAATGATGCCTTAGGTTTTAACTTTTATATTTTTCAAATCCTGCACTGCCTAGTGTGTAACTCTGAAGTTTCGTGCAGCCTGTTAGCTACTGTTCTCTCATGCTGGTTAGACATAACAAACCCTCTCTAGGTTTGCTCTTCAAGGACACCAGGCCCCAAGTGTGTAAATTAAAAGCCTCTGAAGAGGGGGGCAAACTTGGGGTAATTACATCATTAACTGAGGTTGTAATTGGAGAATTAACCCTGATATGCAAATGGACCAAACTTACAAAATGGTGAAGAACCCGTGACCCAGGGTCCATCTTGGGTGTAGTCTTCTGATTGCCCAGGGTGTACCTTTGAAGGCCCCTCAAATAAATACCTACTTTTATTCTTTTATTTTATCTAGTCTCTGTGTTTTAGGTGGCCACCCCAAGGCATCACAAATGTAAATCTAAAGCTGCCAGGTCCACCATGAATCCACGTCCTCATGTAGCATGTCTACAAATAGCATGCTTCCATAATTGTAAGCGCCTGTGGACACAAGGAGACCTGTTTGGATTGCAGGCTGGAAAGTCTCTTGAAATAAGACAAAAATGTCTTATTTCTTTTTCATAGGAAGGTCTGGCCACTGCCCCAAAGAATGAGGTTGAGCACGAAGATCCCTATGGTGCAGGTCTGTGGTTACCCCAGGATGTACTACTGCACTCCAGCCATCCAGGCAGCTCCTCTCAAAGACTGAAGGATAAGAGAAGCCAGGGAAACTACTCCTGCAGGTACACTCAAGGTTGCTGGTGAGCAGAAAAAGACTATGGAGGCTCAGCAGATCCCCACTGTGGCCAGAGGTCCATCTGTGGAAGGAGCTTGCAGAAGCTGCATTTCTGTATATGGTCTGTAAAACCTCTACAGCTGGTTGGGAGCGGGGTTTTACAAGGATGTTTTGGAATTTGAAACACACCACTGAGTTGAATCAGGAAGTTTTGTTTTTTATTTGTTTGGGTTTTTTTTTAAGAAATGTGTGTTTTTTAAATGCAGCTTGCACTGGGAAAGGTCTCTTGGGATAGAGTAGCATCTCTTCTAAAGCATACAAAGGCCAGAAAGCTTAACACCCTGACAGGGGCTACACTTGTCTGCTGAACATCCTTGTTCATAGACTTGCTCTGTGTGGCCTACTGTGAAACACAAGTATTCCCTGGTGTTGTAGCTGTGGGCTGAAGATCTTCTGTATGAGGCAGAATTTCCCCCAGCACATCAGACTTTCCTCGGAGTTGTTCAGAGAAAGATTTTAGTTTTGCGTCAGTTTGGAACAGGACTCATTAGGTAAGCTTGAGTTCTGGCTTTTCTTTTTTTTTTCAAAACTGAATTCTTGTTTTTCAGCCAATCCTTGCTCTCTCAAGCCTGTGGCAACCCCCAGGCAGCTCCTGGACTTCATTTTCATGCAGTATCTACGTTTTAGCATCTGGGTGCTCTTCTCTGAGGGAGCACCTTGTCCCTTGTACTCCAAGGCAGATAGTGAGTTCAGGGGATTTTTGGGATAGCTCGCCAGTTTGTTCCAATCCCTGATTGATTTTGAAGGACACCTTTGGCTGTGAAAAATGCTCACCTCTCTGAATCTATTCTTATTGGCTTCCTAATTATTTTATAAGGACTCACTGTAAATTTTTCTTGGCACTATGTTGAATGGGTACCTGAGTTGCTGGTATGGATAGATGGAAAATTTTAATGACTCCTGTGTGTGGTTTATAGCTATTTTTGTGCATATTTTCAACAGCTACAATGGTTACGCCCATAAACTGAAAAAAAAAGAAATCTCTTTCCCATCTGCTGGCTTTTCTTGCGCCTCATGTATATTCTTGTTTATTCTGCTGGACTTCCAAGATGGAAGTTTGTACAAACATTTTTGAGTTTTGAAAAACTACAACCAGAGGCAAAAGAAGAAAAAAGAAAACAAGGAGCAGGGCAATCAGCTCTCAAGTGGGTCTGTGCATCCTTTGCTTTATCATCTGGAGCTTCAAGCTGGCATTGATTTTTACAAAGTTTGGGACATGAAGAACCTCCTATTTTCTGCTCTGTAAATGAGTGTGACATGCTGTTTCTTTCATGTATATTCTTTGGAATTCATCCCCTGGCTGTATAGCTCCATACTTCCTGAAGATTATGTACACGTGAAAGAAATAATTGCAGCAGATGCCACCCAAATACCTGTGGGTGATCAGATAACCCAACCCGCTCTACGGCTTTTGAAAATCCTGAGTCAGGTGTTTGCTATCCAAAGAAGTTTCCTGAAAAAATTAATTTCTGGGGTTTGTGCACACAATATTGTTTTATCTTCTCTTCTAGTTTTTGCTGCAGGGAGGTGAAGGCTCTGCAGACACACAAGGAGAAGAGGTTGAGGGAAATGGATGGGTGAAATTATTCCCCCAGCTGGCACCAATGGCTGGGAGCCTTCTTGTGAAGAGATGAATTTTTTATGTAAAGGAAAGCAAGTGTGGCTTGTTCATCTGGTTTGCCACTTGTGGCTGATGTAGCACTATTTGCAACATTCATGGTGAGTACAGTTAATGCTATTTTGTATAATTCATTGATTTCCATACAATCTCTGTTGGCCATACTTCCTATACAGGGAGCCAAGCATGCCAACTGCTTTCTGATATTAACTGTAAGTTGAAAATATAAAAAGTGTCTGACTTTCACATTGGTTCACCCCAACTGCAAGTAGAGGTTGGCATTAGCCAAGGATGCTGGCTTGGTTATGGTCCGGAGAAGCTCACTGAGGTTTCAGGGGACACTTCCCATCTCTCATTGGCTTCATGCGGGGAAAGGATGACTCAGTCTGGCTGCAGCACTGTGGATGCCAGGATGTGTTGCTGCTGAACTCAGAGGAGTAGCCATCACCTGTGTGCTGGTGACCAAGGCCACAGCTGGTGTTGAGGGCACCGACAGATCCGCACCGCTGCAATGGCACAGACAAAATATCTGTGTGAAGGAGAGCCACGTCCGATGGGTTGCAGCTGTCCTTCTGCCTCCTGGCCACCCCCGCCCCACTCCAAATGTAAATCATCACCCTTTTCCCTTTTAACATGACAGTTGTGTCATTTAAAAGCTCAAAGAGCTGAGAAAAAAGTCTACTTGTTTAGAGAAACCATTAAAACAAATTATGAGCATTTAATAAATGGGGAAAACTGTCTGTTTGTCATAACACAGAATTTTTCCTTTAAATAGCCAAACAACCACCCAAAATGTTCCTCATAGATGGGTGTGTTGGGGGATATTTCCAAGGTCAATCTGCACTGGGGTCCTTTCTGGGAATCTTTGGCCCAAATCCCTGCATAGATGGGTGGAGGGCTCAGGGTGCAGTAAAAAGCTGGGCTGAGCTCCTTTTGAGACTGGTGAGAATCATGAAAGATTCCCTGGTCTTGTGGTACCCAGACAGGCTGGCACACATTGCCTCCACCCTGACAGTGGAGGGATGGGAGCACAATGCCCAGGTACCACATTGTGCTCAGCTCCATGGACTGCCCTTGGCTGCTGCTTGGGGAGAAGGGTCTGCTTCGCATGCAAATGGCATTTTTTTGTAAAGCTTCAATGCATCTCCTGAATAAACAGTAGCTTGGCCACTGCCTTTGGAGAGCAGTTCAGTGTTCTCACTTCTCATGTGATAAGTCTTTTTTTTTCAAAACATTTCCTGATCCTGAGCTCCTTCCTCAGGTTGTGGGAACATTCAGGTTCGGATCTGCAGTGTGTGGGCTGGCCTCTCTCCAGTTGTTTAACAGATGATTGCTTTGAATAGGATTATCTTGGACAGGCAGAGAATCATCTCTGCAGTACTGGGGCCGCCTTCACCCTGGAAGGGGGGAGCGACCAGACAGAGTTCTGAGATGCTCATGCTCTTGCTGGCAAATGCCTCCTCCTGAGAGTATTCAGGCTCTGGACCTGTGATCCCATCTTTAACAGCTATTAAGTCCTTGGTCATAACGAATGATTGATTACTGGTTAAACCGCCTTGTAATGATCCTCTTCACCTTTAGAACCTTCCAAAGTTTGGGAGAAAACCTGCTGTGTGTTTTGCTGTTTGGTGACTTAGGAGCCTGGAGGTAATTAAGTGCTCAGCTTTTAAGTGCACAACTTCTCTGTGTATCGCAGGATTGCAGCTTCACTTGTGTGAAGCCTGACTGCTGGCTCCCATCAGCTGCAGTCATGGAGAGCCATAGGGTGCCTGCAGTAATGTTGTGGATCAGCTCCTGGGGGCAGCAGACACGTCTGAGCCAACCCTCTACTAAGTAGGAGCTGCTGCATTGCAGGCTGCTCAGGGAAGGGAAAACCAGACGGACTCTGACAAGTACAAAGCTGCTGCATCCCTGTTACTGTTCATCCACTTCTGATGGGGCCAAGGGGTGACTCGCTGAGCACTTGGGGCACTCCTGTCATGCATCTTCCATGGTGGCTGCCCAGCCTACTGGAGATATCCCAGCTTGTGGCTGGTACCCCTACAGGGTGTTTCCATATTTTTCTGGAAGTGCTTGGAGCTGGCAGTTTTTACAAAGTAGTTGGCCCAATGAGGGAAATAAATTTGTTCTGCTGTCATGATGGAATTGGGGAAAAGTGGAAGTTAAAGGAAAACTTTTTTGTGTCAGTCTCCATTTTGGCTGTGGTTTCCAGCAACACAGCAGGGTGGGAGACTGGTGGTGGTTGTTGGAAGAGGGTGTGGAAGGTTTTGCTGAATCTTTGTAGGTATGTGAATTTGGAGACTGTGATTTTTAAGGGGTCAGTTTAAGACTTCTCTGTGGGGTTCATGAGGAACAAGTCTTATGAAGATAAAGGTTTGAAAACAACATTCAGCAGTGAGGGTGCTCCCATAAGGGGAAATGGCAGTGTTACCATGGGGAGCTGGTGCTGGTTAAATCAATCAGTCAGGAAGAAGCAGGTATGAGAAAGGCCAGATAAATCTGGTTTGTGATAAGGAAGATGAAAAAAGATACGGCCTGAACAGAATCTTGAAGATGATAATAGAGGAAGAAAAGGAAAGAATGGAAGAAATGTTACAAGGGCAAAAAAAAAAAAAAAAGGTTTCAAAACAGGCTCAGTGTGTGGGCAAGAGTGAGATGGTTATCAGAGCTAACTGCTCAATTACAAGTTTTGTCATGGACACATAGATCAGGTGGCTTCTCTGCAAAAGTGACAGCAAGGTGGGAACTCCTCTCCTTAGACATTGCCGACAGTCCTAATGTCTGGCCACAAAATGCGGAGTAAAGCTCTTCTCCCTTGTATCACCCTCCTGTGAGCTGAACTGGTTCTAGCCCAGCCTTCCCTGTCCAGCCATCTTGAACTTGGCATTTGGGATAAAGCAAAGTATGGAGACAGATAAAGTCTGAAGGACCTTACCTAAAAATAAAAAGACAGTTGAGAGATGGTGACTCGAGGGCACACTGCCCTCCTGGTACACCCTGTCCCTGGTGGGAATACTAACTCCCTTAATGAGAGAGGCACTGTGTCAGACTGTCCATTTCACATTGATAACAAGTATTTTATTACCTCCCTATCATTAAAAAAAAAAAGAAACTCCTTTATTCAGCCTCCTCAGTACTTTAATCTCAGAGTCCTCCTCGGTCAGATGTGTGGAGGCTTTTCTTTATGAATTCGGAGCAAATTCTCCAGCTTCTCTCCCACAGGTTCTAATCCCTTCTTTTGTTTCACTATGTGTTTGTGTAAGCAGTTCCCTTGAGAACAGGGCTCCAGGAATATATAATTAAATCAGAAATTTGGCACTAATAAGTGATCTTATCACTTTGTTGGGCTTTTTTCAGGTCTTTGTGTGATATTTCTAGGCCACTCACTTGAAGTTATTTAATTACAAGGTCCCCACAATAGAGCCAGGGCCCTGAATAGTGTGTTTTTTTAAAAAATGTTTTAAAAATTTTTTTATTATATCATGTGTTATGATGCTTTGTGCACCAGGTGACCTAGGAGGGGCTGACAACCCTTCAGGACTGTCACTGACAAAGCTGACTCTGCAGATTGTTTTTGCTATGTGTAATTACCGAGAAGGAACTCCTCTTCAAGCCCCAACAAAGTGGTTGAACCCCAGAACATCTGTTGCCATCGAGCCAAGGGCTGGAGCTCACTGGGGACCATACCCTGCTTGGGACAAGAATAAAGCAGGAAAAAAGGCAGATCTTGTGAAAATTCCCATTCCCAGTGAGTTTTCCTGTGTTCTGTGCTGTTCGAAGCACTGCACCTTCTTTTGCCGTCTGTGGGCGGTGGAGGTGTGCAGCTGCTGTGACCTCCGTGGGGCGGGACTATTGCCCAACACAGAATTTTCCATGGGTTGAACCTCTCCATTGTTCAGCTCCAGGGGTGATGAGGTATCAGGGTGCAGCCCTCACCCTTGAGAAGCCTCAGGGCCTGAGTTGACTAGGTGTGAAGTTGTTTGAGTACTTCAAGATGAAGATAAGATACGGAGGTTAAAGAAAATTCTATTAGAAACCTGCCATCTATTGAAGTGCATTCTAGGTAATGGGTATGTGTGTTCAGGATGGAGATAAAATTGACAGGAAAACAGTGTTGTAAAAGTCCCTCCTCTAGACTGTCTTCAAATCACTCAATCTCCTCTCTTCGTTTTTCAGTACCCAAATAATTTTGACGACTAACCTGCATCTCCTTCCCCAAAAATGTGCAATAAGATTGAGAACGATGTGAAACATGATGACAATGACACAAACACAGGTGCTGGCATGGTGTGGTGGTGTGATTGCATGGTGATATGGCAGCATGTGCAACATGGGGCTTTCAAAACCCCAAAACATGTTTTGGCTTGTCTTTTGGGTTTTTTTCCTCTTTCTTTCTCTTTTTGTTTGTTTTTGGTTTTTTCGGGTTTTTTTTTTTTTTGTTTTTTTTTTTTTTTTCCAGAAGAATATTCTTCCAACTCTCGTCTCCATTCTTGCTGCTGGTCCACTGAGGGGGTGAGAGCTGGACTGTCATGAGCAGTGTGGCAGGTGGCACAGCCATCACAGGAAGAGCCATCAGTCCGCTGGAAGCAGGAGCACAGGCTTCAACCATGGGTCCCTGCTAGATAGTATTTTCCTAAATGCAGCCAAGCTGTATTTCCCTCTTCTGTTACTCTTTTGCCCCACAGAATGTCAGACAACACTCTGCATATCTGAAGTTCCAAGCTTTCAAACATTAGGCAATCTGTGATGGAAATGGGCTTTTAAAACTATCTGTTTGCTTGAAAAAGCTTCAATCTCAGCAAAAACCGCCCCTGGGAAGCCCTTCCCCCTCTTTAAACAGCAAAACTGAGCTTCAGCTATACCAGCTCTATCTCTGGGCATGACGGTTGGTGGAAATCCCTCTGCTTTCCGTTGGCCCTGTGACTTGGGGTAAAAGCCTCTCTGCTGGTTTAATTCATCAATGAGAACCTGCTGATTGATGTCCTACAACTGGCTGGGCACAGTTTGCTGCACACCTGAACCTGGAGCTGATCCAGGAGCTCCATCCCCTCACTATGCTCAGGCAGAAAACCCTGAACCTGAAAGTCAGGTGCTAATGAAGTAGTAAGTGAACAGAGATTAGTGTACCCTTCCAGTGTCATTTTCAAGTCCCATTTTGTTACTTTTCTGCCCACGTGGAATGCTGCTCCATTTATTAACTTCTTATTTGCTTTCCTTCCAGCTTGCTTACCTATCATCACTAATTACAAACCAAACAATTGCAGTAATACAGTAATGAATAGCAACCTTTTGGGTTTTTTCCTTTTGTGTGTAGGTGCACCTGGTTCAAATATTTAAGATAAATGGGAGTGACTTTCCAACTCTCCTCACCTTTGCCTAGCAGCACAATTTCTATCAGTCACTTCTGGGACAGAATGAGCAGGCAGCAGGAGGTTATGCCAAGTAGGCAGAAGGAAAAGTTTTTCTGAGATCTCCTGTAAACACAGAATTCAAGGATTGCTGCTGAGCACCATCCCTCCCATTTTTAATATTTCTTTTTTCCCCTTGATTTTGTTCTGGCATTTTTCTTTGTGGTTCTTTGAGATCCTGTTGACACCGAGTGATGCTGAAACTCCTTACAGCAAGCCCTAATGTGACCCCAAATTCACAATTTCAGCACTAATTCAGAAAAAGGAGAAATTTAGAAGAGAGAATAAACCTTTCCTGTACCAGTTCCCTAATGCAACACAACACTTGGGTTAAACACAAGCACAGCTTCATTGATTCCCTGCTCTGCATCCACATAAGAGTATCTCTTCAATCTGGATTTGGGATTACAGTGGAACAAAAAGCAATCTAAATCCACTACTAAGCACACCAATAAAAACACCTCACCAGTGAATCTTAAGCAAGCCTTAAAATGTACCTGGAAATAGGGAATTACCTATTTTAAGTGAAATAGATGTTGATATAAAGCATTTGATGAAAATGAAGTGTTTCAGCAAATCTTTCTGTATTTCATTTCATTATTTTATGAGGCTGGGCGGAGTCATATCCTTGTCTGGACTGGGAATGGCTCTGACTGGGCACCAGTTTCCACCTTGGACCTATCCAGCTCTCTGAGAGATATTTTGACCAATATGATACATTTCAGGAGAACAGTTTGTTTTTAGTTAATTCCCATAACTGTTTATTTCTTTTTTTAATACACTTTTGCTCTAATGATACCCAGGTTCTCCACTCTTTGGAGTTGCAAGTATTTCTGAAAAGCAGGTATATAATTCTACTACCAATCTCCTTGCAGTGAGACACCTGCTTAGTGAAAACAATTCCTGAGTCATCTGCTGAACTGGTTTGATGTTATTTTGATGTTGACATAACTAGTTGTGCTCTGGGATAAACCAAGAGTCACTTTTTGAGAATGCAAGCATCCACTATTTAAGAGACTGAAATGAATCACTCTTTCTGTCTATTCAAATGGATCATTAAAATATTGCTAACTCTAGAAATAATAAAATCATTTAAATTGGGTCTCAGAAAACAGAATTTGGCTGAAAGGTCTTGAGATCCTCCTTCAGTAGTAGCAGGAAGGTGTTTATACCTTGTCTTTTCATTTCTGAGCCTTCAGCTTGGAATCAGGATGGCTTTTTCTGCAGCTCACTATGCCTTTGGAGAAAGGGAGTTTGAGCTAATTGCCTCTCCATGTGTCTCCGGCAGCTGAGCATTTAAGAGTAATATTCAAAGTGTGATACCAGAACTTTATACATTTCCTTGGTGTGGTCTCCCAGTGGACAGATTCAGGGTGCTCATTCTTTTGTGTCAGACTCTCTGTTTGCAGTATCCACGTTCATTCCCAGTATTTGTGATGTGTAATTGAAGGAGCACATCTGATATATTTATAACAAAGTCCCTGTTACTGACACTGCATGTCCTAGTCTCTTGTCTGTATTTTTACTGGTGTGAGCACTATGAAGTGAAATTTCTGCTGCTGCTGCTGGAGCGGTGGAGCAGTGCAGAAACTTCCAGCATCTTGTGCTTGCATGAGACATGGTGAGATGCTGAACTGTGCCAGGGAAATGCCTGGGATGAGGTGTTCTCCTGAGCCTGACGAGGGCATGCTGAGGCTGAGCAGGAGGAAAGCCCATGTGAGTGGAGAAGGAAGGACACACTTTAATTGCAGCCATTCACCTGCACATCAGGAGCAGGAAACATGCATCGTCCTCAGGTCACCGTTCTGCCTTGCAGGAACAGCTTTCATCACCTGGCCCCAGTGTTTCCCCAAGAGTTAAAAACATTGACCTGCTGAGACAAGTCTGAAGCCTCCAGAGGTGAAGGAAAGACCAGGGTTGGGGTGGAGACACCCACACCCCTTGCCATTGCAATGTTCCACAGGGCATGGCACTGGCGAGGGCTCCTCACCCCCATGCTGGTTGTTTGTGCCGCTGGAGGAGGGTGCACAGGCTATGCACTCCATGGGTGCTCCCCTGCCCCTGCTGGCTCCTGCAAGATCTGCCCTGCTGTCCAACCTTCCCTGGTGCTCCACTGATGAGATATCATGGCTGTGATGGTGCACTAACCTGGTGCACAAGAAGGAGTGGGTTCTCTGCATTTGGAGGAGGGAGTCTCTGTGTGCAGCTCCTAAACTTCATCTGGGTATGGGACTGGACCTCAGGGTGCTCCTCTCCCATGTGGGAGCCTGTCAGGCTGGGTGCTGCAAGGGCAGCATGTGAAGGAATCTTCTGTGCAGATGCCGACACAGTTTATGTCTGAGATAAGCCCTGAGCTGCAAATGCACAGAGAGGAGCAGAGAACTTCTGGGAATTTTAGACATCTGGAGAACTTTAATGTAGAAAACACAGATGTTTATTGATGCTTCCTGCAAGGTCATGAAGGTTTGAAGATCATAATTTCGTGCTTGGGCATCTGAGTCCTTTTGCAGATTTCTTGGCTCCACTGTTCGCTTCTGCAATGGCAGAGGAATGATTTGAATTAGAGCAGCATGCAAGCTGCTCAGGATAAATGAGCTTTCTACATCCACATGAAATAAATCTGTCTCTGTCTCACTTTTCTCTTAATTAAAAATAATATATTAATAATTATTGAGGTGTTGGAAGGATTATTAATGTGTGGCCAAAGTCTCAGACTTCTGTGTGAAGTTGTATAGGAGTTCAAAGTACTGTTACCGTCAGTTTATCACTCATTGCAATAATGCAATTAATTAATGTTCTTTTTTAATGTTGAGTGGCAGGTATTCTATGTCTGATATTGAATAATTATAGCCACAGTACGTCCCTTATTATTTTGTACAAGGGCAATTCTCACAATTTGATCACTGGTAGGACGAAAAAACCCAAAGATATTCCAAGAAGAGGCAATGCATGCAACTTCCTTGATGTGGATAAATTACACTGATCAAAAAACCCCTCCAACAGTTCCAATGAGTAGTGGGAGAAAGAGCAGGGAAGACATAAACGGTTTCCAAATGGGAACTTGGAGTTCATGCTCTCCCTTTGCCACTTAGTCACAATACTGACTTTTGCTTTGAAAAGAGACTTAGGTAGGATATGTTCAAAATACTACCCATTAATTAGGTAAATATTCTAAGCTCTCTTTTGCTCCCAAATCCAGGGGACCTGAGAGCACCAGCCTCCCTGCACATGGTAAGAAGGATTTACTGTAGCCCTGACATAACAGGTATTTTCTGGGGCTGCAGTGCATAGTCATGCCATTGATAATTCTGCCTTTGTTTTGATTGCTTCCAACTGCAGAATGAGGGAGACTTAATTGGCAGAAATTACCTCATTCCTGGCTTGATTAAGGCCTCCATATGTGTTTTATAAATAAAGTAGTCTTTTCAATTGTTTTATCACTTGGAGGTTTCAGCAGACTAAATATGATTTATGGTGTTTTGCATCTTTCCCCAAATGGGAACCACTTCTGACCATCTGCCCTGCCTGCGGCTGCGGGCATTTCCACACCAAGAGCTGGCAGGGGCATCACTGGGGCTGCTCTCACGGCTCTGGAGGTGGCTGGGCATCCTCCAACCCTCCATGGTGTGTTTGCCCAGCCCAGGGCTCAGCTGAGAGCAGGGTCCTATGTAGGTTTGTGTAGGGCAGTTTGCAGCACCCGCCCCATCCCTGAGGCATGACCGAACAGGGCTGTGTGTTCTCTGTGCTGCTCTCTGTGTCAGGCTCCTTCACCACGCGGCCAGGGCTTGCCCTGACAGCACTCGTGGGCGACGCTTGCATTGGCTGCTGCCTGAATTCCTCTGCTCCCTTCTTATTGTGTTTATATAATAAAGGAATAAAGCAAATATATATATATATATATATACACATCACGCTTTCATACAGCCTTCTGCAGCTTTGGGAAAGGCTCTTGGAGGGAGCACCAAGGGGCATCTCCATCCCATTGAGCTGTTGGATTATTCCCCTTCCTGCCTGAGGGAAGTGGCTGAAGATGAGCTTCATCATGGGATGTTGCCTTCCATTTAGTCCTGTCATATATCATATCATATCATATCATATCATATCATATCATATCATATCATATCAAATGGTTTGTGTTGGGAGGGCCCTTAACACTTGTCTCATTCCACCTCCCACAGGCAGAGACACCTTCCGCTATCCAGGATTGCTCCAAGCCCTATCCAACCTGGCCTTGAACACTTCCAGGGATGGGGCAGCCACAGCTTCTCTGGGCAACTTGTGCCAGGGCCTCACCACCCTCACAGAGAAGAATTTCTTCCTGATAGAAATACTAATAATAATCATAGTCCTCCCACATCTACCCGGTGTGAATTAATAGTCAGAGGTGGAAAGATGAGGAGTAATTGGATGATGCTCAGCCTGATGCTGAGCTTTGAAACCTGGAATAATGCTTTTAAAAGAGTTTTGTAGGCAAACAGCAATGGAAAAAAAGAACGAATAGAAATAAAATCAAGGTCTTGTGTGCCAAATACACTGCTTACTTCACTCCACCTTGTTTCAAGTCTCTTTGTTTTCAAGTAGCCATATTGCTTAATCCAAGCTTTCAGAAATCATGACCTTAGCTTAAAACTAGAGCTGAAAATGTTTCATATCAGGTTCTTTTGTTTGCTCTCTGAAGGCTGAACATTTTGCACTCGTGCCTTTCAGGAAGGCTGGATATGCACTAAAGAAAAAAAGAAAGCTTAAATTGTTGGGTTAAAAACTGATCCAAGCTCTAAATCACCAGTAAATGCAGATGACTCATGATAAAATGATGAGAATTGAAAATGCTGTTAGACATTTACAGAGATAAGGAGAAGAGGTATATTTAGTGGGATTCTTGTGCCCTAGTATTTGGTATTCTGAACTGTCTAGAGAGAAACATGCTGATTTCCTCGGATTACTTGATCATGGTTCACTGAGTTCAGGTTTTCTTTCTCTTTTTTTTTGTTGCTAATTCAGTAACAGTGAATATTCTTGTGAATGAATTCATGCAACTAGGCACATTTTTGAAGAGACGGTTATCTTTTCTAACAAAGATAATTTCCTATCTGAAGTGCAGGGAAAAAAATCCCAAAGAAAAAAGTTGTGTTTATGTAATTGTTAGTTCTGACTTTTTAAAAAAAATAAGTGAAAAAAGAAGTTGGCCTGAAACAGCTGAAACATTAGGGGGTTTGTGCCAGATTGGATGTGGCTCAATGACAAAACTGGAATTCAAAGCCAGCATATGAAGCAGCCAGGGAGGATTTGGATGGGTGCAGGACGGGCTGTTTCTGCTTTTCCTCCATGGGATACTTCAGATAATAAAAATGAAGTCTCCATCCTGTAATCAGCTCTGCTGTGGAAGGTGCTGCTGCTGTCACAACTCAAGATCCATTTGTTTTGGGAATGGGGGATTCATAGGAAGGATTAATGGCAGGGCAAGGGCATTCTACAGCTGCCACACGTGGAGGGGCAACATAAGTGGTTTAACACTGTTCCTTCCTGGGAAAACTCATGAGTGCAGGACAGGCTGACAGACAGGCTTCTGCTCAGGGTCACCTGAAGGAGTGATGAGGCAACACAGCCAAAAATGAGCCATTGCTGTGTATGGCAGTCAGTGCCTGCAGTGATAAGTGACACGGGAAGGATGGGTTTCCCTAATGGGAACAGGCAGAGGCACTGCAGTCCGGTTTTCCATGTGCTTCTTGGCACAAGGAATGCAGGGCGGAGATGCTGCCATTGAATGAAATCCTTTCTTTGTGGCTGGTGGGGAGAGAAGCCCTGTGCTATTTCTGTGCTGATGGCATAGCCACAGGAAGATTATTTGGGTTTTGTGTCCCCGTCCTATAAAGGAATGTCGGTGTGTGAAAATCCAGGGTCCATGCGTGACCAGAAAGGCTTTGATTGGAGATGAAATGAAGCACAGTCCTGCCCTGCTGAGGTGGGAAGGGAAAAACATCTAGAGAAACCTCTGCTTTTGCCTCTTTTGGAAGTTACAACAGTAGCTTCCCAGCAAACATTTCGGGGTGATTCTTGAGCTGTGTGCTCGCCTGGAGCAGAATTCCAGACACTACCAAAGAGTCCCAGCTGGAATTTTGCCTCTGCATAGCAGGGGCTGGTGCCAGGGTGAGTAAGGGAGCTCTTCTCCTGAAAACCCCATGGACACGGATCTTCACAGATGGTCTTTCACTGAGGACTGAAGCACCACTGCTCTTCTGGATGCTCAGCCCAGGGGAGTGCTGGTCCTCCTAGGCCAGGCCAGATGGGTGTTTGCAGTGTGTGTTGGGTGCATCCTTTGGGGGCGATCTGGCCGAGTGAAAAGCTCCCTGGAAGTGCCAGTCCTTGGCAGTGCAGGGAGGTGAGGGCGGTTGGCACGAGGGGCACAAGCGCTCGGCTCTGGCTGCCCCAGAGCTCCTGTACCCTCTGCTGTTCCCCAGTCTGCCCAAATACTGACCATCCTCCTCCACTTGCCAAAAGTTAAGTCCTGGGGAAAGGTAAGGACTATTGATTAATGTTTGCTGGACAACTCTCATGCCCGTCCCATGTGGATAGGAAAAATATTCTTCCTCTCTCCTGCGCTTCGTATTGGAGCCACTCTTTATTCAGCAGATTTCTCGGGAGAAATCTGGGGAGAGGGAGTGCGCCTTCCAGAGATGTGAGCTGAATAACAATCACTAAATCCCCCCCTTGCATCAACTTCTGCTCCTGCTCCTGCTGTTCCATATTCTCTGTGAAAGAAACATTGGAAACAGATTTTCTGGGTGCAGAAAAAAAAAATTGAACAGCCATCAAGATGCCAAACAACAGAACACATTTTCCTTGTGCAGATAACGTTTCTGATGCTGTTAACGAACACCCAGGTTTCCCTGAGAACTCTAACCATTGTGGAGTTTTTATAATAATGTTTGCATTAGGCTTCTGGTGGGCTCAGGCTTTTGGAATTGTATTTGAGCTTTCTTAGCTTTCAGCACCATTAAGCATATTTTAAAAACACATTAAAAGAAATATGTCAACTTGGTTTAGGCAGAAACTTACATTTGGAAAAGAAAATCAGTAAAAAGAAAGTTTCACAAAATACAAATGGGGTGGGAGTGTTTTTCACTGAAGGAAAAAAAGAAAGAAAATACATTATTCCAAAATAATTTCTTTTCTCTCTTTTTTTTTTTTTTTCCTATAGAGTGGGCAACTCAAACATATGAACTTTGTGCTTGTGAATGAGGAAAATTAAGTGACCAGAACCCAAACTTCTCCAGGGGATGTGAAACAAAACTCCTTCATTTTGGGAAATAAAATGAAACAGGAACACCAAAAGCAAAAATATGTTAAACAGCGCCAGAAGCATCTGCAAGTCTAAACAGAAACATGTAGCTGAAACACGGATTGTTTCCCTGGAAGAGAATGTAGGAAATTTTCCTTTTATTTTTGTATTTCCATCATTTAAAAGAACAGACTCTTCCCAAACTCCAGCCAGTAATTTTCAGCCTCCAGGAACCGTTACTGAAAAGCCCAAATTCTCAGTTCTTGCTCTGCAGAAAGATTACTAAAACAGGGCTCTGCTCCTTTTTCTGCCTTTTGTTAATCTGAAGAATCTTGCATGCATTGCTTAGAAGAAGGAGGTACACGAGCTGTGGTAGACTGTGGGAGACATTGGGACAGTGTGATGTCTTAGTGGGTTGTGTCTGGGGTTGTCCTCCCACCAGGTGCTTCACCATTGATCTCTCCACTGTCAGAAAGGAAAGGCCATGTATTATTTCACGCTTACTGTGTGAAAGGCCATGTATTTTCCATGGCTCCTTGTTGTAATAGGTAGTCATGATGGAAGAAGGGACAACACTAATGACATTGATAATGGCACAAAATCTCCAAGAAGGCGTTTAGAAGCCTTGCAGCATAATCATAGAATCACAGACTGGTTTGGGTTGGAAGGGACCTTAAAGACTACCCAGCTCCAACCCCCTGCCATGAACAGGGACACCTTCCACAAGACCAGATTTTTCCAAGCTCCCTGGACTTGAATACTTCCAGGGATAATGAACTGTGCCCTCTTAGAGGCAAAGCCTCCTTGAAAACTGTGATGTGCCTTTGTGTAGTTGCCCTTTACATGAGTTTTTCTTTGAGTCTAGCAACAACTAATGTAATAATCAACAGAAATGTGCAGTGTTGCTCCACTCTGCATAATGCCACTGTTTTTCTCTTGGTTTCAACAGCAGTCAGGTCTTCCTTCTGGACTACTGAGAAAAACAGAAAGACAAGATGTGATCATCTAGCCCAACCACTACTTTTCCTCTGCCTCTGATTTTTGTAACGGGTGCAGTCAACACCTCCCTGTTTGCTGCTCTTGTATGTGGCTTAATATGGAAAACACAACAGGGGCTGCCAAGCTGTGTGTGCTACCATCTATGGGGAAAAGGACTTCCCCAAAGCAGAAGCAGAAATTCTGCTTTCTACTTATATGAAGAATAAAATGATAATACGAAATTCTGTCCTATCCTTGTTTGGGTCAAGAGTATAGGAATGCCCAGGAATAAATAGGAGAAAATGTGCTTTTAGGCAGATAAGGAGAACAGCAGTTTACACTGATTATGGGGAATAGCAGCTTTTTCCAGGCAGAAGACTCTGCAGCTGGAAAATCACATTGAATGTATCAGAAAGGCAAGAATAAAATAATGAAAAAGAAGGTGATTTCTTTTAGGTCTCTAAAATTTTTTCTAATGCATCTATCTATCTATGCATTTATCTAATAACAGAAATTCCAGATAAGTTTTTGTATTTTATTATTATTACTATAGTAGTCAAAATATAATAGCCAAAGTATAATACAATACAATGTAATCTAATATATAGTATATATATACAACATACAATTATGTGTCTGTAGTATGTGGTTTGTAATAACAACATATTACACATTAATGTATGGCTATATGTTGGGGAAGATGAAATAGGAAAGCCTTATAAATATGATTACCTAGCAAAAGATGCTGAGAATATGGAAACTATAAGTGAGATTGAAATGAAAACAAGCTTTGAGATACCAAACCCCAGTTACTGAACAACTGGAAAACAATGGTATGGCCGACTGAAGGTAATCCCCCTTTTGATTAAACAATACCCTCTGCTTGCAGACAGGTCCAAGGGTCAGAGCAGACCCTGCCAACCTGGCAGAGGGTCCAAAAAGCAGTTTTTAGAGTTTAAAATATAACACCATATGGTAATGCAATGATTCTTATAGGCTGTATGTAAGTGTTGTAGGATTTGTAGCTTGTTCTAGATTGGTTGATGAAAACTAGAATATTCAGCACAGAAGATGATTTATTGTGTTGTAAACGGGAACCACGCATCTCTCATCTTCGTTCTTCTATCTTTTCCTCTTTTCTACTCTCTCTCGCTTGCTCTCTTACTTCTCTGACCTGCTTCGAGCTGCTTCTGGCAGCTCCTAGCAGGTCCCCTACACCCACGCCCTTTCACAATAAACCTCATGCTCTAAGACCTGACTTCAGAGGTCTCTCGTCTCTGTCCCGACCATCCGAAACTGAACCACAGATACCACCAAATCCTACAGCTATATATTATCAACCTACAACTAATTAATAATACATATGCTGATGCTGTTGGAAAAAGATAATGCTGGCAAAAAAAAATAACTTTGGAAGATAATTCAGAATTAGCACAAATTATTTTTGCTAAGCTCTGTTTAGGAACCTGTCATGACCAGGGCATAGATATTAAACCAGCAGGTTGGGAAAAGCTGAGAGTGGGAAGACTGATCGTGGTTGGATTTCTACGTGCATCCCTCCTCAATCCTAGGGAGAGGGACCCAAGGTGGATGGGGACCCTGGATGGCTCAGCCAGATGGATGGATCAGTGTGGATGGGTCAACCTGCTGCTGCTATTTCCCAGTTTGCTTTTGCATTTTGACATGTCCTGTCCTCTTCTTTGAGGCCCTGGTTACAAGAAAAAGCCAAGAAGGAGAGAGAATTCTTCCCTTCCTCAGTGATGCCCTGACCAAGAGAGAATGAGCTCCCAGCCTGGCAGGGGCAGCTGCAGGTCCACAAACACTGCTTGAGGGGCCAAGAAATGCAATATTATAAAAAGCTGGTGTATTTTCTTAAGGATGAAAAAAATCATTAATCTTCACAGTTATGATCTTCTTGGAATTTTATTTTAGTAGTTTAAATAGCTTGATATGAATTTTTATCTGAATTTCAGCACAAAAAAAATTATTCCGGTGTATAAATCTACCTGCCAACCTGCACCCAAGGGGAGGGGTTCTGTATGAAGCTACCGCAATAGAAACCTTCTTCCTTGGGGTAAAGAACTTAAAAAGTATTCATTCCCTTGTGTTTACACAACGGCCCCTAACAGCTCCAAGAGGAACTTGAGAGGCGATGAGGAGTGTGGTTTCTGCTGTAAAAGCTCCCTAAATATGTGTTTACCTAATTCAGGCTTTGAGCACCACTCAGGTGTTTGCCTGTGACCAGCTGTAGCAGCTCTGGGGCTTCAGGCACCATGGTGTGTCTGACAGTGGGTACCTCCCCTCCTGATGTCACTGTCTGGGTGGATGTCCCCAAGACAGTGCCTCCCCTCCTGATGGCACTATCTGGGTGGATGTCCCCAGGAGCACCTGGTCTAGTGGAAAATGTCCCTGCCCACAACAGCGGGGTTGAAATGAGATGACATTTAAAAGCCCTCTGAAACCAAACCATTTCATGATTCTATGATTCTAATCCTATGGTTGTGCTGGACCTTGGTATTGCAGCTCCCAAATCCCTGCAGTGGCACCAGTGGGTGGCTTCACCAGACAAACAGGCTGGGAGACCTTTTCCCATTTCCACATCTAACCCCACTAGAGATGGCTCCTGAAGGATTTATATGTTCACCTTGGGAAAAATTTTTCCTCGACCTTCAGAAGTGGCTTTCTTTGGTAAATTGCAGCATCTTCAAGAACCCGAGTGATTTTCTGTTCTGGGGCTGGTTTTCTCTCAGAAGTGTTCCAAGTAAGCCTTGATGGTTTGATTTGGACAGAAGCCACCAAATCATCAGTATGGGGATTTTCAGCCTGTCTGTGTGAGTGCAAAGGGTGCAAATGTCTGAGGTTAGGGGCAAATCCAGCTTCTTGGTCACACAGGGACAAGTTTCTGTTCATGGTTCCTTAGAGTGGAAAAGGGTGGGCAGCACCATGTAGGCCACTAGGGAAGATGCTGAATTGAGATGATAAATTTTGGTGAAGTGGTGCTGAATGTCCACCTGTACCACATATACATAAAACACACATCCAGATCACACAGAAGTTAATTTCCAGCTAATTTCCAACTTTTGTCCAGGCTTGTTCCGTGTAACTAAATTCCAAACTGAGTTAACACCTCATTACAGATTACAAAATAATCTCTGGTATGACCTTTATGGAGGACGCTGCTCTCCGAGGAAAGATGTATTCAGCAGCCAAGTGGTTAAATCAAAATAACAAGGGCTATTTATCTAGTAGCTTTCCATGGCTATACTCAAGGGGGGCATATCTACCTATTTGTCAAGTCATTGACAATAGCCTATTTCTTTCTTCCTACCCATATGCTTTATTAAAGAAACACTTGACCTACCTGTCATATCAAACTGCTTCCTTTATCCAAAACAGAATAATATAGACGTTTCCCTTAAGGGAATCCTGATGCAAATATATAAGGACAGGTTGCCAATTTGTTGAGCGTATTAGGGTACAGAAAACTGTCAAGGGAAACAGCTGTAATACAGACTGTTCTAACAAGCTTGTTTTTCTTTTTTTTTCTGTGGTACTTTTGGTCTCTTTTTAGTTTATATTATACGATTTGTATGTTACAATTTTTATGGACAGCTGTCAACTGCAACTCGTCTTTTTCATTTTGAAAAAAAGGGGAAACCTTCAGATTCCTGGCCAAGGCTCAGATCTATTGTTTGATCTTTGACAATAACTCTCACAAAACCTTCAGCTGCATATAGCTGAGAAGAAAGTTAATGGGATAGAGGATGGGAAAAACAGTAAAGCTTGTGATGGAGAAGGTTCTGACTGTGATTTGAAAGGCATGAATTTTCAGGTGAAGCCACTTAAACACATGATGACACTTCCCATTCTCACCTGCCTGCTTCCGTGCTACAGAAAAGACTCTGTCTTGCCCAGGATGAGTGCTTTGGTTTCAAATTTGAAATGATGCAGAAAGGTTCAAATGTGGCATTTTGCACAAGCAAGCTTTGCTATGGCTGAGGGCTGGGAATGAGAGCCAAACTGCAGGAATTCAGGCTTCCCAGTGGCATGCTGGGTAACCCTGAGCCACTCAGTCCCCAGCACTTGTTTTGGTGAGCAGGTCCAAAACATCCCTGGCTTTCCAGCAAGGCACTTTGGTGATGTTGTACAGACCCTCATCAGTTTCCAAGTGAAATCCATAATTTTCAGCAACTGGAATCTCCTGAGACCAGAAAAGATTAAGAGTCAAATCCATATAATTAGAGGTCTACATTGACTAGTGGACAATGCAAAGGCTGTGCTACAGGAAGAGTAGATTAAAGATCTGTTCCACTTTGACTGCAGCTCCACTGAAATCAGGGGGGTTACCCCAGAGATTAATTAGTCAATTTATGCTTGTTTACATAAAGGATGACACAGATCATCAGCTGAGTGAACAAAAGTTCAGGCAGTGCAAGTCAGGGCAAGAGGGGAGAGAATTAACCATGTCTGGACCGAGGTCACAGCTTGGGCTGATCCAGTCGTTGTGCCAGAACATCGTGCCTGCCGTGTGCCTCTAACCAGTGACCTGTGATGAGAGGCCACTGCGGGCTTTGGCATCTCTAATAAAAGTCAGATCATCCAAAGAAAATGTCTCTAAAGGGTCATACAAATACTTGTGTAGAGAAGAAAAGAAGCACTGGAATCACTGCGTGAAAGGCTGTGCAGCGGTGATCTGGTATTTCCCCTTGGTCTGAACTTCTGCCCTCTTCCTCCTCCCTGTGTCCTCACAGCTAGCTGTGGGCTCCTCTTCTCAGTGGTGTGAAAAAGTGATTCCTTATCCTGTCTTTTAATGTGGGAGCACCCAAGTGAAGATCAAGAGCAGTAGGTGGCATCCTGGTCCTGCTGAAATCCTGCGGAGTTTTCTCATGACCCTTTTCAGGGCCAGAAGCTCACATGGATGTTAAATACTGGCACTGTGGAAGGAGGAAGTTCTGGTGCTGTGGTGTTGCTGCAGTGGGCTGAGCTAAGACTGGCTTTAGAGACATTTTGTTGGCACATGGCTTATGAAGAGACTGAACTGTGTGATTGCAGCATATATGTAGGGATGAGGAGAAGAAGATCCTCAAAGCATATCTGTAGCACTGACTCTGCCTTTAGAAAAGGACTGGATAGTTTGAAGTCATTAATAGACTTTCCATAGGAGATATTATCCTGCTGTTTCCTCTGAATACTGTGGAAAACAAGTGAGAGGGACCATCAGACACCGCTATTTTGTTCTGGTATCACATACCCAGTGCTTGCTCATCAGCTGGTGAGCTTTTTCTGATGGAAGTGAAAACATTGCCTCATTTTTTGTACAATATTTGAATCTCCAATGCATTTTCTGGGGCCAAACTGTAGCTCATACATAGAGAGAAATGCATTTATCAGTGGGACTAGAGCAGAGCCAACACTCTCCTCTTTCACCCCCACTGACACACTTGGTGACGTTTAATGATCTCTTGTCCAAGTAGTGATGCACTTGAAAAAAGACTTGAATACCCAGGGAGGTGGTGTGGAAGTGGATGTGTTACTACTGGTCATGGTGTATTCGGAAAGTCCAAACCCCTCAGTGCAGCCTGGTGTCTGCAGAGCTCTTGGTTGCACCATATCCTGAAACTGAGGGGGCAGCAGGACAAGTTGGAGCAACCCCAGTGAAGGACAGGGGTCTGCAGCACAGCCTCCTGGGGACCAGCACCACCAGCAGCAATTAGACATTGATTAAGTACTGTCCCAGGAGCTTCTTGCCCCAGTCATGTGAGACACCCAGTGGGCCAGATCCCCTAGAACAAACCCGCTGTACGTTCCAGAGAGGATCTGAGTCACTGGTCCTGTGGAGTAACTATTAATTAGAATTAGATGACTGTTTCCTGGAGGGATGTTTGAAAAACAAGTATGTCTCAATTTTGCTTTTGAAAAGCCACATCTTGCCAAGAGAGAGGATTTTAAATGTTTTTTTCTCAAAGGACTTCCAGGTATGAATCCTGAAATGTTCAGGTAACACTGGTGTAAACAGATTGATTTGGGGATTTTGTATTATAGAGAGAAGGAGTTCAAATATTGCAGCATCTTCAGCAAAATCTCACCAGATGCTGCTTATATTGCAAAGTAGCTCATTTGGTTTTGATTCATCCTATACCATGAGGTTACATCCTGTTTTAGTTGCTGCTTGCTTTTTAGCTCCTTTCTGTTACATTTTTCTTCTTTCCTTTTTTCTTTTTTTTTTTCTTTCCCCAGAGCTTGTGAATTGCAAGGTCAAGCTAAAGTCAAACTTTAGCATTTCAGTGATGAAATGCAAGCAGATGTGGCTGTTTCATGTGACGCTGTGCCTGTTCTGCTGTGCTGGGGTCTGTGGTAGTGTCTGCACCCTGGACCATGTCCTCTCCCTCATAGCTCAGAGGTGCCAATTCTCCTGTTTGGATCCCAAAGTCGGTGCCATCCTGGCTGTTGCTCATCCCAGGGAAATTGCTTTAAACTTTAGCACCTACATTGCCATAGCTGCTGTTTCCTTGGTCTTAGGAAGAACTGTAGGCAGGTGACTGATGGATGGTGATGGCGTTTTCCTGCATAACACTTCAGAGTCTGATTTCCTCAAAGACATCAGGCTTTGCCACAGAGTTTCCTCTGATTCCACCACTTTCTGCAGGTCTATTCATTTGCTCTCTGTGTCTCTCAATGGTTTGCAAATGATAGTGCCAAACATCCAGGATCTAGTCCTGAGCTGGCCTTTAGGTATCAAAATCAAAGCACAGCCCACTTACAAAGGGCAAGATGTGTTTGGCAGAGAGGATTCCCCTTGCTCAGCTCATCCTGGGTCTGGTCACTCAGTGCTTTTCATTCATAGGTTGGAGAAACTCATGAAGGTATTCTGCATGAGACTGGTAAAGAGTGGAATCTTGCTGGTTTATGTTCACCACCTCAGGGTGTGCAGTGAAGCTGCAGTAATTTATTTTTTTTTGGTTTTCTTGCTGAAGTTATTCACTATCCAGGCAGAAAACATATGTAAGGTTGTTCTCTTGTATGATGACAGTGAGGAATACAGGGTTAGCAGCATCACTAGGTCTTAGGAATGAAATTAATGACTTAGAATGGATTAATTACAATTAATGAATTAGAATTAATGAATTTTAAAAGAAATTTCAGGATAAGTACTGGAAATTTTTCATCTCCTGGAAATTTTTCATCTCCTGGATTCATCTTCTGAAATTTTTCATCCCATTCTGAGAACAGGAAAAATGTGTACATTTTGTCTGTTCCCAGAATGGGATGCAAAGCTCCATGTCAATGAAAACTACCCAAGTGAGGCAATGCAGTGTACTCCTCCCTCAGAAAAATCATAACCAGGCAATATTTTTCTACCTATTATCAGCCCTACATCTTTCTAGGTCCAGGAGAAATTTTTATTTCAGTGTCAGTTAGGACATATTCCCAGAAAAATGCCAAACCCTAAAATCCTTCTGAAAATCGGAAATAATCTCTAAGTAGAATAAAAAAGGGGACAGCAGCTTGAGCCCTCTGGTCAGCAGGGAAGCCAGCCTGCTTCCCTCTGCATTGCTCTCCCAGTGCTTCTCTCCATCTTTACTTGATGTTGTTCTGTTCCTATTGGGATTAGCATGATGCCCTCAGCGGTCTCAGAGGAAGGACTGGGTAAGTCCGAGGGATGTCTCTGTACACAGGGAAGGAAGGATGGGGGTCCCACACCTCAGGAGCATTTCCCTGCCAGGATACACAGAGCTGGAGCTGCTTCTAGACATGTGTTTGTAATTTCTCGTTTAGTCTGCATTGGTTCTGAGAAATGGTGCATTTTTTGACTTGCCTGCTGAAAGGGTTTCACACTTTTGGATACTGGCATTTGATTAGTTTTGATGATAACCACAGTAGTACAATTCTGACTTCCAGATTGCTTTCCAGCATGACACTAAGCAGCCACCCATCTCCAAGGCTGAAGAAATTCACATGTGCATTTGATTTTTTTTTTTTTTATGAAGAGAGAAAGAGTGTAATATACTTACTACCACCAAAAAAAAAGTCACATTTCTCACCGCTTAGTTTAGGGTGATGTCTGTGTGACCTATTCTAGTAAAAAGGATGTGATCTATCTCAGAGTATCTCCCACTCCTTCTTTTATCATCTCCACTAGTTATCTGCCTGAGCAATTCTTACAAACTTTGTTCAATGAAGAGCTGCATTTATTACACAGTGATTTAAAAGAGTTACCGAACTTTGGAAGGAAAATTAGTGGGAATTCTTGCCTAGAGATAACATAATATGAAGATGACAGAAAAAAAGCAGGCTAGCATTTCTATCACCCCTTTTCCCTGCCTACTAATGGTTTTGATTCTCATTATTCCTCAAATGCCAAGAGTAAAAACCCTCCAGGGTACCAATTAGCTGTGCCCAGTCTGGATATGACTGCTCTCATCCAGGATATATTTTGAGATGCTGAAGGTCTCTTTGGGAAAAGGCAATTTGTGTGCAGCTATGTTTGGTAATTTTCAAGGACTTCATCTTGTTGGGAAATAGAGATGGACTCATACTTAATTTAATTTAAATCAAAGCTTTTTATTAATTACTTTCAATAAAACCGATTACCATAAATGGGAACCTGGGATCTGTGTTTACAGATTATTTTTGTCTGCCTCACTTATATTTTATTAGGGGTTATACATTCTTGATAAAAGAATTAGTAACGCTTTGAATTCATTCCAGAATTAGATTTTTGCCTTCTCTACCACCCTTTTCACCTGCTTTTGCATTGTTTTAGATTTAGAGAGTTGAACAATGACACTGACAGCAGTTATGACAGTGTGCAACTGTGTTTTACATTTCTGTTCCTTAACCATACCACATACTTAAAGCACATTTTTTTATTTCAAAAAGAAAACAGACAATTTAATGGCTAAGATAAGAACATTTTGGGTTACAGCTGAGGGCTGACTCTGGTCAGGATGCTGGGCTATCTGGGGTACTTGGTTAATGGGCACTGATAGTGTTATGTGACTGATGCCAGGGCCCAGCCTTGCCCCGGCATTAATTGCTGCAGCAGCCCTCTCCTGAGGTAGTGCTCTCCCTGCCTTGCAGATTAGGAAGCAGATCTGCTAAGACCAACGCTTTACTCACATGAATAACTCCATTGAGTCCTACATGGCTATTAAGTGACTTAAGTTCAATAATACATTAAATCTTTGCAGGGCCTAAGGCAACTTGCAGGAGGTTATTTAAAAAATCTACCCTAGCCTTTTCCTGCAGCCCCAAAACCAACCTTGTCAGACCCTGACAAGGTTGGTTTTCCATTCCTAATTCTGTGGCTTGTGCATTATTTTGCCCCATTTCTCTTGCAGACACGGCGCCTCACATGAGCATCCTGCCTCTCTCTGTCACTCCCTCCCTGCTCTAACACAGACCCTCTTCCTCAGGCCTTTGCATCTTTCCAACCCACCTGCATTCCCCTGAATTTCATTTTTCAGAACCTTAATGGGCACAAAAAAAAATAACATCAGAGGAGCGGCTTCCACTGTCCCTCGACAGCCAAAGTATCTCTGGGTTTAATAAAATTGCATTACTGGCAAAAGCAATGGAGGGAGCTGCTGCCGGTGGCTGGGGTCCAGTAAAGTACCATGAGCTGTCCTTGCTTAATCCCCAGTGGCGACCTCCCCCACAGATCCATTATTTAGGATTTCTTGAAATGGACAAAAAATGAAAAGAAGAAGGAAAAAAATCCCACCAGCCTCAGTAAGATTTCTTTTGGATCAATTTAAAGTGCTGGAAAAATTAAGAGAGAAAGATATTTGTAAAATTCCAAAATATTTTCCTATCCTTGGTGTAAATATTTGTAGAGAAAGCAATTATTGTGCATAAGAATTTTCTGTTGTGTCTCTTTTGGTTCTTTCGTTTAAATGATTGCTTTTTTGGCCCATCCCTGAATAACTAAGTAGAGGTGATTAAAAACCTTCAAGTCTTTCAAATTTATTGTCCTGTAACTATTTTTGAAAGCAGATTTAATATCAATATGCTATTTATATTCCCTGGGAGCTAACATTTCAGATACTATACCATATATCAATGCCTGATGCAAAGCAGATTGCACTGAAGATGCAGAAATGTATACAAGAAGAAAACTGCTTATATTTAATAAAGAACCAAGATATAAACATATTTTAATACAGTAGGCTTTGAAATCGACAAGTTCCCACTGGTTTCCTCCATCCATCTCCCTGATGTTTCTCTCCTACATCCCATGTGCAGCATGGAGGGGCACTGACACGAAGCTCAGCTGCACCCCTGGGGTCAGCAAACAAAGGATTGATATTTTCCTGAGAGATGTGTCAGGTCAGCTTCTTCTGTGCACACCGGGCTTATTTTTATCCCAAAATGCATTTCCCTTTCCATGCTCCAGCTGCCCATCCCAGGACTGCCGGCTGCCCTTTCACTGCCCCTCTTCTGCTCTCCCCATAGCTCTCCCTTCCATGCTCCATCATCTCCTGCCTGTCCTGGGATTTCTCCAGGGGATGCCGCATGTTACCAAAATGCCATCCTTGAGCTCTCCCTGCCAGGGTACTTGCTGAAGCATTGTTCTGGTCACCCTGTGCAGTGCCAGGCTCTGGTGGGTGGGTTGAGGAGGGATGGCTGTGAGCAGTCCTGGTCCCAGTGCCCAAAAACTGCTCTGAGGCTGAAGGGAAGAGCAGGCAGGTAGCAAAGACACATCAGGGAGGCACACAGGGCCACAGTCAGTTGCTCAGCACTGATGGGTTCCCAACTCCAGGCTCAGTTTTGGGCTCTGAACATGCTGGTCATGTCTATGGTAAAGAATAGTAAAAGTTCCTTTTTTTACAAATATTTAATTCTCCTTGGTCTGGTCAAAAGCCAGTTGCTGTAGGGGTTTAAGGCCACCAGTTCCAGCCTGGTCATGCTCCTCATGGATGTCCCCAGTATCACCCTTCATGCCTCTGCTGAGGCTGAGGGCCGAGACCAGGCTAAAACCTCCCTGCTGCCCTTCTGCCTCTTTTGCATCTCACTGCTGTGCTCCTGCTATCTCTGCACTGTTCTCTCACACCTGACCTTCTCTATCTGAGATAACCAAAGGTACAGAAGCCTTCTGGTGTCTCTGCTAAAACCTCCCACATGGCCCAAGGCAACAGCCAGGGACTGTGGAGCCGAGCCCAGCTGAACTTAGCTGAGCCAGGTTGGGGCTGGGCAGCCCAGCAGCTGGCTGCAGCTGGATCCACACTGTGCAGCCTTCACCGCTGAGCTTGGGACATGCTTGTTTTCACCCCTGTCCTCACCCCTCTGTTCAAGAAAGTCCACACGCTCCTCCCCTCCCTCTCTGCCTATGATGGTTCATTTGTATTTTGCTACCTGCAGCAGGCTCCTGCTCTTCCCAGAAATCTTCTCCCCTGTCCCCTGTATTAGCTGCCCCCTCCACCCATGTTTAACAATAGCACTGCCCTATGACCCCAGGAAGACGTCACAACTCCCTCTCCTTTGAGCACAAATACTCTGTATCAAATCCCCCCTTATCTCTCACATAGCTTTATTTCTGTGTGGCCAAGCAGTGAATGAACTACCATTTCCCCCATCTCTGCACCCCATCACTGCCCCTATCTCTGCACCCCTTCTTCCATAGGTGCCCTGGCCCAAGTTTCTCCCCCCTGACCCCAACATCCATTCTGTGCCCCGAAGAGCAGTGGGGATTTCCAAAGCCTCCCTCACCACCCACGCACAGCAAACCCTTTCTGCAAGCCCTTATGTCCAGACACTGACTGGAGGGGACGGGCACAAATGTCCCAAACCCACACTGCCAATGCCCGCTCTCCCAGGACAGGTGGCTTCCCCTGGGGAACACTGGTATGGGCACTGGTGGGATGTTCTGTCACTCACCATCTCCTCCAGCAAGGGTATATTACTCGAGGAGTTAATATCCCAGCCGGTTTCCAGTGGTGCTTCCCTTCGTGCCACCTGGTGGACAAAGAGAATATTTTCCAACTTTTTATTTCACGGAAGAAGGAGCACCCGGGCAAATTAATTTTTTCATTGAGGAATTTGGTTGAGCATCACCCAATTTAAATTTTGTGTGATGAGAAACGCCATCCTGCAACATCCCGGAGTAAGTCCCAAACCACCCCAGCAGTAACCAAACATCTATTTCTTACCTGTACTAATGCATAATAATTTGTTTTAGTTGTAATTATAGCCGTTCAGTAAAACTCAATTCCTACAATGACCTTGAAAAGCAAATAACTTTTCTTCTTCTTGTGCTGTTGACGAATGCATGCTTTTATTTAGGCTTGAGCAACTGCTTTCTGATTTTTTAACAAATGTGCAGTTTGAATCCCTCCTGTGGCCAGTTCCAGGCAGGCTGAGAGGGACTGAAGCACTGATAAAAAGCTCGTGGAAATAGAAAAATTAAGTAAATAACAGTGAATATTCCTGGCAAGTGTTTCTTTTTTTCAATTTATGAAGACAAACATTGCAGAGGAGACTCGGTTCCGAGAGATATTTTTGTTAGAGGATTAGAAGTAAATCCCTGAGTTGAAGTGCTTAATGAAATGAACCAAAATGGCTTTTGCTCTCAGATCCCTGCAAGAAGTGTCCAAACTGAGCTGTGAAATAGCTTCAAATCATGATTAAATAGGGAGAAAACTGCAATGTGCTCAGAGCACATTTCAGAATAGCACAAGATGCTGATAGATGGGAAAGAAATTCATTGCTCAGAGTTTTCTCCCACTATTAACAGTTCAACACCCCTCTACTTTAATCCTCTGAGAGAAGCCCTGCCTTCAGTGAGGTCCATGGAAATTTTAGCAGTGATTTGACTTGGGCCAGGATTTTGTCCTAAATCTTTTCATAATCTCGACAGAATGACAATACAAAAATATACATCATGGACAAAAATCCTGTCTGGCAGCTGTTGGTAGCTAATGCTGGGGATAACATGGGGCAGCGTGAAGCCACACTACAGAAATGAGGAATTTCTTTGTGTACGTAGCCTGAAACCTCTGCAGGCAGAATGAAGCTGAAATTTGGCTATAACCCTCTAACTGATACCCAGATTGCTGCAAAATGACTACCACAAAATTCCTCTGCCTACAATTAGCTTGGATTGTGATTTTATATCTCACTTGAAAGACCATGTCTCCATAACATCTCATGGAATTTTTGGGGCAGTAATATTCAACTCAGGACATTCAACTCAGCCACCCAAAGCTCTGGCTTTGTTTTTCTGAAATAAAGGCAAAAAATGAACACAAATTTAAAATCATTCGGCTTCAGATTGAGAAAAAAAAATTATGTTTTACTTGGAAAAGAAATTAATTGTTTTTATTTTCTTCAGTGGCAAAATGCATATAACTTATACTATCCAGAAACAGATTTTCATTTTCTAAAGAAACAACCTCCTTTCTTCTCAAAGATTCAATTTTCACCAACTCAGAAAAACTTGCCTTGACTGAGATTAGATGAAATATTTTAGTTTATCTCAGACTTTTAAAAACTGTCTGTAGCAATTAAAAAAAAATTCTAGCCAATCAAAAATAAAAAAGGAGGAAACATGAAAATGTTTCAGCTTAAAAAATAAGAAGAAACAAAGACTGTCAGCTTTCCTCACCCTCACTAATTTATTTTTGCCCCACTGGAAATTTCTTTGGTAAAATATTTGCTCCAAGAGCTGTCAGAAGACTCAGCTGCGAGGCAGGAGCTGCTCTGTGGGGAGGCAGAGGGTGCCCCCGGCCCCGGTGTGCACGGCTGCAGCAGGGACAGTGCCCGTGCTGGGGACAAAAGCCGCTCTCATCCTTGGACATTCTCAGCCTGGTGTGCCTGCCCAGCGCTGCCTGGGGAGTCAGGGATGGAGGGGATACAGGCAGTGAGCAGGGGTGGGATGTGGGAGCCATTGGAGGGAGAGGGTCCGGAATGACAGGGGACATTTTTGGAGTGGGGGAGCACAAGCAGCTTAAGCCGGCTTTATCAGCGTGTTGTAAAACGGCAATCAACAGGGCTGAGATTTGGCAATCAGTCAATACCGGCTCAAAAACAACCTGGAGAAAAAATGTACCTGGGATCCACTTAAGGTGACCTTTGGAAGGAAGAAAAACAAGTTTTAAAGAAAACAAACGTTTCACAGTGCTGTTTCAAACCAGCTCCGTTTAACTGAGGGTGTGTAAGGACATTATTCCTCTGTGTGTGGGAGCTCCTTTGTGCTCGGAGCCTTTGGTGACATGACAGCTTTTGGCCCTGGCCAGGGTAGATGCCCCCACCTGCCTACACAGGGCACTTTCAGCTCCTGGGAGCTCCCCAATGCCTCCAGCCCAGTGTAGCAGCACCGGGCAAAACTACAGCCTTTCCTGGGACAGCCCAGGCGCGTGTGCTGACAAAGAAGCGGCTGTGGCTCTCCCCTATTTATTCTCTCCCCAAATGAATGCAGCAGCTGCAGAGAGCCTGTAACACAGGTTGAAATCCCAAACAAGTTTAGTCCCACAGTTTGAGGTCAGCTTGCCATCTCATGGGAATGCCACAATCGCATGTGGCCATGGCACAGGGGGGCAGTGGCTGATTTTCACAATCCTGAATCCTGGGACTGAATTCCCCACAAACCCCCAATCCCTCTCGGCTCTGCACCAGCACATATCTACTTCTTTCCCCCAAACTGACCTGCTAGCAAAACCTCCACAGTCTGAAACCAACTGCCTTTCAACTGCTGGATACGAAGCCCTGCCTCTGCCTGGACTCTTCCTAAAAACCTAACAAGGAATATGAAGAACACTTGAAGGAGCTGAAATGGCCGGGCCACGGATGGCGTGTAGCAGCCCCACTGAGATATCTGGTTTCTGTTATGTGTTTCTTTTCCTTGCATTATCTGTATTAGAACTTATAAAATGGATGATTTGTATCAGCTGTCCTGCTTTGTTGTTATTGCCATGTTCTGCTAAAATGATAACAAAGTGCTTGTTCCAAATCTTCCCCTCCCACAAAATATCCCAGCTATGTGAAATAAAAGATGCCATTTTATTACAGGGCTGAACAAAACTGTGTAAGAGGCAAAATGAAGGGTCTCTGAGGAGCACGACTCCAGGGACATGGAGAAAAAAATTGGTGGAGATGATGGTCACAGGAAATGCAAAAAGCAAAAGCAATTATCATCTTGGAAATTACTGTAATCTCATTTTGCAACCATAGTCAGGAGCTTCATACCTTCCCCCCATTGCATCATAACCCCGGACACTTGGATTTGATAGGACAACTCCCAACTTCCATATGGTATTTCACATTAAAACATTTTTGGGAAACGTATTATTTGCTCTATGGATATGGAAGCACCTAATAAATCTGAATTTCCAGGTGCTGGGAAAAATTAAACCATGAATGTACCTAATTTCATGAGGTCACTGAGGGTGGGATATTTTTGATCCGCTCTCTTTCATGGGTGTTCCTGATCCTTCCTTGGTGAGCCTTGGCCAAGTCACAAGCATGGCCAAGTGACTGCCATCGTGCATTGCTAAATAGTAAATTCCTCATTCATGAGCTGTGAATTCTTTTCTGCACCATCTGGTGATGAGGTTTTTCAGAAGACAGCAGAGCCTGCATTTATGTGTCTGTGAGATGAAAAACCTCTTGAGATCAACAACCACTGCAGCAGCTCCTGTGGGAATACGTTGTCATGGATCATGTCCTGATTTCAATGAAAACTGCAGCCAAATAATAAATTTATATCTTACTTCAGTCTGGCTCCTCCATCAAACTTTTGTGGTGTCCTCCTCTTCAGTGGCACTTTCCATCAAAATCTTTGAGGTAGTTTTATTCCTTTCTCATTTTATTTCTTCTTTCCGCCACTTATGTTTTGATGTTGGTACAAGCAAATATAAACTGGGTTTTACAGACTGCAAAAGGGAGGCAGAACTGAAGTGATTAATTGTTAAAGGAACTGAGGTCAGATCCAGACCTACTGCTCGTGAGAAGCTGTTAATTCTGTTATTTTGCCCAAAACACTGAGCCAGACTCCTCTTAGCTCTCGTAGTCCTGCTCCAGGACTGCTTTTGGAACGCACTTATCTTTGAAATGCAAATACCGTGACATTTCAGATGAAATCTCATTGAGCAAGTCTACTTTTCAGAGGAAATATGAAGGAACTTAACAACTTAACACTTCAAGAGTGATAAAAACGTATTTGTCTCTTATACAGAAAAGGGCTGACAGCCAAATTCTGTAATTGAGAATGCTTCCTTAAATATAGAACACTGAATGAACAGCAAAAGGGTCAATTCATATTTTTATGAAAACGAGCAAAAGTGACTGTTCTGTTTATACTGTTGATGCCTGAAGTGTGGGCATCCCATCTCATTCCTGTCTTCAGAGGCAATGCAAATTGCCGTGTAACTGAGAGACAAGATGGAATGTCTGGGTGAAAAGAATATACAGAAATTGATTTAAAGACTACAAAAGTCATATTTTTATCATCAGAAAAACTGCCAAGGTCAGAATTTTTATTAACGCTTGAGTGAGGCTACACCAAATTGCATCGGTGGGAGAGATGGGCTTAGTGAATATTATTTTAAGTGGTCTGGCTAAAGAATATCCCTTTGCATGTCTTAGCTATGGATTATTAATTATTATTTTAAAATTCAATAAAACTTTATTTTCTACATCTTCAGTTCTCAGCAAAAATGTACCTTATTATAGACCTGTTATTCTCCTCCTGCAAACCGAAGGCAATATATTTTCCAGTTTAATCAGACATTTTGATTTGCATCTAACTTTCTCTTGAGCATTACTGACTTCAAAGGATTAAAATTCCTAATTCTGGTCCAACAAGAATTTTTCTATTTTCCAGATGATCAGAATAAGGATAAAAACTTTCTCTTTTTGCCCCCTACCCCTCCTTTTCTGCATATTTTAGAAAAATCTTGCCTTGTAGATAATTTGGAAACACTTGTCACAATCTCGTTAGTAGAGCCAAGTGCTAAATACCCCAATAGACTAAAAATCCAATAAAGGACATGGTTTGTAACTCTTAATTTTTGCAGCTGTTGGATAAAGCAAATACATCTGTTTATGGTGATTCTTTCTTTGCTGACAACATCAATTTGTCCTCTAAATTCCAATGTTCCTAAGCAGCTGTAAGTGTGCCCCCTTCCACCTCGTTTCAGGAGTTGAACCCAAGTCTTCCATAAAAAAAACCAGGGAATTGTTCCTTTGCAGCCATGCTGCTGCCTACCTGCTGAACTGCTGGTCCAAAATGTCCTGGTTTTTCTTGCTAGGCAGAGGAACATGTCAAGGAGTTGGTGGAATTTGAAATGAAAACTGCTTGCAGATCAGCTGGGAATTTATCTGCAAATTTGTCCTTGGCTGTTGATGGACTTCTAGTATTATAAAGACAGAGGCAGAGAGGAGAAACCCTTCTTAATCCTCAATGCAAAGTGCAGGTGGAAACTATCCAATAAAATGGGCTTTTGGGGGGATGGGTTGGAAAACTCTATTTCATCAAATTGCAGTTGTTTTTGCATGAACTTTACACTTAAAGGAAAAAACTTTGCTGGGGAGTTTTTTCAAATGCAGGGCGCGGTTTCCTGCCAAGGCTAGAAGAAGCAAGGACTGGCATTCCCTCTCTACTGCAGCCTGTCCAAGCCACCCACCAGCCTCATTTCCTAGAGATAAGGGGACTTGGGTTTCAGAATTTCATTCTGTCCTTATTTATCCTTTGGAAAGAGACAACCAAAATTGGCATCACTTTGGGCTGGAACCAAAGGCAAAGCCTTGATTTCTATCAAGAAACGTAATTCCTTTGCAGCCATTCCAGTTTGGAGAGGTGTATTGAAAAACAGGGATTAAACTTTTATGCCAGATCATATGGTTCAAAATAAGGAAGGTTTAGTTCTACCCTTTGCTGTTCCCAGCAAGAATGCCTCCCAGCAAAGTACCCTGTGTCGGAATTTTAGATCAAAACAGTTGCTGTGCATCCAAAGCCCGCATGCTTGCAAACAGAAAGGAGGCCAAAGGAGAAAACTCATTAAGACACAAGTCAGAGCTGGGAGGGAGTGGAATAAAAACTACTGCTTGAAAATCCATCCCAGAAGATGAGAATCAAAGGTGAAGGAGAACTTTCTGCAACAGAGCTCATGCATTGAGTTGCTCCTCCAACAGTTTTGTCTTTTCAAAAAAACCAGGGCTGCCCTGCAGAGAAGTTGTCCTGTACCCAAAAGGCTGGTCAGCCCTTCCTACCGCCCAGGACCTGGGTTTTGAAGTCTCCGTGTGCAGGAGGGGTGCAGGAGAAGCTGTTTTGGAGAGCAGCAGAAATAAATTGCGTGCTTCAATGCAACAACAGGGAGCAAGGGAAGCAATGGCTATTACCTCATGTCAGGCTGGCTCCTGGTTTTCCTGCACTTTACAGGGAAGAAATAGCACCAGGTAATCTATTAGCTCTTCCAGATCACGACAGGAAAGGAGAAGCAGTGCTGGTCCTGCACAGGCAGAGGTTGTTGCTGAGCTCATTGACTTTAGAGCGGTCCAGATCTTCTACTTGCTCCTGAGGAAAAGTGTTTTCATGAGGGATTTTTCTCTTTGGAGGTTAAAGGGAGACAAATGATTACATAAAATGGTAACACTCTATGTGACCATCACTCCACATGCATAGCTTCTGCTGAATCCTTTGCTGCTGCTATTTGAATGTCCGTGTTTCTCTCCTGAGGAGCAGGGTGACTTTTTGGAGCTGCTTTAGGATGAAATGGGGCAAGAGCAAACTTGCTCTTGTGAGGAGATCCTGCCAAAATATTTGAATAGAACAAGATGGACATTTCATGGTGCTCTGAACTCCATTTCAGGTGTGCTACACATAGTTTATATGAAGATGTAATAATTTGCAAGCCATTGTATGCATGGCAGCCGTCCAGTTAGGAAAATGAAAAATAGCAATAAAGAAATAACTTGGAAACTGTGGGTACAATGGGCCCATAGATGTCTGCCAAACACTTGTCCCCAGTGCCCAAACTTCTCAGTGAGGTGCTTACATCCAGTTGCAAACTCTTGACCACTCTCAGCAAGTTTGTTCTCTGGAGCCCTTTTGAGCCCTTTTCTGTTATTTTTTTTAAAGAGTACTTTTTGTATCATCATTGCCATAGATTTTTTTGTTTTCTTTTTTTTCCCCTGCCTATCTTTATTGTGGCCATCAAGCCTCCTACTGGCAGAAGGCTTTCCCTTGACATCATGCAACAGCAGATGCAGTTCTTCTGCCCCTCCAAATGCCACTGTACCTTCCTGGACAGCACATATAACTCGTTCTTAAATACAACATAAATTAAGAAACCAACAAAGGATACTATCTCAGAAAAGAACAAGTAACAATAATGTTCAGAGACCTGCTGGGAGGAGCATTATCTACAACCTATTTATATAAAAAAAATTTGACTGCTGCAAACCATTCCACACCTTCCTCTTGTTTTGGCAGTAGAATTTTGGCCACATCCAGTTTTCCAGAAGTATTTCCATTTCCCACCACCATCATGCATGCATGGTAGTGAGTGAGCATTTTAAAAGCAAAAATCCCCCAGCACTTACCAAAGAAAAGACGTTTAACAAAAGCTTGACGTCCAATGAACTGAGGACAGCAGCGGCGCAGGCATGTCCCAGCCCAACCTGCCTTTCCAGGAACACAGGTTTCCTGCGAAATTGCCCTCCCTGCCTCAGGGCAACACCTCCAGCACCTCTGCTCCTGCCCTGCTCAGTGGTTATTGTGTGCACAGATGAATGGCACAGCCCCGTGCGCTGGGATGTTATTGCTGGATAAAGCTAATAAAACATTTGAGTCACTGTGAGGAAGCTTTCCCATCGCACTACACGCCTGATCCTCAGGGTTATCCGCCTTTGCCTCCTCACCTTTGCATTGTATGGTGTTATTCTAACCTCTTTCATCTTTGGCTTTTGGCAGTCTTTTCTGCTTTAAGTGTATAGTTATCTTAAGTTGAGCAAGATGTTTCAGGCTACAATAACTGACTGATGTTTTAAATTGAAACCTCCTAATATGCCTTCAATTTACATGTACTAAGGCTCTCATTCAATCTGAAATACCAACCAAGTATAAAATAATAGTGACACTTGACATTTTCACAGGGATTTACAACTTCAAAGGGCTCTACAATATAAACGAACTCTCTCTGTACTTATGAGGTGGGTAAGCAAATAGTATTAAGATGGAGAATGAATGAGGGGCTGCAGAGCTTACCCAAGGCCAGACAAGGAGCTGGTGTCAGGGCTGGGGTCCTGGCTTGCTCTCCTGGACCCGAACAGCCAGATCGCTGTTGGCTCTAAAAGCTGCATAACCAATGTGGACAAGTCAGGCAGGTCTACATCCCAAGCAGATGTATGAGACATTTATACACTGGAATTGAAGGCTGTCATCCAATCAAACACACCCACACTCTCTGCCCAGGCTTGGGATCACCCTGAGCATGATGGTGCTGTGGTTCCTTATTTCTGAGGTACCCTTACACCAGTGATGTAGCTTCAGCACCCAGGCTGAGGACAGGTGGGATGACGGTCATGGGGCAGATCCTGCTTGTGCGAATCTTCAGGCAAATGATAAAGATGGTAGGAAGTCCGTGCACTGACTGCCTTTAGTAACAGCCTGTTCATCCATTTATGAAAGAGTTTCCAACCTATTTTCTCATCTCCCAGCATGGGCCGGATCCCTCTCTTGCCACACTGCTCTCCTTTGGGGGAGGAGATGACTTTCAAGCAATGCCTGCGCCAGTAGCCTGAATTAGAAACCTGCACTCTGCTTGATGGATGCAGCCATTGTTAACAAGAACAGGCGGGTGGATGTTTCATTAATCACAGCCCATAAACCATTTTGACTAACTGAAAAAATATTTCCTCTGTCTTATTCATGCCATAGTTCCTCTGAGCCTTTTAGCCCATTTGTATGGACTAGAGAATGAGTTGCTACCCGTTATACAGCATGTCCTGCCCTTCCCTTGCTTTGTAAACATGAGCAGCTCCATTCCATGATGTGTTTTGATGAGCTGCCAAGAACCAGCTAATGTACTGTTTGCTGACAAGTATATGTTATTAATCCAAAAGCACTGAGCTTGTGGGTTGGGACTTTTTTTTTAAAGAAATATAAAAACTAAATTAAACAAGGGTGTGGGTATTCCTCAAATGTAGCTACTGTTCCTTCCGTGATGCAGTTGCAAATGTGCAGCTCCTCCAATTTCAGGGAATTATTTAGGGCATTCTACTGCTTTAGCACATTTATCTTCCTGCAGAAATCACACAAGCTTATCTGGGTGTCCTCTTCTGATGATCATTTCCCTCAATGAATTGGAATTTAAAAACAAATATGGGGGATAAACCTGTGGCAGCTCTTCCTTGTACACATCGTGCTCCTTCATGCCGCTCCCTGGTACCAGGTGGCGACAACAGGCTGGTGGCAGCTGCTGAGAACAGAGTGGTGGCAGCTGCTGAGAGCCTCCAAGCACAACATCCATGTGACCCAGCAGGGATTTCACACATCACCCAATGGGATTCTTTCAGTGTGTTTTTGACAAGACTCCACCTTACAGAGTTCCATGACATTCTGGAATATACTCAGAAGACCAGCATAGACCCCCAGAGTCTTTGCTACCTGGACAAACCCTATTGCAGGGAGCAGCCCATTAACTGGTTAAAGAGGGGCTTGTAGCTCCAACCAAGGCAAGGACCACCCCCATCCCATCTCCAGAAATGGCTTGTGGGAGGGAGTTCTGTGGAAGAGGAGGAGGAAGAGAAGAGGGAAGACATGCTTTGAAAGCCTTCCCAAGCCAGGCACACTGGGGTGAGCGTCTCTAACCAGCCACCAGCACATGGGGCTGAGTGCTTGCTGCACCAACAGGTTTGTGCACTGGGACCCCCCACAACGCAGAGCAGAGTGTGCCCCCAGGGCAGATCAATGTTAAGCTTGATGTAAAAAGATGACAACTAAATATGAGTCGTGTAGGCAGAAAACACAGGGGCTTTCATTTCCATGTGCAGGGCACCATTTGCCTTCCAAATTCAACTGAGAGCTTTTGAGGCCGTTCTTTCAGGTGACAAATGGTAATAAAGCTCCTATTTACACTGGCTGTTGACTCATCTTAGGTGGAATTATGTACTGAGATAAGTAAATAACATCCTATTCAATGTGATCCATATACAGCTATGGGCCACAGTACAATGTAAAGCTCCTGTATAGACAAGACCCCTGTTTGTTGTGTGCTTTTCTAGGTCACCTAGCACTTCACTTCAAAAACGTGCTTTTTAGGAGTGAGATTCCTGGTGTGCATGGTCTTTCCCTTGTGCAGAGCAATTCACCCTTAAAAACTAGCAAAGCTATGATTGTTTTTTAATTTGCATTGTAAACACATTAAAGATAAGCTGAACAAACCAGGACAACTTAGGATGCCTTTTTACATACCTGACTATGGGGCTTATATGATTTATTTTGTTAGTATTCATTTATCTCATGGGTTTTGGAACTGTTAAAAAAAGTCTTGGAAAAAGGGTCTCAAGGTAATTGCAATTCAGATGGTGCAATTTCTGAACCTTACATGAGTACATAGCTTTTTCATAGCTCTGGTTTGTCAGTCAAACTGGTAGAGGGGGACAGAGCCCATTTTTGGTTTAGGATGGTATTTTTCTGGGGTCTTGGAAGCCGTTTTTGGCACATTTAATTCAATTGAAAATGTGTAATTAAAAATCCCTTAGAAACTAAACACAACAAATTCCAAGAGCAATTGTCAACAACATGGAAAAATTTTTTTTTTCTTAAAATTTTTTAATTTAAGAATTTAATTTTTTTTTCTTAAAACACTCAGAGTTCTCAGAATTTAATAGAAGTATTTTTAAAATGAACACCCCGCTATGATGGTGCTCAAGGATTTCTGAACTGCTCTCAAATTGCAAGGAAGAAATCAGGAAAAATAAAGAAACATGAAGTGATGTGAATTGATGGTCATTGTGGATATTTCAAGGTATGCAACATGGTTATGAGCATTTAATCCACTGGTTTTATGGCTCGGGAAGACATTTCAGTCCAATTCCTGCTGACTTTCATGTTGGATGAAGCCATCTTTCTCTTTTGAGTCTTGAGGGATTGTGGAAAGACAGTGTCCTACCTCAGCTGGCAAATTATCCAGGGCATTTTGAGTCCATTGAGTAAAATCCTGGTTGGCCATTATTTTGAGAAGCTAAAAGAGGTGCAATGTTGTGGTTTTCCATATACATGGATAAGCTTTGGTACTCTAGGCCAGAAGAATTTACTTTTCATCATTGATAGACACTTTCACTTCCATCTCTGTTGACTTCTTTCTTTAGAATTTCTCTAGCAGATGCTGAAATAATTTCTTTGCAAAAATCATTGTCCAGTGAACAAGCCAGGTATTGATGCCACTTTGTGAGGCTTTTTGAGAGACCCGAGGTGCCACTACCAGTTCATAGCTGAGGGGCACAGCAAGTAGAGGAATCCAGGTCTTCCAGGGCTCTTCCAGGATTTTCTCCCGCTATCACTGCTGCAAGAATCTTCCCCATCTCAGAAATGTGTGTTTCTCTGCAGAGAAGATCATACCTACATGCCAGACACATCATGAATGCACAAATATCTCTGCTGGAAGACAATAAACATTATCTTATGTTGCTGAAGAGTAAAAGAGAAGTAGGGAAAGGTGTAGCAGCTCTCCAGAGTGCAAAGTGACCTACAGCCCCTCAGTGGGAGGCATGAAGTTATGTAGCTCATTAAAACTTAAAAAAGCAAGGAGAGAAGCTGCTTCCAATTATCAGGATGAAAATTAATGAAATAAAAACTACAGACAGGCTGCAGAATTATGCAATAAAAAGGGCTTTGCTGGCATTAACAAGGCGATGTGTAATATCTGTGTGGTTCTAGCTCAGCCTTGGCTTGAACACATGGTGATTCTGCACATAAAATGTATCCAAATTAATGAATTAAAAATCCTTGATAATCCCATATGATTTTCTGTTCATAGTTAAGTATTATTAGTTGGGAAATCTCCTCAGAAAAGGAAAATGAGGTTGTGATCTGTTGTCAGAGAAAATAACCTCTTTGTTAGTATGAAAGAGTCATGTTTTATACAGCCTGGGATGACAGGCCAGAGTCATGGAAAAGCCCAACCACTGTCTTCTTACAGGGAATGAAGGTCCAATATAGCAAGAACTGCATAAAATGGGGTCCAGAGGAGACCTACAGTTTGGGGCACATGGGACCCAAGCAAAGAGAGTGTGGAAGTGAACATGCATGAGAAAAACTGCCATTAAGTGCAGGAACAGCCTTATTAAAAGGCTTCACATCATCCCACAAAGAACATCTTCCACAATGTTAGCCCTGACTTGGGATCCAAAGAGTGTTGCCATACTAGTCCACATCTGAAATCCATCCAGGGCATTCTGCTACAACCAGAGTTAACAGCCTTCCGCCCTTACATGCAAAATTCAATGAGCTTGATGCAGAAAATGCTGCTTTTTCCTTGAAAAAGCATTGGCCACTTCTTCCTTTTTGATGTCCTTCTCCCAGCTTGTATGAAAGAACACAATTGCCTTTCTAGGCAGCTGCATGAAAATGTGTTCCTCTGCTTCGCAAACTCCATAAATGTAACCTTTCTTTCTGTTGTAGTCATGTCTGTCTGCAGTGGGATAGATGTATGTCCCAAAAACCGTTCACCAACGGCTGAGGAGCCCACTGGCCTGGCCAGTGAGGTACAGTGAAAGTAGTATACCTGAAAATGTGTTAGTGAGATTGCTGCACCCCTAAATGTAGATTCAGTACCTCCAGTGAGGGGAAAATGTTGCAATCTAAACATTTATACTATTGAAGAAAAAGGGAAATCATTTTCTAAGATATAAATGAACTCCTACAAGACAGATTTATTATGGCATGGAATGTTTTAATGAGAAGAGGAGATCCCCCAACCATAGGATACATTTTGTGTCAGAGTGTTTGACATATAAATAACATTTGGGCGAAATTTTCAACCCTGTGACATTTAGCACTTAACTGGGGATTTGGAAGGAATTTAAGGAGAGGGATGTGTAAATCGGTTTTTCAGTGAAATCCTGAGTGCTCTGAAGTCTGACGTCAGGTTTACGCACGGGAGCTGTGGTGGGATGTTGCCGCAGGGCAGGGGAGGGCTGAGAGCTGAGTCTGAAAGGCTCTCAGAAGTGATGTTTGCAGAGAGCAGCTCTCCCTCTCCACCTCCTTCATGCAAAGCCCTTTCTAAGCCTGCTTCAGGGGATAAGAGAGATGACAGGACTTCAATTTCTGAAATATTGATTCTCTTTCACCCCAAAGTCCTGTATTTCACATACTTCTAAACTGTCCGGGTTATTATCAGTTCTTGGTATAGGAATCTACTGCAGGATCCCTGAGTGAAGCTGATAGATCAGTCCCAGTTAAAGCTGATAATCAGACTGGGTGTTGAGGTCAGAGAGAGTTGGCATCAAGTGATTCAAAAAGGGCAAACAGTAGGATTTTTCCTATTTCCTATGGCTATTAGCAGTGAGCTTAACATCCTCTGTAAGAAAATGTCAAGTCATGAGCTGGGTACTTACCCGAGAATATTTTATTTCTAGCCTGCAGTTCTGCCAGGAACAACTTATTTTTTTCTTGTTACCTTGTTCTTGAAAGATGACAACAGCACCCCCCAAAACTCTTCCTCCTGGTCGGGTGAAAAGCACCTGTATAGGAAATGGTGGGGGGAAAATAGAATTAGAATTGTATTATGTTGTTCTGATTGGCCATTCACTGAGAAATTATAAACATAACAGAATGTCAAGGGATTTGAATTTGGATTTTAACAGTGCAGATTTTAATGGTTGTGACAATGAGTGTTTTGTAGACATCTGAGCTATGGATTTATGGTCTTGCTCTGGTTTTCACACCAAGCACAACTACAGAGGAGGATACTGAGCACTGGCATTGGGGAGAGCCTTTGGTTGGGAACAGTGGCTGAGTATTTCAGTTCAGAAACCACATTTTCAAGATCTGAGCCTCCCTTCCCACCTCCTTTTCTGCAAGTATGGCAGAAGCAGTATGGTGATTTCCACATGTATGGCCACTTCTGCCTGAAGGTCCCAGCAGAGTTCCTACCCTTCCTCTCCCAGGCTCAGTGCTGCAGCCTCTCTCCCAGTTAGCAGCTGACTTTGCTGGTGTGACATTCTCAGCACCCAACAAGGACATGGTCTTTTATTCAAAGAAGAATATCCTTGATTGCATCATCGCAAGAGAAATCATACTCAAATCGATGGGATGCTGCGTCTGGCAGAGCCTGTGGGATAAGTGGCAGAGTGCCGATCCTCCTTCTGCTCTCAGTAGTTTTCCCCAGATATCTTTCCCAGAGGAACCCTTCCACTCCTGTGGAGCCCATAAAGAGAAAATAGTGTAAAAAAAAGGCTGGGAATTGCAAGTGTTTAGGTGTTTAGCGGCCAAAACCTGAGGTGAGAGATGGAAAAAACCTGGGACATTTCTGGGACAAGCATTCAAACCATGTGCCTGCCACACTGGCTCTGAAGAATATGAATTATTATTTGGGTGTGTAACATAATTATTCTGTCTAGGAAGCTCAAGAAGACCGCAATGGTTATTTGAAGTTTCCCAACCCATGGTGAAGAGGAAAGCATGTTCATGCAGCTTATTTAATGAATTATGCTTTATAAGAAAACTAGTGCTATATCAGATTGGGAAATGGGCATGCAGTCTTCCCCAAAAATATTTTAATCTCAACCACAGGAGTCTTCTGAGTTATCTTGCACATAAAATTTGCTTATTTTTGCAATGCTAAGAAGAAGAAAAAAAAATTTCAACCAATAAGAAGGAAAATAAGAAATCTGGCAACAGAGGGTACAAAGACTACTTCAAGGGTTTTTTTTTTACACTCCCTAAAGGGAAGTCCTGGGTATTTTATCCGGGTTTTTCCTTCCTCTTTACATTTACCGTGATGTTTCAAAGCCAGCAGTTAAAGAATTGCTGCAGATTAAACCATGAACATTTTGTTCAAGAGCAATATCCTCAACAGCACAGTATTTGAAGGAAAATTGCAGTATTCAGTTTTGATGTATATAAATTAAGGGAAGGAGAAGCAAAATGTTCTCTTGCCTGTGTTGATAGAATAATTTTTAGCAGTTTGGGGCAGAAAAAGGAATATTGATGTTTGACCTTGAATTTGTTGTGGTTTTTCATAAGAAAAGGTTATGTTTAAGCAGTGTAAATGTCTCATCTTTCTAGGAAAAGCTGTTTTCACCTAATTCATAACATGTTTGCAGTTCTTATGTTGGTAATGAACTGCACTGATTTTGCTGTGTAAGTAATAAATTCACTGACTAAGTTTTGCAAAAATAGCAGCCCGGCTAAATTTGCAAGACCTTGGGAAAGTCATGAAAACCATCAATCTTGGCATTCAAAAGTTTACAAAGCACAACTTTGTTTTACCCGAGTGCTGTTGTAATAATTTATAAATTTCATTTAGCATTTCTTTTACTTAATAAGTATAAAATTCATACAGAACAGAAATTAAATTGTACAACACTTGGTTTCAATTTTGCAGTTCCTATTAGGGGATTTTAATGTTCTCTTATTATTGCTGCAGAGCTTTTTCTCTGCTATTGGGCCTTATCATCCATGTGTTGGCCAGCTTAGATGAAAAGCCACATTGCATGTGCTAAACCTTCATACTAATGCCACGAAATGAATCAATTCCTACTCTCTGACGTCTGAACCTACCCTAAGGTGAAGGAAACACGATCCACTGAGGATCATCTTGCAATTAAAACAATTCTCTATGAATCAGCATGACAATGCAGGTGCTAAGCAAGCATCTATTCAATTAAGTTGGTTTAGAAGTTTTGGGGCAAGTCTATTTTGCTTTTTTTTCACATCATTAAGCATACCTTAATGCTGGAAGCAAACAATAGCTCATTAGTGGATTAGGTGTAATTACCAACAGCAGTCATTATTCCTGAGGCTTAATGGGCCAATTTGCTGCTGTAATAGTACCCCAGTATTGTGGTGCTCTGGCAGAAAAGCCAGTGATGCTGGAATGAGCCATTGCCTTGAAGGCCCTGGAAACGGCTGAGCAATCCCAGCCCTTCCCAGGACACCCTCTCATGGGATGGATGGACACTTGCTGCCAGCTGGGGGGTCCCATCAGATCCCAGGTTTGCATTCAAGCTGAAGTGCACCCACTTGATGCCAGGTTTGCTGTCCATAGAAATTCCCAAGAGAAAGGGGGAATTCCAGCAGCTGTGTTGGGACTGCCTCACATGGATTCTCTTTTTGTTGCTAATGTATTTATAGAAATATTTAAAACTGTCTTTTACTGCAGTAACCAGATTAAGTTTTTGTTGTGCTTTGGCCTTTCTAATTTTTTCCCTGCATAACTTCATGACGTCCTTGTAGTCCTCCTGAGTTGCCTTCCCCTTCTTCCAAAGGTCATAAACTCCCCTTTTTTCTTTCACTGAGTTTCACCTCTCTGTTCAGCTGGGCTGGTATTCTTCCCTGCTGGCTCGTCTTTTGACACATGGGTGCGACCAGAATGAAGACAAAACTTGTTTCTGAGCTGCAAATCTGGTACTGTAGGAATAAGGATGAAGGACTCGGCTTCATCTTCAGGTTCCCCAGGAAGCTTGGGCTGCCTGTGGGACTCAACATCTCCATACTCTGTGCAGTCCCCAGGCAGAGGTTGAGCAGAGAAATCAGGGACCTGAGTGAGAGGACTGAGGCACCACTAGTGAAGTCCAAGTGCGCATAATTGTAGTCCTGTTTCCAAGCAGAGTCAAATGACAATGGCAGGTATGTTTTTATATTTGGCATTATATTTTCAGTCAGTCTTTTCTACCTACAGTGCCATATTGCTTTTCCGCTTTTGGGAAGGGGATTAAGAAAGGAAAAAAAGACATAATGCTATAGTGGAGTTAAGTGCCACTTCTTCAGGCTCCTGTCAAATCTTGTAATTTGGAATAATTACCAGTGTCAGGTTTGGGGAAGGAGTTTGATGTAAATTGCCTCAACCTGTACTCATCCTGTGAGAAAAGAAAACCAGTATGTTAGAGGGTAAAGGACTGAATAGGCATCACCATGAAAATCACTGTTTAAACAGCCTCACTTTAATATACATGACTGTATTTTATCTCCATTTTTCTTCATGTCATTCAGACCTGGGCAAATCCTGCTCATGCTGTGACCAGTGGTGATTTCTCATTTATTTTAATAGCCCAGCCTACGGACTCCTGCTTAGCAGGAGGTCTGGTGGGTTGCTGAGCATTGTGTTCATTACTATACATGATCCCTTAAAAAACAGGGAAAAGCTAACCAGACTTATTTGTACCTCCATGCAGGGGAAAGACCAACCATCTTCTGCAAGCACCCTCTAAAGAGGTCTGAGGGACCCTGTCCGGGTTATGTCCAGCTCTGCAGTCCAGCCTCGGTGTCCTGGCAAGCCCCAGCAGTGATATCCATGTTTTCTCTGTAGTCCAAGTGAGAATGGTGGCAGTTTTGTGAGGGAAATTTTTCATTTTGGTCTGAGGTCTGTAGTTGTTGTGGAGCAAGAGGACATGCCCAGGCTGGAGAGGGAAATGAGCCATTCTGACTTTGGCCTGCTGTCATCTCCCATCCAGTTACTTTCTTGCATCTGCAACTCATCTAAATTTTTAATTTAAATTTTTTTTTGATGGGGAAAATAATGTCATTCTCAGAAGCATTTGTACACTCTTAGTGAATAGAATCCAAAACCTAAACCCCATAAAAAACTTGAAAATAATCAACTCACTCTTTTGGATCACATCTCAGAAAACAGTGGTTTTTATTTCTTTCCATTTCTTGAGCATAAAAAACCACACCTCGTTTTTTCCCTCTTTGCAATTTCTTTTGAGTTATGGGAGCAGTTTCTGTCTATGAATCGAAATAAATCACCACCATAACAATCACAGTGTATTTCTTTCTTCACTTCTTGGAAAATGACCTTCAGATTCCTCACTGTCCTGCATGCCAAGACGGAGACCAAGTAGGTGCTTTTGAGATAGGAATTTTTTGTCAATATATCCAAAAATTGCTATCCTGTCGCCATCCCTAAGTCCCAGGAGACACCAGGGAGCATTAATGGTCCCAAGTGTTTCCACCCTCAGTGTGCTGTGTGGGGATGGCTGATCCTGGTCCATCCCCAGCTGAGCACCACTGTCCCTGCACCCAGGGATGCTGGTGCTTCACAGCTGATGCCAACCACAGCAGCCCCCTTGGGACCTGATTTATGGAAATGACATCTTCACTGGGCATTGCCTTTAATTGTGGCAGTAACAGAGCCAACAGGATGGCTGAGCCATGCTCTGGCTGAAATGAGAGCCAAAACACTGCTGGACATCCACAGCTGACGAGTTGGATTCCGAGAGGAGACTGCTTGGGACAAGCTCAGGGTGTCTGTCTGAAGGTGAGTCTGAGAAACCCTGCAGTCACTGCAGCAGATTTTAACCTGCAGATGGTAAATGACCTCACCAGTCACATGTGGAAAAATGTTACTGACTCCACAAAACCTGTTGCTCTGAGAGGTTCCTAGATTTCAGCATACCTTTGAGATGAGGTAGAAATGATGGCCAGGATCATGAGCTAGATGTGCTTTCAGCAGCAGCTCTCACAACTATCTTCTGCTCTACTGCCAGTACTCAATTCCCATCTCAACTCTAAACATTAATGACTACTGCAGAGTCTGTGCAAATAAAGAGTCCTTGAAGTGACTTGAAGTCATAGAAATTACAGAGACACACTAAGAATATTCATATGCTAAAAGTTCTTTTTTACTTTGGGAAGCACAATCCTTTTTTTAGAGTGTTGGTGGCATTGGTGAGAGCCTGTGATCATAACAGTGCCCATCTCAATATTTCTGGGCTCTCTCTGGTTATCTGTGTTCTTGCCAAAATGTCTTGCCAGGTCAGGAAGTTGAAGACAAGGAAAGGGAAGGAAAAAATTACTGCCATTTCTTTGAAATGAATTGGGTTCCCATGTGTGGGTGTGAGTGCCAGGTTTGCCAAGGATCTGAGAAGGACCTGGCGCTCGTGCTCAAATCTGTGATCCCTCCAAGGTCTGTTGCACTACAGCCAATCCCTGAATGCTCCGGACACCCCATACAAAGGATGTCCATGACATCCTGCTTCCTGACAGGAGCAGTGGTGTGTGGAATGGAGAGAAAGTCACAAAGTATGGGGCTGCTCTGAAGTCTTGTGGAATTTAATAGGCAATAAAATCAGGTTTGACAGATTATATATTCACAGATTATTGGATTTTGTCTTATTGCAGTTACTATGAGTTGTATTACAGGAACACTGAGGGGTCCAGGTAAAATCCTGCTGTTTGTGCATTGCCTAAATATGACAGGAAAAGTTGGTTTTGCTCTACAGTTGGCAATTTGAACTGAAAAAAGTTACGGTGAGAATCTGAGGCTCAGAGCAATTGACCCAAAATAAAAGGAAATTAATAGGAAATCTTGGCAATCCAAGCCAGCCCTATGGAGCTCCTGTTTATCATTATGCTGCTCTTCATCTGAACCTCCTCAAAGCTCTGGCCTTCTGTACAGCACTATAGAACTATTCAAAGAACAGGAAAGAAGCTAACTTTCCCATTTACTGTTCCATTTTTTTCTAAATCATAGGAAATCTGGTTGTCCATACTGTTTAAAAATATTGTTTGTTAATATTCGACTTGCCAAATGCTGATAACCACAAGCCTACGTGAAAGAAGATAAAATTAATACAGGGAAGTTAACATTGAGCTCTGTTTAGAAGTTCTGTACTGACGTGACTCTAATCAAGCCCCAAGATCTAGCAGATGATGCTGCATTCCCATCTGTTTATCCTGTGGTAGCTCTTCACCATAAGCCTGCCCTAGAGTTTACCAAATCACACTACACTTTGGGGGTGTTCTGTGGGTTACTCATCTAAATATTCCCTTGTCACAACTCATCTTGGGCAACAGATAATGTGATACAATCATAATACACTTTTAAAGCATAAAGGCAGTCAAAATAACATTCATCTGTATCAAGTGTGACTGGTGAGAACAGGAATCCTGCCAAGCAGTTGCCCATCATGAGGTTAAGGAGCTCTACAGTGGCTAATCCTGTTGTCATCTGAATTAACTTTCAAATAGGGTAAAACACCCAAGCAGTGGCATAATAAGAGGCTTAAGGTCTTGAGCTGGGGAGCAATGTGTGTATTTTGTGCATTCCTTTGTAGTGGTAGCACCTTGAATGTCATTTTGCAGTTAGGATTGTTTTCCTGGGTAAGCTGGGTGATGCTCTTCAGCTTGCTCCAGCCAAATCTGAGAGTGTGTGTGCATGCTGAGAGCCTATAGTGACAAATAAGGACGCCAGAAACACTGGCCAGTGATAGATACCTCAGGGAATGATCTTGACAAGATAGTGGTTGATGCTTCTCCTTCTGGGAGCTGGTGCTTCCGAAACAAAACCTCTACAGAGGTCTACCTGCATTGAACTCTTTACAGGCTGGAGCATGTGATAGCATTTGGCATGCTCGGCAGGATATTTCAGGTATGTTTTCAAACAAAATAAACATTCAGCACGTGCAGTTATTCACCTGGCTCTTCTAAAGCTCCAGTGGCCCTTTCCAGCGGAAGGGATGAGCAGTTGGGTACCAGGTTGCTCAGGTATCTTACAACCAGCTGCTCATGTCCATGTGGCTCTCACCCGTGTTGTTGTAGTCATAGTTTTCTGGAGATATTTTTCCATAAACATTTAATTTATGCAACCATTTGATATATGCAAATAAAACAAGTAAAAGAACACCAAGGCTCACAAGGGAGGAAGATTATTGCCTCTGCTAAACTCACGTTGCAACACAGGACTTGAGAAAGCTTGAAGCTGGACAGATCAGTCTTGTTAAATGTTTGCTGCCTGAAGTCTGGACTTTTTTTCCCAAGATTTAAACCAGAGAAATGGTTTGGGATTCATCACCAAATATGGATGTTCACTGGGGTAAGATGGCATCATGTTCATTAACGTGCTTTTGTGTTGGGGTCTGTTTGGTTGCCACTGTCAATGGGAATCTTCTCCTTGAGTCCCATGAGTGTTGTGCTCAGCCATACATGAGCAGAGCTCTTGGCTCAGTACTTGAGTTCACAGGAGACAAAGGAGAGACACTGGCATTCAAACAAACCCTGAGCATCATCATCCTCTCCTGGAGGGAAGAGCTTTTTTCACCGGACTCAGGTTTCGGGTGAGATATTCAAAAGTATTGATGTGCAATATTTGGCCAAATTAAGGGTGCAGAACAATGTGGTGTCCAATGGTCACCTCATTTGTCCTGGTCGTTCTCATTGCAGGTGGCTCCTGCTGCCACCAGGGTGTCCCCACAGGGATCCCACAGAGAGGCTGAAGGAAAACCTGAGTCCCAGCTGTGCTGGGGAAAGCAGGGAGTGATGGAGACACTGCAGCAAAGAGTGTCCTTTTCCTTCTTTATTTCTAGGAGCAGATGGGAGTGCTGAGCCCTGAGGGTGATCCTGCCGGCCAGCATCCCCTTGCAGACCAGAGCCACAGCCGTGGCTTAACTGGCAGCTTTGTGGGTTTGCCAGCCATTTAAAATGTTTGCCAATATTTAAAGCATGCATTGTTGTGGTTTAAACTTGGGAATGATTTTTAAGGAAATCTTCAGCTGAGGATAAATGCCAAGAAAAGCAGCCTACAGCTGGCCACTCACATATTGCTGCAGTTGCTCTTGCATGGGCTGTTTGCTTTGCAGCAGCACTTCATGGTGCACATCCCAGGTGTGGGACCTGGAAGGCACCTTCATGGCATAGAGCAATTTTGAGGGAGTTGCTCCTCTCTCAGCTGGACAGGACAATGTTTCTGCTGCTATAATCGATTTTACAAGTCAGAAATAGCAATATTTTGCTGATAACCACCATGAGTCCAGCTCTTCCGTCCCCTCTGCTGGCTGCTGAGCATGCGGAGTCTTTGGGTGGAGCACTGGGGAGCTGTGGTGGGACCACAACTAGGAGAATGAGCTGGAGCAGCTCAGCTCCATTGCATGTCCTTGGCTGCTTTTGTCCCCTGCGCATTGAGAAGTGGCTGTTGGCACGGGGTGGAGGGACAGTGGCACCCCCTGACTGAAAATCACTTCTTGCTTCCCTTGGGTCTTCCATCCCTTGAGTCTCTGCTGTGAGGGCAAGTAGTTGTGGATGTCAACACCAAATAGTTCAGGGGACAATGAGACTTTTGAAGTCAGCTTTTGCCTCTCCTGTTTGGATTGATCTCGACCTAACTCAAAATTTTCTTGTTTTTTCCTCACCTGTTGGGTCATTCAATAACTCCTCATGCAGATATTTTGGTATCTTAGAATATAGCTAGGCTCACAGTTCTGTCTTTCCTCATGTTCTAAAGTCTTTTACGCCCATTTTTGCAGAGTTTGTGGCAACTCAGCACCTGTGAGACCTCTTCAGCTCTGTCATTTGGTCTGACTTGGACCTCAGGTTTAAAATTTGCAAAATGGATGACAAATGGTTTGGTTGGTGGGAAGGCTGATGGTTTCACACTGGGCTGGCAAGGCTGAATATTGGGGGAAGAAAGATAAAACCAAACCCAACCCTCAAAAAACCACCAGCCAAACAAAGAGATGTATCTTCTCAATTTCCTGGGAAGATTCGTGTTTCCAAGAGACTCCCACTTTAAAGTTGCTGCGGCTTTTTTTTAGACGTCTGGTTATTTGCTTCCCAGCTCTGCTACTGCTGTTCCTTGCAGCCTTGGTCAAGACATCTATTATTCTTAAACTAATAGTTGTAGAATAGAGAAATACAAGGGGTTTTTTGCAAATATGCTAAGATTTACATATCTAGTAAGTGTGGAAATCTTTTCTTTTTCAGTCTGTGCAACGAGAATTTCAGGAAAAGGGGATCCTCGAGCAGGGGCACTATTTGAGATTCCCGACTTACTCCTGTTCTGAAGGTTCAGGGCACTTTGCTTCCATTTGTGTCAATCTTTAGATTTTCAAATGGGAGCAAATCCTGAGCCCTCTGAAGACTCTCTCCTTGCTGCGGTGAATCACTGAGGAAGGCTTTGCTGCCCTTTTAGGAATGTGATGGGGACTAAGTCCCAGGGTTTGGGGAGGGGAGGTGGAGCTCTGCACTTCCAGAGCCGATGGTCATTTCGTGATAAAGTGATAATGCTAATAATCCCCAGATCCTTTTTTTTTTGCCTTTGAACTGAACACTTTGCCTGTCTCAGCTGTGGTTGCCTTTTTGAACTGTCAGTTTAGGAGGATTAGATGCATGTTTAGGCTGGGTGAACTCATGAATGAAAATATTTTCCTTGGCAGTTTTTAAAATGCTTCCCCCCTTTAAGAGCTGAACCCTTTGGCAACAATCTGCTTTTTGCCCAGATTACCACTGTCATTTTGGGAGGTCTTTTCCCGCAGAACAAATAATGGAATTTTAATAACATAGCGAAATAGATTCAGGACTGCTGTCTTTATATTTTCTTTATTTATGCTTGAATACTTAGTATGTAGCTCCAGCAAAGACGAATTTAAGCTTTGTATTACTTCAAAATGATGAATTAAGCACTGGGAGATTTTCTTCCCCAGAAAAGGGTATTTTGATTTGCTGCTTTGAAAATGTCTCATAAAACAAATAAATATCACAGAAATTGAAAATAAAAAAAACCCTCAGTAAAAATTGCAGATGCAGAGCAGAGCAGACACGGTGCTGCTCTTTCTGCAGCATCTGCCAATGTCTAAACTAAAGCTCCCTGCTTTAGTTTGACTCAAATGCGACAATCACCATTACAGAGAAGTTGAGTTAATTTTGAGCATTTATTCAGGTAAAGTCCTGCACTGAAGTGCTCAAGCCAACACCATCTTTAGCTGCCTGAGCAAACAGGCGCTGGTTCAGCTCCCAAAGCCATTGTCTGAAGGACTCTGGTTGCAGAGAATCCTTCAGAATTATCTAACTTTGTCTAAGGGCAAAGAAATAGCACTGGCGTTCAAAGTGAATTGGGGATCATCTGAAGTGAAGCATAAAATAGCACCTGCTAAGGCTGTCAGCTGAGTCTAACTACTACCAAACTGAAATAAAGTACCTTGTGTCTCATACAAACTCTTCTCAAAAACTCTGACAGGTTTGAAAATCAGCCTTTTCTGACCAGGATTGCATTGATTGAAGTGGTAAATATTATTCCACTTAATGAATAATCCCTTAAGGTTGCTACATGCAGTGTTTTCTCCTTGAGAGAACTCTGCTATTTTATTTCCCCTGCACATCTTCATTCCTGCTTCCATCCTTCCAACTTCCCAAGCCTGAGCAAGGAGATGAGGAATGAAAATATTCCCTCACAACAAATCTGTTCCAGGCCTTTCAGTGTCAAATAGCTCTGTCAGATAAGCCATTGATACTCTACTGCATCAATTAAGAGAGATGGCACATGGTATAGATGAAAATGAACCAGTGCTTTCACTCTGGAGATCGAGAGAGACAGAAGGGTGCTGGAACGAAGGGTTGTACTATGGGAGCTGTGTGAAAATGAGAAGGAATTAGGGTATTTTCAAGGATGCACTGGGTATCATTTGTGCCTTATTTTCTTTTTTGAGCTCTGCTGATTCCATTCTGCTTCACTGAAATCACTTAAGTAATTTTAGGGCATACGAAACACAGATGCAGCTCATTGCTCCAGCCTGGCGGGAACCTGAAAAAGCCAGGGAGCAGAGTTGGAGCAAAAGAGATCACTGAGACTCCCCTTGCAGAACACAACTGGGATTTTTCAACTCAGCCCTTGCCAGCACTTGGTGGCATTGGTTACAAGCCAAGTGGTGTAGACACTGGCTCTCTCAAGATGTGAGACCTGCTGTTCGCTTCCCTGTGCTGGTCAAAGGATTCCTAGGAAGCTTCATCAGTGCTCCTTCAGTCCCACATCGACTCGGCTGATGATTTCAGGAGGAAACATCAGCTAAACCCTGTGAGAATTTCATTTGTTTGCTGCCAGAGCAACAGCAAAGGGGTTCAGCCATCTCTCAAAGATACTTTAATTTCAGAGCTTCTGTAAAACAGCTTCTGCCAAGGATATTGCAGCTGCTTTTCCATTTCCCTCCTCTTGCGAAATCAAGGGCGAAGAAGCTGCGGGAACATGGCTTGCATCCAGGAATGTGATAAAGATGCAAAGAAAAGCAATGATTCAAGGGGGAATGAACCTCTTTGGCCACTTTGCTGTAGCTCTGCCTGCCTGGATCAAAGCTGCTGCTGCACCTGCACTGCACGGTTGTAGAAGATGCTCTTCCCATGGATCTATGGGAGGAGGCTATTGCTTATCAGAGACAGTCTGTTCAAGCAGAGCAGTGGTTTGTAGATAAGGAAATATGCTGCTGGTCATTGGGGAATTTTGGTCAGTATTTGAGCACCTTCCTCAGGGGAAGGAACTTGTCTTTGTGCCTTGGAGGACAGAACAGTGGAAGCTGGTGGTGCAGCTTGCAGGAAGGAGAAGAGATTCTCTGCTGTCCTGAGAGGCTGCTCCATTTCTGTCTTTACATCAAACAGCAGTTTGTGGCAGAGTGTGGAAGCTGCTCTCAGTTTTGGGAAAAGAGAAAAAGGCATCTGAAAGGTGAGAAGAGTCAGCTCTGCTGTTCTCATGTATTCATGCATTGCTCTTTCTCTGCAGCCAATGGGAAGAAATATAATTGTCAAAGTATGCACCAAGCAAGTGCTGCAATTAGGGTGGTGAGTGGCTACAAAAGCAAAACTTATAAGAAACCAGAAACCAGCGTCTTTGGACATCAAACTCCATGGCACAGCTGTGCAGCTGCCTGCTTCCAAACCAGCTGAGGTGTTTGACCTCCTCCAGGAGCAGTGTCATCCACAGCTTGTGTTCTGCTGTGTCATGGGGCTGTCAGGGTGGGCCAGAAAACAGCATGGGGCAGTACAAACAACTCCAACTTCAGTGGCCAAACGCTGGTGCTGAGCACTTTAGGCTCTTCCTGACAAAGGTGGCGACCATCTACAGCACCCTTGGGAAGGCTGGTGAAAGGCTTGGGATGGGGCTGGGCACAGGATCTGAGAGCAAAGGAGAGAAATAGGGATGTGCAGAGACAAATGCACATCTGAACTCAGCTGTCCCCAGTCTAACCAGAAAAGCCAGACAAACAAGCCTGCAAAACTATCCTATGTCTTAAACTCTGCCAAAGACTTTCTTACTGTTGTCATGACCCACTTTTATTTAGATTGATCTTTCACTGTACACTAATGCAAGAACAAATCATATTAAAAGGCTTCTGTATCAGCAGAGCATCCAAGAACCAAGTCAGAACTTGTGCTCACTGGTGTTCATGCTGGAACATAGAAATCGATAGAAAGGGTGGAGAATCCTGCCATACTTGCTCATATCAATTTCCTATATTGTCACATTTAGTTAAAAAAAAAAGGGGGGAAATGCACAAGACATTAAGTAAAGTGCCCGAATAATGACCTGTAAAGTCCTGAGCGGGAAGAACAGCACAGAAGCCAGGAGGGACAGTTTAGAAGTTCCATTGTCATAGGTCCTGAGGCTCTAAACCCTAACACAAGCTACCCCGTGGTCATTCCCATGGGACTCAATGATACTGCATCTGAAAGTAGAGTTAATGAAGTGCCTGACGGTTGCAGATCTGTTGGTTTCAATGGAGTAGTGAATTTAATGGAGAAGATGAATATTTCTTACCTTAATGATAAATGTCCAAAATTGCAGTTTGGTAAAATCAACATGCCTCCATGCTAACAGGAAAGAGGAGGATGTGTTGCCATGACTAAACTCCCCTCTTGGCCACCTACCGTGTGTTTCCATCACCAAAATTACTTGCAGAACTGAGGACTGGCTAGGAAAAGGAGTGGAAACAAGGCTGGAGGCATAGGCAGGGCTCAACTGGCACGTCTGTGATTCACCTTATCTATGATTATACCCAAAATTTCTGGACAACTTCAAGAGAAACCAAGAACATCTAAATAAAACAGAAAGTGCAGTTTTGGGTTTATTTAGCCATCCATCTTTTAATGTTATCAGACAGTCCAGTAATTTTAATTAGTTAAGCCAATAGCTTTAATTTGGATAATGGTTCGATTTTTTGATTTCTGGTCAGTGAGGTCAATGAAAACACTTTATTTTTTAGCTAATACAAAACGTGAACTCGGCACTTTGTTTTCCTTCCAGAGTTCTGTACCTACCTTCCATGGAGTCTCAGATATCAGAGTTTAGTCATCCTCACAGTCTAAGTATTTGCTTATGTGCTTTGAATTGTTGCTTGCAGCAAGAACAGCAGTGATGTCCCTAATCTGCTTTCACTGGGCTCCCCCAGACTCTAATTATGTCATTTAGAGAAGGACATTTCCTGGCAGCAGTTCCTCAATTCACCGCAACAGCCACTCTCAGAATATGGACAGAACAAGGCTGTAATAGCTTGCACATGTGGACGATGGCTACAAGGACAATTGACCTTCATTTGGGAGCGAGCACGAGCCTGTTTTGTTTAGTATTTCCAAATGACGGTACCTTACAATCAGCAGAAGTAACACTGTGTGCCGGGCTCCAGTATTTACCTGTCTAGTGTTATGCTCAGGTATATCATTACCTTATGTCAGAAGTTATGACCAGCTCCAGCAAAGAAATGATCTGTAGCTATCCAAAAATGCTGCATACGGGATCCTCCAAATGCATGAAATTGTGCAACAGCAAATAGTTCCTTTGGAGGTCTGAGCTTAGCAATAATCTGTGAGTATTCCTGCTATTAACGTAATTAATGTGCTCAAATGCATTGACTTTCTGCACCTCAACTTGAATCTTGTGGAGGTGGAGCAAAGGATGAGGATTTTGGCTTACACAAGAGCTTGGGACGCACCCAAGCACCACGCAGTGGTGGAGGGTACACATTTGCCCTAGAAAAATAGATCGTTTTTGGGTATGCTTGTTTTAGTTAATTTAATTCTCAAGAAAATTGTTCCCTGCCTGAAAAATTTGACTTATGAGGACTAAAACCATGGCCACCCATGTAGAGGGTGGAAATAAAACCATTGCTAACCTGAGTCCACTCCATGCATCACCCATCTATTTACTGACGAAGTAGCATTGTACTGCTGTACGAAGTCCAAGGGACCATTTTATATCGTTAATTTTTAATACCATATATTTTTTTTTCCTCCACAATTATTGGCATTTCTTTCTGGTGTATTTGTACAATAGTATCTTTCTGCTGGAAAACGTGGAGCTCTCAAGTGCCATAACAAAACAAAATACATGCCAAATATTAACCTTATTTCTCCTCATTTCTGCAGTTCACCTGAAAAGCCATCATTTATTCAAAAAAGTCACAATTTTTCAGTCCTAATAAATAATGTTAGTAGAAATTTTCATGGCTGCCTACAGAGTACAAACACTGAACATCTTTTCAAGACAGAAGGCTTCCAGGTGCTGCCACAGTCAGTATTTCAAAAGGTGCCAGGTCAAGCAGTTTCCTGCACTGATAATGCCCACAGTGTCATCAGTTCCTAAAATCCAGATATTTCTTATGTTAGTCCCTCTATTAGGTCTTTTTTATGACTACAGGTTTCAAGATTAAAAAACTGATGAGGAAATTACAGGTGATGGATGGTTCCAGCCTAGTCCTTGCTGCAGCTGCAGCTATGGCTGTGCTGGCTGTTTTGGCTAAGGGCAGATGACATAAAACTTCCTGACAGTCAGGACTCCTGTGAGCAGGGAAACCAGGGAAAAAAGAAGACAAAATAGGTGTGGGGAAAAAAAAGGCAGACAAATAATGATAATAGAAAAATAAAGGATAATTTCTGGAGATGTGTCGTCCCACTGACGTTTGTTTGATGCATCAAATGTGGCCATAAATTATTGATAAAATTGTGTGAGGCCATAGCCTCCACCATCAGCTTCCCCAGAGTCAATGCCAAGGTGTTGCTACTCTTCTTGTTATTGTTTGTTAAATAAATAACCTTGTCAGTAAGGGTTGTGAAACTCTGAGAAGGTGCTTCTAATAAGTGAAACATCAGAGATAAAGATTTATGTTAAATGTAACAGAGACAATGAAAACTAAAACTGACATCATTTGGGCACTGACAAAAAAATTTTTCATCTGTTTTGCATTCACATATGGAACATATTCCCAGGGGAGAGCAAGCGACTTATTTTTAGGACACTATTTCATCTTAGGAAATCAATGAACAGGCTATTAAAACTCCATTTTTTCCATGAATGATAAGTGTAATTACATCTCTCTTGCAATAAAACCTTGTGCTTATTAAATGTAAATATTTAACAATGATTAAAATACATTCGAAGGAAATTTTATAGCTTTATTTTATATGTTCCCATCTGGGTTGCCTTTCCCAAACCACTATACATTTTGAAGAGTTATTAAATTATTATTTTGAGAAGGACTAACACTCTGTGTGTCCCTTGCTTCAATTTGAATTTCATACACTTTCAGAATCTGAGATTCAATCAATGCACTATTGTATTTGTAGAGCTGTATTGAGGGGAAAAGTGCCTTCATGAGGTAGGAAATGCCACACTGACATGTCTTTTGTGCACCCAGTTTTGACGGCCAGCTATAGTTTCCTGACTCCACGTGCTCCAGCTCTCAATTTGTTTCCGAAGAAACAAGTTGGTTCCTTAAATGGGTTTTTTCAGTTTTATGTATGATCCTTCTGGGGCAGTTTTAAAAGTAAGTGTTAATAAACAGCCCAATCTTATAAATTGCAGGTCTGGATAAGGAGCATTATGGGCGCAAGTTGCTGACCCTGGGCACAATTCAGGGCTGTACATGCAGGACTGACCCTTCACAGAACAATCTGATAGGATTACTCCAGAAAGGAATTCATGGAAAACCAAGGGTTTGTCCGATCCAAAAAATAAACCCTGTCTGCAACCAAAATCTTCCCTCTGGAAGGTCCTTTAGAATGCCCAGGGAAGTCTCCCTTTTTAAGAGAGTTGAAGTCAGTTTTCTATAAAATCCTGCAGTTGATTTAAAAATTGCATTGCGGGGATATAACCTATTATGCTGCTATGGAACAGCTTAAACACTTCCAGAAAGGACATCACTCCCTGTTAAATTTTTATAAGTTCTTGATATAATTTGTTCTCAGATGTGCTGATTTCTCCTCTATTTGCTTTTAAAGGGTTGCACTCCCCCAGCAATCCCTAATTCCCTGTTATTGTTGCTTCTTTAAAGAAAACTGTGTGGAGTTCAGCTTCATATCCAAGATCATTCCAAAAGGCTGAAGTTAATTTTTAATTAGAGGAGTATTTTCAGTCATATAAGCAATATCACCAAAGTCAGTTACTTACTTAAGAGAGTGCTAACAGGATCAGGCCGCTGAGAGCTCATGAAAGCTCCCGATCCTGCAAAGAATCAGGAGCCCAAACCACTGCAGAATTTCTCAAACTCACCAGGTGCCCCTTATGCAAAAATCAGGCTGAAAAATCCACTACTGCCATAATTAAAAAAAAAAAAAAAAAAAGACAGAGAAAAAAATTCAGTATTTTTTTCCAACACGTTTAAAAAATAAATAATTACCCCAAATTTCTCATTTAGATGCAAACCAGCTTTTGAAAAACCCGGCCAGGGTGCACATTTAAAGCATTTTATGCCCTCCTCCTTCCAGATTATTACTCCCTCAGCAACTCTGAGATGCTGCGAAAGACAAAGACTCAATGTGTGTGTGTGGCTTTTCAAACAGTTTTCTCCAAGGAGGAAAATTTCTCTTTAAATAAATCTCCCTCCTCTCTTGAAACTGGTACTTAAAAAACCCCTAAACCCAAGGAAGCAGCTATTTATTTCTGAAATAACACACAGAACATCGTTGTACAACAGTATAAGTTACACCTGATGAAAAGAAAATTAATTTAAGGCAGTGATTTTCCACAAGATAAACCTTTGGGAAATAAAGGTTTCTCTTAGAGAAAAATAAATAGTAGTAAAACAAAAGGGCTTGGGAGCATGGATATCTTTAATTGCTTGTTTAATTAAACCTCTCAACTAAATATTAATTTATGAATTTTTAAATATATTTTTGGTGAAAAAAATATTGGTTAAAGTTAGAAGGTATGGTTGTTGGTTTTAATTACAGACCTATATTTTCCTGCAGAGCAAACAACACCTCTTGAATACAATAACAACAGAATAACACAGGTAACCTTTCCAAGGGACTTTTGTAGTCTGTAACACAAGACAAATACTTGCGTGTTTTTGGCTGGTCCTGTTGTTGTTGAAGTCAATGGGGCACAAACCTCCATGGGAGCAAGACCAAGCCCTTCTGGATACAGATGTGATGGAATAATTCAAGGCAATCAGTTTTTCAGCATTTCTGAGCTATTTTTACTCCATAATTAAACAAAATGCACAGTGTGTGTGTGTATATATGTATATATGTATATATATATGTATCTATACACACACATGTAAATATATGCACATGAGCTTTAACTTAAAACCTGCTAAATATATCACAATTTCTCAAATGATGTCGGGTATTTGTGGAAAATTCTGTGTGTTTTGATAATCAGCCCTATCTATGTATTTTGCTTCCACAGGTAATTTCATTGAAGTCATCGTGTCTGCTTCTCAGGGGGAGTTAAAAGAATAGAACATTATTTCGATCTTGGGCACATGGTTTTATTATTTGCAGTCTCCATCACTTTCAACTGCTCAACACACACACTTAAAATGCAACATCCAATAACAAATCTAGTTTCCCTTTAGAAAAATAATTTTTTTTTTTTTTTTTTTTTTTTTTTTGGTAAAAAGTTTTGTTTTATATTTTTTGATTCCTTATTCCTCTCTGCCCTCTTATAAACCAGACTCCTGGAGGTGTTTTAACTTTTAAGTACAAAATAAAAATGTGCATATATTCTGCATGCATATATTGGAAAGAAAAGAACATGAGGCTATTTTCACAAGCATTAAGAAGGAGAAATCATTGCCTTCACTTCTGTCCTTTGTTCCCACAAGTTCTTGCATTGAGAATTACAGTATAATGTTCAGACTGTAACCTCAATGCTTCACCCTGACAGCTTTCATCTGTTTAATAACAAGAATTAAATCTCATCCTGCCAGAGTTACCACGTTCTTTCAGCATGGCTGGTAATTGCACTTTCTTTAATTCTGTAGTGGCAGATTTAGTACTGAATAAATTATGGAGGATAGCAACTACCCATACGAAAAAGAACCTGATCTGAGCCCTCTAAGATCATAGCTATTTTTTTCTGAATGCTGCATTTTCTGGACATTAAATAAACACAGAGCTGACCCGAAGCACATCACTGAAACAGTTCTGTGCTGTGTTGATGTGCACCCAAATGTGAGGCTGGGGAGAAGCATGCGGTGCTTCAAGGTATAAAGGGCTGAAACTCTCCCTCCGTATTTTCTTTTTTCATCCCTCACAGGTAAGGGTAAATGTGTCTGATTTAGGTGAAAAATTTGCTGAAGACAAAGCTAACCTGTATTCTCTGTGCTGCTTTCTGTGTGGGGTGTCAAATTTGTGATCGTGAATACAAGATTCAGAACAGAATTAGCATTTTGTTGAATAAATCGCTTGCAACCAAAACACTCCCCTGTCCACCCTGTTTGCTGTGGGTGACAGCAAAGCTGAGGACACTAAAGTAGATTTATCAACTAATGAAGAAATTCCACAGAGCTATTAACCCCCTCTTTCTAATGAATTATTTCATCATCTCACTTTCTACCAGTTTCTCTTTGCATTTCTCAGCAGCTGAGCAGTTTAATCCACACTTTCCTCCAGCAGAGACCTTGATGTTTGGTGTTCCTGCAATGTCTTTTTATAAATCAGTTCCCTCTGCAGAAGCCATAGCCTGCAATATCTGCAACAAGACTTGGGGAAGGAGTCTAGCTCAGGCTGGTATCCCTGGGTCTGTAATGTCAGTCCACACCCCTTTTTGCTGGGGTTTTTTAGCCTCACGCTCAGCAGCCGCCAGTGTGGTGCAACACTTCAGGGAAGGTAACAGGGGAATGCAGTGAGCAGTGAAATCAAATCGGTCTCTTGACTCAACTGGTTATTTAAAAGACAGGGAATGTCTTTAAATGCATGGAGATTTCTCACTTCTCAAGGGAAAACATTAAAAGACCTATGCTTTAATCTTGCTGTATAGCCCCAACTTCAGGGCTTAAAGGTGAAAGCTTGCATTTCCAGCTTCTGCTCTTTTTGCAGAGATTCCTGACAGGACATAATACAGCTCACAGCAGTATTAATCCCCTCCAGAGCCTCTCTAATAGTGACACCTCCTCATACCACCCAGGCTCGGTGGGCCCAAGGCTTGCAGCAGGCGGAGATGAGGCAGCCCTTGCTCCTCAGAGCATGCAGAGCCCCTAATTGCTCATATTTATTGCCATTAGGAAATTTGGGAGAGGGCCTAGCCCAAGTCTTTCCTGCGTTTCGCTGCAAGACAAGGCCACCGATGTCAGCGGCTGCAGGATCAGCCCTGAGTTTTGCTGTCAAATCCAAAGGAGCTCCACGCCTGGGAAGGGAGATTCAGGAATCCAGATTTATACTGCTGCAATTAACTGCAAAATTCGGCCCTAAAAATCCCACTGACGTAAACAGCAGGGCTGCAGGTCAGCACCAAGAACACAGCCTGGGATTAACGGCAGCTCACTACTGGAGCAATTATCTTCTAGCAAAGCCAAAAATCTCCCTTGTTAAGAAATTGTGGGGCTCTTGGTACTCTCCCTTACACCTGTAAAATGCCAGGTAAGGCCACCAAAACAGAGGACTTATTTTTCTAGAGTTTCACTGAGAGAGCAACTAAGTGAGCACTGTGTTCTTAGTATTATTTGTAAAACAGATCTTACCAGCCTCTGAAGAGGAGTCATGGAGCACGGAGGCTGGACCTGATGTTTATCAAGAGGGTTAACAAGCCTGGCAATAAAACCCTGGTAATGATGGCTCTGAAGAGTTACATTTGCTTTGGAATTTACTTTTATAAAAGCATGAAATTTTGTGTAGGAACAAGATCTATAACCACCTATATAAAAGTAAGGGGTTTAGTACTCACAGAATGATGGACTCGATTCTGTACTGCTACTGCAGGACAGATCTTGTATTAAGGCTGTAGGATCAGAACTCAGTGAGTAATAAAATATCAATTATTTCTGAAGCTTTGTCTTTGGTAAGCATAAAACATGATTTTCTTGAATAATTTCGTTATATTACGTTTTTTTAAAATGCCAGTCTTCCTTTGCAGGACTTATTCTTAGCCTTTACTGTTGGAAATTCAAGACAGTTTGGTTTCTTTGTGCAAATATGATTTCAGAAATTTTCTTTGCCCTTTTCCTCCCCCACAGCGTTTGCATCCAATTCCATGACTTTGTCAGTCAGTAAGGGGACTGAGTACAGCAGAGGTAAGTTTACAAATTACCTGGTTTTAAACTTGGATGTTTTTGTGGAGTTTGCTCAACTTTATAACAAACATCCAGCTTAGCCCTCAGACTCTGCACAGGGAAATGAGGCATTTCTTCAAATACCTCTCCCCTCTTCTCACTCTGCTTTGTGCCATAGTTTAAGAAAAGCTCCAGGCAAAACTCCCCTTAGCCGAGATACAGGATTTACCCGAGTAAACCTGGAAATATTGAGGATAACAGGCTTTTTTTTTCAAATCCATAATGAAAAGTGCAGTTAATAATGCAGGGTAAAACTCCAAATTAACTTAAATCAGGGCAGGATTCAGAGGGAATAGGGGAATTCCTGATCTCCTCAGGCAAAGCCTGGCTTTCCTGAAAATTCCACTTAAAGGAACTAACGGGATCAATGTTAGTTTTCTGAAATTTTCCCTCTCCGCTGGTTCTTGCTGCGGTGGCGGAGCGGAGCGGGACCCGCCTCTCCGGGACTCGCCGCTCTCGCTCCCGTTCCCTCCCCGGCTCTCGGTCCGTCCCGGCCTCTCTGCCGCCTGCCGGCCGCGGCCCCGGAGCTGCAGGGTTGAGGCTGGTCTTCCACCCGCGGAGCCTCGAAAACCCCCTTTTAAAATTATTTTTTCCCTTCCCGTGTTTTTTTTTTTTTTTTTCCTCCATGTTTTTTTCCCAAGTTTCAGAAGCCGAAGGGATGCTTCCTGCAAGGCCATCCCTCCTTGCGAAGAAGGAACTGCACATACGCCTCCCGTGCTATTTAAATCAACATAGAATATACCAGCACGTTTATGTCAGACATACCATTGCAATATTCTTGTTACTATAGGAGCAAAATACATGTAAATATTTAGGTGGCTTCATTCCAAGTGCAAGGGGCAGCTCTGGAAACACACGGTGTCTTGAGCCAGGACATGCTTTAGCACACGTGGAAGCCCCGGGTAGGTGAGCTTTCCCCCCAGACTTCCCACAGTCCATGCAAATGCCAAGCTGTGCAGTGCTCAGTGCACACCGACATGTCGGTGGGACTGATGTCTAACTGCTTAGGGGCATAATCCCACCAAAGCCCCGTAATAAATGTTTCCAGGATCAGCCTGGAATGATTCGCGAGAAAGTTTCCCTGGTTTCTTTTGTTTCTTTTCAGTCTCCAAATGACAGATGACATGTAAAAGTCAGGCCCTGAAGATCCCATGCATTACAGACAGATAACAACCATAAAATTGTCCCTTCCCTAAAGAGCTTTGCTTTTTCTGTAAGGCCTGATTTTGTGTTTATGATGGTTGGGGAGAAGTTGTAGGAGGGCTGAAGGAAGCTTTCCTTTAACATTATTGTGTAAAAAAATAAGGTTTTGGAATTGTGGCTTAGCTGATAAACTATTATAAGACAGAAAAGGACATTTTAGGTCAGGAAAACTGCAACAAAATAAAAATCCTTAAGCTGTATCAGTTAAAAAAGAAACCTAGGTTTGTGAAAGAGGGCTGGATTTATCTCCCAGCTCCAATGGATATCAACACTAGAAAGTATTCTAGGTGGTGTCAAACATAATTGAGATGTCTCTTTCTTCCTTGTCTTTATTTTTAAATGGAAGATAAATTGGTTTAAGTAATTTAGAGCACAGGGTTTCTGGTCTGACATGAGTGTGGCCAGTTGTCTCTGTGCTGTAGTTTATGCATTGTTCTGGAGAAAAGTAACAAATATTGGCTACCCACCAATAATTGTTTGAGAATACCAGATATTTTCTGCAGATTTTGGCTAGGCTGCTAGTCCTTATATAAGCAAAATGGGTTGTTTCTCAAACACTGCACTCATCTGAACCAAGCCTACAGATGGTATTTGTACTAATCCAGCAAATTCTGCCCTCCACGACATCTGCACAAAGGCCATGGCCAAGTTTGCAGCCAGACAGTGCAAATTTTCCCACTTGAGAAGTGTGTGGACGAGGGAAGTTTCAGTCAGTGGAGATGTACACCAGTATGAGTTGAGATCCTAATGTTTCCCCCCCGCCAAAGTTTCCCATTAGGGAATAGAAAGGAAACCTTATAAACCCTCCAGCAGCACATACCATGGCTCAGCTCTCAGCTCCAAAACCCTCTGCAAATCCCTCCAGCCTTCCTGACTGAGTCATGCCATGCACTTTCCCACCTATGGTCCCCCTTTTTTCATGGGAAGGGGATTCCCACATGGGATGAGTGTCCTCCGGCACCCACAACAATCATTGCCACCGTGGCTGATGCACTGGCACAACCCAAAACTGCCCAGAGCCAGCTTCAGAGAGAAGCCCAACAATGGTGCACTGTATTTAACACAGTGTGCTGTGGGAAACGGAGAGAAGACAAACGGACTTTATTTTACAACATAAAAGAGTGTTACACCCTTTGGTAATACGTAACTAATAACTTAAACCCATTAAGAACTGCGATCTCTACTCTACCGCTCACAAATGGAGCCAAAGCTGTAAAAATTCGTGAAGGAATCAGTAGCAGGCTGGCTGGGGTTACAAAATCTACAAAAACTGCTAGAAGTCACAGTTTTCTCCATGAAAGGCATGGCCATAACAAATATCCCACACAGCTCGCTTTCTAATCCATTCCCAGGAAGCTGCATTGTGTGAGGCTGAGTGGATCTTAACATCCAGCAAGGTTGGAGGCAAAGAGGGGCAGAGAGGAGGGTGCGGGGGACCACATGGATGTGTGGTCCCACTGGGTGTGGGCTGCCAGGGCATAAGGGAACCCCAAAATATCCCCAACACTCTAGAGCTGGGTTTGCCCCATGCTGGGTGGCACAGGGCTGGTAGTTGACTGATCGCACTGGGAAACAAAAGCTACACCTGGAAGAAAAGGGCTCCTTTTCATTTCCGTTCCCCATGTCAGGCAAAAATTAATGACTAAATGTACCTTTCTCTGACGTTGTCCATCATGCAAATACTGGTGGGCAGGAGTCAATATGAACTTTAAACACACCTGACACAGGTGGCTCTTGCCTTTCAATGTTAAATGGCCATTGGCCAACAATTCATGGTGCAGCATAAAGGAATCCTTGTGGCAAGCAGCTTTCCCTCTGTATATATTTGTTATTCCAGAATGAAGCTATTCATCGGGGCTGAGATGAAACTGCCCAGGTGAAAAACTTCCTGAAACCCAGTGCTCCTGCAGGAGTGCACCCAAAATCAACTGCATGATGAATGTGGTGTGTGAGCCTGAATGTCGGGGAGAAGGCACAGGAATTGGACATGGTGGTGGGCAGGATGCAGCTGGCAGAAGATGTCCAGTTGTCCACGACTCTGCTACTCCAGCATCCCTGTCGTTGTGTCTCTCCCAGGCACTGGTCATGCTGAACCATTGCACTGGGGGTTTCTATACAACCAATGGATCTTTTCCTTGTCCTCTGGGTCACGTCCTTCTACCAACAGACCAGCACTGACACAGCGTGGACGGAACAAAAGATCAGTGAACGGTATTGTGTTTTCCCATTTTAGCAGTCAGACTGTGGATTTTTCCAAAAACGGTGATCTGAAATAAAATGTGTTCAATGGCACTGCTCTTTTCCTACGAAGCAGTTGCAGTGTATCTCCAGGAAAACAGACATAGCCCCACATTGGTTGTACTTCATCATTCTGCAATTTCAGTGCAAGCCTGTGCATAAATTCTTTTGTCTTTTAGATGAAGCATATCCTATGCTAATATCATTTAATCAAAATAAAAAATACATTGCACTGTATCCAAAAAAGATATACAGACTAAATATTTTGGTGTGTAGTCACCAAAATAATTGTAAAGAGGATTTTGTAAGCAGTTTGGGAAGTTTTCTTTTGGCTTATGCATACAGAAATCTTTCCGTACTATCAGAGTAAGGATTAATTTATCACCAAGCCCAGGAACTGTTCCCAATTGGAATTAGCCACACTAATGTCTAGAGCTGACAAGCACAGCTGCAGCAAGCTCGCTCATGTTTATTATTGTAGTTTTTCTCGTCTTTTAACAGTTTGTACACTAATGGAAGAGCAGGAGCTGAAACTGCTCATCTCTGCTCTACCATTGCGATGGGTTTCTTAAAACAGTAAACCTTAAGGGCTGGTTTTAAGCTCCTGATGCGATCAGTAGTAGGCAAAGAAAATAGCTGCATGCTCTTAAGTCTTTTCTGACTGTTTTTTTAGAAAACCTCTGAAAGCTGAGTAGAGAAGATTGCATTTAATCTCATCTTTCTGTGTTATTTGATTTCTGTTTTAAAGATTGTTCTGGAAAACAGTGCTCTGTAGCAAACGAATGGAGATATAAGTCTTTGCTGAAGGGGCAACAGAAAAAAGAAAAAAGGAACAAGAAAAAATTAATTTAGCTGCTATCCACAGGGTTCAAATGTGGTGACAGCAGATATAGAGTATCAAGCAAGGAAGTTGGCAGAGATGAGATATTTTGGCACCAAATATTTTCTTTTCCTTGATGCTCGTGCAAGATACAAGTCATTCTGCTTCTGAAAAGAAAATGTACTGACAGCATGAAAATCTAATCTATTCAATAAGAAATTGTTGTAGACCAAACTGACAGGTTATCAACTGCTATGTATTGAAACTTCCATGCAATGTGAATGGTATAATCATTCCAGGGATCAGTCCAGGGCTCTACCTTGGCTGTGGGCGAGTCTCTGCACTGGGACTGTGGCCATGTTAGTTCTTTAGGGCTTTGCTGTGGTTTTGGGCCTGTGCCCTCTTTTTTTTTACCCCATGGAAGCATAGGAGGCAGGCAAGAAAGCAGGTCTGAAATCTGTCTCACCTGCCATGGGAGCTGGGTGAGAGCCAGGAGAGGCATCATAATAGGACAGTAATGTATTTCTATCCTCAGGTTCATTTTGAGCATCATGTGTACACTAATTCAGCTGGAATATGTCCAGATTATCTGTTCATTTATACAAGAAAACAGCCAGAGGCAGAGTAGCTGAGGAACAGGCAGTGCTGGTGACTGCCAGATGTCACAGATCCTGTGAGATCCTCACTTGGCTGAGAGCCTTGTCCTGCCTGGTCGGAGCAGACACCTCTGCCAGACACAGCTGCAGGACCTGCCTGCTCCCCACTCTCCCTCGTGGCCCCATCCTCTGCAGGTTTTGGGGAGCAGAAGTGGTGGGGAGGAATGGAGAAAAAAACCGAAATGAATTGAAGAGGCACAGGAGAGGAGGGTGAGGAATGGGGACTTCTGGTATTTGCATCCTCGGGATGCTCATCGTAACTCCAGGAATATTTATCCTCTCCTCCCTGTCTGGGCTTCTGATGGAGGAAGGACCTGCGCTAGCAGTCTGGCAGTCTGGCAGTCTGGCAGTCTGGCAGTCTGGCAGTCTGGCTTTGAATCACTGCTGCTCCCCCAGGTGGGAAAAGCCAGAATTAACTCAGGAGCAGCAGGCAGATGTAACGAAGTCACTTGCCCGGCAGCCAAGAACTGAGAAAACACTTCTCCATCAGGTCCTTCTGAAAAATCCATCTTAGAGGCTGCATGTGTATGTGTATGTGAGTGTGTGTGTAAACTACTGATTCAGACTGTTGCTAGATTTGCTCACCATTTTCCACCGTGTATAACTATATGTTCCCTTCCATGCCCCAGGTCATCACTCATGGGGTTTAGGATACTCCACAGATATTGTTAATGATCTTATGGAGCCCTTTACCTGCAGCTCAGCATCATCCAGCTCAGCAAAGCTTGAAGGCTCTCTTTGTATTTACATTAAAGCTCAAAGGTTGTCTATTTGTATTTACAATGATAGAAGAAGGAATGGGGGAAGGTATTGGTTCAGACAGGCAATGAGCTAGGAAGAGAGCAGGTTTTAAAATTTCTTTCAGTTGATGTTTTTGCAAGAAAGCTGTGAGGAAAGAGGAATGAAGTACGTTGGCTGAGCAAGGAGAAGGAAAACGACCGAATGAGCTGCTCATTAGGGACACAGGGAAGGGAATGAATTGCCTTGTCACTTTTGGATCTTCCCTCCCACCTGTCGCCATTGCACTGCATCTCTGACAGGTCACACAGGTGTATCAGTACAGTCACACGGACACAGACACGAGGGCTCCCAGTCCCAGCTGGCTGCAGGATTCAGGCAGCTGCTCTGTGCTCAGACAGGTGAATGTTCTGTGCCCACGGGGGCCCCGGGCTCTGCTGCCTTGGCTTTTCTTGCTTGTCAGTGCCAAAAGCAAAGATCAAGCAGAAGAGCAAATGAGCTGGGGGGTTTGGGATCCTGCATTCCTGCCGACAAGCATCATTAGCCTTGGAGTGAACTTGAGCAGCATCTCCTGTGCTCTACTAGTAACAAGGGAACACCTTGGGCTGCCTTTTCCTCTGTGTCTGAGCCAGGGCAGCTGTTGGGATGGCATCCTGTGCTGAGACGGGAGCTGGGGTACGTGGGGAATGGGGAACTTGAGTGCCTACGTGTTACACCCCCTGGGAGATGATATCATGCCACTTAGAGGAAAGCCATGGTGGTATTTTGCTGCACAGACTGCGTAGGAAGGCTCTGTCCCTTCCCTTTGCCTCCACTGCTGTGCTGCTTTTCTGGAGTTATTTTCATTTTAGCTGTATGCCAAGTTTAAGGCTTCAAGGATTTTTCTGCACTGACCTTTAAATCCCTTCAGTGGTCAATATGATGCATGACCATTCAGTATAATATCCTTCTGTCTGGTTTGCTGGCCCCAGACTTATTATTTTATGTTTCTGTACATTAAACTGCATTTTCCATTCACTGGCCCTGGCAACCAGTGGATCGAAATCCCTTGTTCCTCGTTATTTGTTCCCTCTCCAATTTTGTGCCCTCCACAAACTTTGATAGTTGTGGAGGTATTTTCATTCAAGTAATTTGCAAGTATTATAAATGAGGGAAGTCCCTTGGTGTTCTAATTTGTTGAGCCTTTACAGTACAGGATTACCTTTCCAAAGGAGGACGTAGAGGTTTAGCAGCAGGACTAGTGGATATTAATAGACACCTCTTGCTGCAGATCCTCTGAAAGGCACTGCTGCTGTCACCGAGGCTTTCTTACCTTTGCACAGATGAAGGCTGCAAGTCAGGCTTTGCTAAAATTGCTCTGGAGTGTAACGTCTGTGAAAAATGGAGAAAGGAAAAGGGGAAGGCGGTGAAACATCAGGAACAGCAGCTGAATAGGGAATGGAAATTATTATGGGAAAACAGGAATTTGGGGTACCTGAAGCAATGCTCTGAGTAATGCCCATTACCCTTGCTTTTAGCTCCACTACCTGCCTGTGGTCTCCTGGCAGGTATTTTCTCATGCTGTAGTTAAAAAAAAAAAAAAAAAAAGAATGGTAAACCTCAAAGCTGCAAAACTGACTGGAGCACTGAGCCCAGTGTCCTGACCCCAGCCCAGTGCTACCATGGAGCCAGCACAGCTCAGCCCGCCAGTTCAGCCACCAGCCTACAGTGACAGCACTAAGCAGCTTCAAACTCTGATTCCTTGTGGACATTTACAGCCACCTCGGAACCACAAAAGGAAACAAAAATGTCTCCCCATCAGCTGTGCAGGTTTTATTAAGTATGTGTTTTGGTTTGAAGCCAAAGTGCGCTCAGCTGTTTTATCAGTGTTTATTCCTGTCTTTCACAGCCTTTATCAGTTATCCCCCATCAGACCTGTGAGCCTTTCGAAGGCTGAGTCACACAAATAAGGCTTTTATCTGCAGTCAAATCTATAATCAGGCAACAAAACCCCCTCACCTCACTTCTATTTAAAGTCCCAACTCAGGCTCTTACAGAAAAAGGGACTTCACTAAGGAATTTCAGTAATTATCCTCTCCCCTCCATCCCCCAGATGTTGATGCATGATATAGGTACCTGTGGGTACTTGAAAAAAGCACTCAGAGATGCCATCTCTTTAATGGAAGACTTTTAGGAAAGTGAACTTTAACTTTTAAACTTCCCTATGAAAAACAGATCCATGTTAAGTTTGATACCATTTGCCTCAGGATGATCTCAGCTCTTAAAATATGATGGTTTTAGTCGGATTAAGAGCCTATATTGTTGCTGAGGAGAAAGAAGGGTGCCTCTTTAATCGCAGCCCAAATCTACCTAACAATTGCCACATGTTGAGCAAGATTTAAGAGTTATTAAATATGAAAGCCACTATTGCTCCTCCACTACCAGCAGCCTTTGTTTTTTAAACCTAGAAAGCACTAAGCAAAAGGGGCAGGAAAATGTAAGAAACAAACCAAAAAAATAACCCTGCTGAAAACCTGAGATCTGAAGGGCTATGTTTGCTTTCTGTGGAGGTTGGTGTTAGTGCAATGCATTTCTCTCTGCTCCAGCAATTCCCTCATTGAGTGAAACAAACTGCTGGTGGGTCTGGTGGTCTTATTACTAGATAAACTCAGTACAAGTTCCCAATAGTTGTTGTTTTCTTGCCATCTGCTATTAGAGATTATTTACAAGCAGTGGGTTGATAACTTGATCAGAGCTGTGCTAAGCAAAGTCTCCTCTGACTCTGGTGTTGGGTGTAGCAGACAGGGCTGGTGATCTGCTGTGCTTGTCCCAGCTCCAGGTGGAAGGGCTCTTGGGCAGCTCTGCAGCCTGGCACAGGCTAGCAAAGACACCCATGACCCCCCTCCATGAAACCTTCCTTAAACCTCTCCTGCTGTTTGGACTCTCAGTGGAAAGAGTAGCCTAGAGCAGGAAGTTACTACTGCTGTAGATGTTTGGCTTTCCTTTGTAACTGGGCAGCTGGGCAGATCTGAAGCATCTGAAGCCCAGCATGGTGCTGGTTGCCACCTACTCTGTGGAGGAAGCTGAGGACTGCCTGAGCCCACCTGTCCTCCTTAGGACCATGAGTCCCTGATGTCCTGGGGCATGGCAGCAGCTGGGTACAAGGAACCAGGGTGCTGCTTGCACGAGGACCGTGTTTGCCATATTGCTGTCATATTCACTCTGTTCCGTTTATGTCCTGGCTGCCCCTTTGTCTCTGCCGAGCAAACCTTCTGTCTGCAGCAAAGACCTGGCAGGCAGGTTAGATTAGGCCACTGTTGATGCCATCACTTTGGGCAGCTTGGTTTTGCAAAGCTAAGCCCAGCCCTAAATGCTGGTACCAACCCTAGGGTAGGCAGAAGCCAGCAGGCAGGGCAGACCCTGCACCCCCTGAGCTGCTGGGGAGGAGCTCTAAGAGGCAGGATGCTCAGGTTCCTCACTGTGCCTAAGAGCTTCTGCAGGAATGTGCCAGTTTTAGGGAGCTCTCTACTCACTTTGCATCTGTCTGTGCTGCAAGTTCCTCTTTGCTGTTTAGGAAACTGATACTCGGGATAGCTGGTCTGGCTGGAAGCCAGAGCCCTGCCACTGGTCTGGAAGCACCTTCAAAGTGGAACACTCTCTTCTTCCCCAGCTGTGCACAGAATAGCTCAGGTCCTTCAACCGACTTCTACCCATTGCTCAACAAGGTGAATTTTCCACTGAATCTGCCGTACTGTTTTATCTTTTCATGTTAGGGATAAACCCCCCACCATGGGACAGATGCTCTTCCGAGCTGTGGTGCCTCTCTGGGAATAACCTGCATGACTTGAGCTATCAAATTCAGTCCAAAGCAACAATCCTGCATGTCTACTCAGCTAACTGAGTCCACAGGATACAGCTGTGTTGGAGGATAGAGCAGCCCTAAAACAGGTCAAGGCAATAAAGGGGGTGTTTTTACAAATCATCTGTTACAACTTGTAGAAGGTTAATGTTGGGTCAGGAGAGTTACAGCTACTGTCTCTTAAAAAAAAAGAGAAAAAGAAAAATCTAAACCATGATTTTCAGAGGTCAGTTATTAAATTTCTTTTTGGATGTTAGCTCTCTACTCCCTTTCCACCATGCTTGATAGTATTTCAGAGAGATCTTCAGCCTCCAGCAGCAGGATGTTAAAATCACGGTAATACAGCTTGCATACAATCCATTATTCATTTTTCTATGTCTCCGTTCAACAGTCCTGGAAGCTAAGTAGGATGGTAGAGTTTAGGGCAGGGACCACTGCATATCTTTGCAGTCTGGCAGGAGAACTCTGCTAAGTCTCTCAGGTTACAGGGAAAGCAATTTTCATTTTCCCTCCTGCTCAGTAAAGTGAACCCCAGCTCCTAATTTTCAGCCAAGGAATCACAATGGTTGGATTTTTCATGTCTGTTCTGAGACACACCCCTATAAATCTGGAGATGTTTACAGAACTGGGAGACCAGTTCCCTCTTTGGCAAGGTGTGAGGAAGGGGAAAGCAGTTGCCTTTATACCACGTTTCTAAGCTTCCTTTTCTACAGGGCTGACAGCAGTCATTTATTCCTCCTAAGCGCCTTGAACTGGCTCAGCACTGCCCCCTGAGATACCTGGTGGGGAACACTCCTGCAGTGCATTATCCAACCCGTTTCCCAACTGTCCTTGAAAACCTTTTCCACAGCCAGAAATCCCCCCAGCAATTTACAGTTTGTGCTGACAGGGCAAAATTAAACCCCTTCACTCTTACCGTAGGTGGAAGTGTTGTTTAGAGTATGGCATTGTAGTCAGGATCCCAGGTTTTGCCTCTGTCCATTCTGCTGTGTGTCCTTGGATTGCACTTTGCCAGACATGATCATGACGTTTTCGAAATTTCTTTGACCAACACGAACAACTTCCGGAACAAAACCAAACCTTTGTCCTCTTATCCATCCCCACGGTAGAGCTAGAAAGCTGGGAGAGATTTTCGTGACTAACTGTCATGGGAAAGGGAATAATTGGGGCATTTTGGGAATAAACCAGCTTTCCTGAACTTTCACTCTTTGGCTCCACCCTTTCCCCCAACAATAAAACAGATCTCCAGTTATTGTGCTAACAATTGAATTGACATAAATTTGGCATTGTTTCTTCTTCTTTTTCTTCTCCTTCATTTTATTTTTTAGCTTTTAAACTTTCCTTTATTATAAAATTCCAACTTCCAACTGACCCTTGAATAATTGGTTTTGTTGCAAGGGTTATTTGAGGTCTAAATGAGCCAAATGACATCTGTTTAATTTTAGATGCTTGGAAAAAAATCTGAAATTAATGAAATCCAAATGTAAGACAAACTAATAGAACAATTTTATTTATTAAAAAGATGGTTAAAAATAATTCTAAACATTTCAGGAAAACAAAAGAGGTGAACGGGACTTGTCATTGTTTAAATTGTACTTATTATGTTACATTTCAGTGAAATGCCCTCTCGACCTTCCACAGTTTGCTCGATTTCCTCATCAGTCTCCTTCCAGCTAATTTGCTTTGACATAAACAAAAAGAAAAGGACTCAAGAATCACGTGCAGTCATCCACTATTTGGGGTCTCAGTGCTGATTATAGTCAGATACAAATAAGAATGGATGGAACTTGCTAAAAGCAGGACCATGTTATTAATTCTTCATGAATATTTGGATGGTCATGGGAAATGTATGAAGCGACACAAATCTCAAATGTGTCACAAAATGCAGCTTGAGTGCTCATTCCTTTTCAAAATGTAGTTTGAAATGTCGTTGAAATGCGTGATTTGCCGTTTTCCTGTTTTAGCAGGTTTTAGTCCCCCTCTTTGGGCTGCAGAAATGTTAGGCGGCTTAAGTGAGCAATCACAAATCACAGGTGAGGAAAGGTGATTTATCCTTTTTATGCACTTGATTTGCTACACGTATTCTTTTGAGAGGAGTGCTTAGCCAGAGGAATTACACAGACATCATGGATCATCCAGGAGAGAATTTCCGTAAATGTTTGTAATAGCAGAACTGGTGCTGGGATTCTATTTAACTATCACCTCTTGTGTTGTGTAAAGCCCTCCAAAACACATACAAATTACAGTTTGTGGGAATATGTATGCACACATATGATCTACGTATTTTTATAGGAAATAAAATGGGGTTTTACAGTACTTTTGTGCACCATGGCATTGTAAAGCCTGTGATAAGTAGCAAATTGGGCAGCGAGAATGACTCTACAGGTAAGCATGACATTGTCAATGATATAGGTGATAATTCCCACGTATCTTCACCTTTAAAAAGGAAATAAAACTCAATACTGTGGAGAGAGTCCCCCTCAGCCTTATGACACGTCACAGGAATATTTAAAATAAACTCTTTAGGAAAGGCTTTTCTACATAGAAACAGAATGTACCCAGAGTAGAGTGTGTGTTTCTGTTTCATTTACAGCCTCACCAGAAATGACAGTAACCACGACCCAGGTGTGCCACCCGGGCAGTACAGTGCTGAGTACCTGAATGCAGGGAATTTTTAAAATTGCTTTCTCTTTCTGAGACACCAACTGGACACCTAGGTTACTTCTGAAGTTGAATGTCAGGTCTCCTTTTGGAATACAGAAGTGTGAAAAGGTAAAACTAGGATTAGGATTCTGGAAACCTCTTAAAAATGTGGGGCACTGAATGGCTCAGAGAGGGGATCAGTCTAGGTACCCCCTTTTATTTCCATCCACCTTTTTCATGAGCAAAGAAAACCAGAATTATTAATAAACCTGAAGAGCCATTTGTGCTTATAACAAACCTTGCACGGAGGTAATTTAGTTCATGCATGGATCTTGCTGTTCTTCTGGTCTGTGGATTAGATTTATATCCTTCCTGTTTAGAAAAAGCCAACGAAGAATCAGTATTATACATGTCTTCTGTCATATCTCCAGTTATCATATTTGAGGTCTTTCATTTTGGGGAGCTGTTTCTGGTTGGTCTTTACAGTATCTTTTTGCACTGACTTCTCTTGACTCCTTTGCCAGACAAAGGCATTAACATGAGAGGTCTGCTTTTGACTCTGGCAATTTACCATTGTTGTTGAAGGCTGGCTTTTTTTGAGGTAAAAATTACCCTCAAATGGTACTGAGTTCCTGTCACTCAGAAGTCAAAAGCAGTCTAACTTGTTTCCAAATTCTCTGAATTCTGTTGTCAGTTTGGTACTTTCTCAAGTAGCTGTGGATGTTTGAAAAGAAGACCCCTCCTTGCATAGAAACTGCTGGCAATCTTTCACGAAATTCCAAGATTTCTGGAGGATTGGGCAGAATCCATTCTGGTGCTTGTGAAATCTCTCAAGTTCTTGGGAATCACTGATTTACCACTGATTACCTAATTTACTAAATTAGGCTAAAGCTGACAAATACATAAAAGATTGGTGGAATCAGAGCAATCAGCATCATTCTGGAAGCTGTATGTATTTGCTATACTTACATCTGATAACAACATAAAACTGTTTAAGCACAGTTTATTGGACATTTCTCTGTAGTACAGGTGCTGAGCTCCAGATAACTGCGTTACGAGGCTCAGTGCTTAACCTTATCATTCAGTCATTTTTAGCTCAGTTGACAGAAGGATCACTGGTGTAGCTGCAATTGGAGTTTACGATGTTTGCAAGTATTAGGTGCCTTGTAGCTTAATGCCATAACTATAGGGACAATAAATTACATGGTCATTAGAGGGCTTTAGCTATTCATATAGTATTAAGCATAAGAAGGACAGTAACATTTCTCTAATAACACATAAAATATATATTCCAATTAAAACCATAATAGGATAGACTTGGCATTATATTACAACCTCTCATGAATTTCACTGCTTAGAAGTTATTACCGTTAAAATCATGGTTTCAAAGACTTGCACACAGGGATAATAAATTCTCCCGAGCAGGTTTAGAGAGAAGCATTGAGCCTTCGTGGAGAAAGACTGTGCCTTAAAGCTGGGGAAATTCAGCCACTGAGCAAAGGTTTGAGGGGTTGAATTTCTTGCTTTCCTTTCTGTTCTCCGCATTTGGCTGGCTCCCCAAACAAAGTGCGGCTTAATTAAATGCAATTGAGCAAACAAAAAGTAGTCAGAAATGATATTTAGAGGCTTTTATCTTCCTTTAGAAGGAGTTCTACCCCTCTATGTTACTGTGTGTTTTGCTGTGGACTTATCTGAAGGGATGTTGAAACTATCTCATTTTAAAATCCCAATCTGTTTTCTGTCCTTGATACACGCAGATTTTCTTTTGCCAAAAGACAGCCCAAAAGAGGGTAGTGAGAGATGGACTTTGTCTAAGGAACAGTTTAATGCAATCCATTCTCCAGTGTTCAGTGCAGTTCCTAGCACTCTTCCCTCACCACTGATGTCCCCAAGGACAGCACACAGATGCTCTGTGGGTGCATTCAGACATCAGAGCTTGGTGTATTCATTATACTGAGGATATGTTTAATTTATGTATGAAGGTGTTGAGTCCTATGAAACTCAAGCCTCTATCTCACTGTAAAGAAACAATATGGGTTTATATGACCTTCCAGAAGAAGGCTGCTGGTCATAATGAGATCCTCTTTCTCTATTTGAGATTAGGCCTCCTTGTTTGTTCACCAGTCACTTCATCCTTGTAAAGCTATGAACCATACAGAGCTGTTTGGAAGACAAACTGAACTGTGCTTCCTTGGTCAGTTCTTCACCCCTCTCTCCCTGCCCATCCTGCAACAACGTCCTTAAGTCTCTGTCATTAAAATGTTATAAACAGGCCTTGGGAGATTACGGGTTTGCATCACAGTTACACAAAGGTTATTTGAAGAGTAGTTAACATGGACTAGGAATTATCTCCCAAAGCTGTTTCACGACAAGCAGAACTGCTAGAGACCTCATTCCAGATTGTTTGGAGATTAGAAAGGAAAGTTAAATGGGTCCATAGTGAGGGAAATTAAACACCTTTTAGAAAACAAGATTTTTTCTCGAAACAGATGTCAGAATGGTTAAGAGATAAACTGACTATTTTTCCTCAGGAATCTTCAGCACCAGAGGGAAAACAACAACAAATAAGCAAGGCTGAAGCTACTTCCAAGATGAAGAGTATCAGACCCTGTATTGGAATGGCAACAGCTCCTTTCCCTAGAGTTATAGCAGATTACAAATCTAGATGATGAAAAGGACGAAGTTGTGACAGCAAGAGAGTAGCTCTGTAGTTCCTTTCCTAGTGCCACAGTATTCCCATCCTTTTTCTCCAAGATGAGTTCTGTTTCTCAAAATAAACCATTTGGTGGGTTTGTTGCACTTTCCCCCCAGCCACAATCTCCTGTGGAAACCTCCTACAGCAAAACCACCCCTGGGATTCCACCTCAGTGTCTGCTTTGTTTAGCCTGGACCATGCAGCACCCTGCTTGTAAGATCTTGTGTAAGAGGAGGAAGAGGGATTTGCTCTCTCTTAATCCCTGAACTAAGGGCATTTGTATCCCAGCAGCGCTGGCTTTGAAGACCAACTTGCTGATTTATCTCCTTTGAGAATGGAGACACATGGGGCAACTGTGCCTCAAAACTTGGCAAGCACCAGCCTGTGCTGTAAAAAATATCCTTCTTGCATTGGTGAGGACTTCGATCACAGAATCATAGAATACCCTGAATTGGGAGGGACCCACACGGATCATTGAGTCCAGCTCCTGGCCCTGCACAGGACAACCCCCCAAATCCCACCATGTGTCTTAAGAGTGTTGTCCAAACACTCCTTGAGCTCTGGCAGGTTTGGAGCTGTGACCACTGCCATGGGGACCCTGTTCGGTGCCCAACCACCCTCTGGGGAAAGAATCCAACCTAAACCTCCCCTGACACCACTTCATGAACAACATAGACTGGATAAGACCAGTCAAATGTGAGTTACATCCCTCTGACACATACCTCCATAACCGACCCCACCTTGTACCTTGGGAGTTGAAGTGCAATCTGCCTGTTCTTCTGTACAAACCTTTCTGGTATATAACAAAAATAAACAAAGAACAGTCTCCAGTGTACAGGCCAAAGATCTTATATTTGCTGGAGGAAACATTCACAAGCATCTTCCAATGGAAACAGTGTGATGTCTTCTTGCATGTCCAGAAATTTTTCATTCTGTCGTAACAGTCTAGTCTCTCCACTCTTCTTCATAAGCCCTTCATCCCTCTTTGCTAATGGTTTACAATATAGAACAATTTAACTGTATATATTGATGTAAATCATGTCACCTTCTCCATGAATTATATAAAATAATTCATACTGAAGAACTCATGGAAGGGTTTTTAAGGCTGCAATTCATCTTCAGTTTTCCATTACCCTGGGCAAGAGTAAAAGCCAGATACAAATTTGGCTCATTCCTTCAGAAAGGAAAAAATGTAGTTTTTTAATACCTGAAACTAGTAGTTTCTCTATGTTCATAATTTGGACTGTACAAGCTCTGAGGAAGATGCCTTAGCCAAAACTCCCTTCACTGACATCAGTGGAATTATGGACAGCAAACAGCATAATTTATATTGTTTCTGAAATCCCAGCTTGTCAATAATACTAAAGTAATTACAGATAAACACAGATTCTTTCCAATTTCTTAACTTCTTACCCATTAAATTTTCATATCTAGTCTAATCTACCAGTGCCTGTACACTTGAAAATTACTGTTGGATGATTTGATAGGAACTGCCCCTTGTCCCATCCATCTCTGGGGTGTAGAAGATGTATTACCTTGGGAGTGGGGAGTCCTGCCCTACGTCCACTCTGCTCACTGGATGCACAGGGTTTGGACTGGTACCATGGCAACCACTTGCCTCAAGTGGCCACCGCAGCTGTAACCAGGAATGACCCTGCAGATTCCCCAGGCTGGGGAGAAAAAATTTTGAAATCTTTACATTCCTGCAGCTATTTGGAAAGCTTCCAGACTTCTTTTAAAGGAGTCATATTTTACTCGACTTGTATTTTCCCATCTCAAACTAGCCCACAGGGTGGCTGATTTGCACGTAAGACCTGATATTGAAATACAGGTACTTAAACAAAAATTGGGGATTTAAATTGGGTCCAATTTAGGTATATGAAATAAGACTTTCATACATTGTTTTTCTCAACCTCACCACCCAAAAGTGAGATTCAGATATCCATTTAGGTGGCCACATCTGAGAAACCGGCACTCAAACATATACAAGCTCATTAAATATGCAATTATGGTCACTTAATTATGGTATTGCACACAGGGGCAATTGCTTGGATTTCCTGTGGGGAAAAATGAGCATGAGTTTGCTGTGGAACAGGAGAACATTCAAACTGTATGCAGCTGTACTTGTATGCACAAAATGCATGGAAAATCCTTGATGTGGGGCATCTGTGTTAAACCAGAAAAGGAGAGCCCCAGAAACTCAGGTATTACGAGTTAACATTATAATAGCATGACTTTTGAAATCCCTCCTTGTACTGTCACTTTAAATGTTTTATTGATTAAGGCCTAGATTACTTAACCTAAAGCCCTATATTTATATTTAGCCAAGGTAAGTTATGAGTCACAAGTAATCCTTTTGATCCAGAGGTTGCCATGGGTCACCAGAGAAATGAGTTGAGTTATAACATCCTAGCAAACTAGCTGTGTGTACAGAAGAATAAATTAAATAAACTCTCCTTTTGAAGGTCTCTGTGATTCCATACTCCGTTTTTGTTTAACCAGAAAATGTTGTGATTGCTTTTTCTTCTCCCCCAATCTAAAACCAAAATATATTTGTGATGACAGATGCAAATACAGTCACTGATGTTTGTAGCCAGCTGAATTGACTTTCCATTAAGGGTGTCAGCTCTTCAGTCTGGAGCCTTCAGCTGGGAACTGCTCTTTAAAAACATGTGAATAAATTTGACTCAGGTGGCTTCTCTGTGCTGAACTGTACATCGAAGTGGCATTACCCAGGTGTGTTTGCATCTGTCAGATTGGGTCTGCTGTTTACTACTACAGCCAAACTAAGCCGATCTTCATAATCTTCAGTGCCTGCAAAACATGTGAAATGAAAGTATGGGTCCAAGAATTCCCCTCTGTGTGCAACCCAATTCTAGCCACAATGCAGTGAGTTATTTCAGTTCTCAGGCTGGCTAAGCCTGCAGACCCTAATGAGAATAGGAAATCTTTTTCTTCTTGCTTTTTATAGTTTTGGATCATGTTAAACAAGGTGGTGAGTACCCCCATCTCTCCTTCAAGTCCTGCAGGCCTGGCTTTGCACCAGAATCTGCTTCACAGGCACTGCTGCCTGGGACAGTCGTGGATTCAGGGAGCCCCTTCAGTGAGGGTGCTGTGTGACTGCACAGCCACGCCTGTGCACACAGCTGGACCCTGCACACAGCTGGATCCTGCACACAGAGTGGCAGAGGACTGAGATCTCTGCATACTCTGGGGGAGGACACAGAGCTACTCTGGAGCCTGCAGAAGCCGTGCTTGCAAATTCTCTCTCTGAGACACGCAGGAAATTTTGCCTGACACTGGCCTGCTGACAGACCTTGAGCTTTAGAGCAGACATAGCCCAAGTCATAGGTCTGAATTCACTTTGAACTGAAATTGGTATCATAAAGCAGCAGAGCCTTTTGCTTTGTTTGCTTTCTTTGGTGTGGTTTATTTTTAAAATGTATGCATATTTCCAAGAAGCATCTTGAAAATTTATTTTTATCCTGGAAATGGAATGTTTCTCGGCTTTTTGTGAGTCTATTGGTGTACGCTTATGTCCTAGACCAAGTTAGTGTCAGCAGTTGCATACCAAAACCACATAGAGATTGAAACAGATGTGGCTTCCCATCTAAATCAGGTAGGCCTTGTCCATACGAAGCTGGATGACCAGAGGCTCACGGGATTGTCCACTGACTTTTTCTGACATAAACCTACCGAGGTTTACTAGGCTTGCTCAAAATATGAGACATCACAAAACGGATGATGAGTCCCAGATGTTCAACGCTCATGGATTACTAAGGAAGCAAATAGAGGGAACAACTTTTAAGGACTTTAACTAAAAATGTCTGGTCCATTTTAGGTTCCTAACTTGCCAAGTGGGTGAGTGTCTGTTCATATCCAAAGAAGTGTGGCAGCCCTGGGGCTGTAAAGTCATCGCATTAAAAACTCTCTGTGAGCTGGGACTATTGATCCCACGGAAATGTGGCAGCTGGCTGTGGATTACTTTAGCCTCTGAGTCTTCTTTTAACAAATGCCCTAACTTTATAGCAGAAAAAACAGACTCATGAAAGAATCTTCATCCCAGTAACTAGGGGAGACTGGGAAGAGTGATAGTTTCAGAGCTTGGAAGTACATGATTGTCAAAACTCCCATTTTTCATTAAGTTGCTCTTCCATCCACACCAATATGTGGTTGTGTAATTAACTGGCCTTAGTTACACTTAATCTATAAGCATAACTTAGCGAAAGATTTGACCTCAAGAGATTTCCTGTTTTACAAGTGGCCTGTTTTTGAAACAAGAGGTTAATAAACAAAGGAGTACTTCACTGCCCTGGTTCAGCAAATGGTTCCATATTGATAGACTCCAGTACTGAGCAATGGAAGATCCATTTACTTCTTCTTTCCATATACTACCAGCATTTTCTTGTTCATGCACAGGAATTTAGGTAGTTATGCTAACCAAAAGCAGAGTTAGTCTGCAGAAGTGCCCTCTGCTTTTGCATGACCTTTTTTCTCCATATTTGATGCTCAGTTATTGATCTACAACTCACAAAACCTTCTGCTTACCTACTTCAGTGATGACTCCATCCCAAAGCTGAATTCCTGTATTGCAATGTTCAGTTTTACGGGTTAATAGTTTGTCATTTGCTTGAACACACAGGAACTCATTGGCAATTCATCATTCTGCCTTAGTTCCTTTTGTTGAATAGGCAGGTCCTGGTAAAACTGACCTTTGCATGGGTTTAATGTTTTCCCTTCACAGCTTCAAGGCTAAGGAGTTTGACTGACATCAATAATTAATTTTTGAACAAATACAGCACACCTTTTGCTATGGTTCCCCTCCAAGGTATGAGTCTTTGTGCATTGCAAAGGCATGTCATGAACAGGGGAGTCCAAAGGACACTGGTGTGGATCAAAGTCTAAGACTCATCCTGTCTCAGTGCAGTTGTTAGTGCTGTGTCTCACCTCTGCTGTGCTGTCATGCCCTTCTGGGTGCCATAGACCAGACAAAAAAGTATGTGTGTGCGCTGCAAAGCTCAGTACGTTCAGGCTGGACCAGCTGCACTGAAAAACTCAGATATCTGCTTTGGGCACATTAATAACCACAACAGGTCGTTATGGGAGCAAGGTCACTTCAATCAACTGTGCACGTCAGAGAAATTTAAAAGAAAAAAAAGATCCTCAGATTCTGTCCAAGCAGAAAGTTGCCAGGGGCAAAAGAGGTCATAATGTGGAAAAACCCAGTAGTGGTCTTGCCCCTTCCTTTGCTATTCTGACCTGAATGGGAGGTCTTTGTTTGCAGGGCCGTGTGAGGACTGGAGTAATGCAGCAGGTCATCTCTCTTCTCTTTCATTTCCGGGTGATGTAGGTGAGATGTAAGCCAGACAAATGAAAGAGAAACTGTCTTCTTTGACAGCCTGGTGGCAATTAAACCCTCCCATAAGGTGATGGAGAAAACGGGAGAGGATTCATTAAAACAGAGTATTTACCTCTCCTGGTATAGCTGATCATTGCTCATCTGTGATTTATTGGTCTGGACTGGTCACCAGTATTGGCACAAAAAGCTTAACAGGCAGAAAAGATTACTGTGAGAGAAAATTATGTAAACTTGGAAAAACCTTTGCTAAGTCTGCCTTGTCAACTTTGCAGTGTACATCAGCATGTGCTGGCAACTAAGAAAAAGAACAGTTAAAAAACAGTAAGTCTTTAATGTGCATGGGTAATCTCTCTCATATTTTGCTTGCTGGGTATTATTATTATTATTATAATTTCTGTTCTTTCAAGGACACTCAGACTAAACAGCCAGGGTACTTTAAGCCATTATAATTTTTATCATTCCTCTATTTCTTTAAATGAAGCATCTTTGAAATATCCGATTTAAAATTTAGGTAAACAACCATCCCAGTGCCTTCAGCTTTCAGAGTCATGAATCCTAAACCATGCTGGCCATGACTCGGCCTTGCAAGAGACTGATCTGGGGAGAAGGGAGGAATCTGGACAACAGGTGCTCTGTCAGAATCCTTCGCCTTTGAGGGCAGCATAACTTACAGTGCAATTTGTATTGCAGCATAAATCAGGGCTGACTCAAGCTCCATATAATTCCTCTGGTGCAGAGTCTGCAGTTCATGTGATACGGTGGGGGCTGAGGGCTGGTGGTGCAACAGATGTTGGTGAAGAAATGAGGTGACAAGTGACATGGCCTCCATGGCACCAGCCCCCAAAGAGAAGTGACGGATAAAGGCAGTTTTCTGATGGAGGCAACTCCTCAACAGCAGATAAGCAAAGGGAAGATTTGGGGAAGGTACTTCAGTTATAGAAGGAGCTACACAGATGCTTTGGAACAGCCCAGAGCTCTACCCGCGTCTTGAGAAAATGGTAAAAATCTGAATCAAAATGGAGGAAAAGTGAGATGAGTGAGGTCTGCCCTTCTGCACGCAAGATGCAGGAGGATTTGCTTTGCTTTTGAACATCTGGCAATGTGGCCTGTCTTTCACATATAGAAAGTGTTCACTTGTGTGTTTAGAGTTGCAGGAGTGCTTCCAAATGTGCAGCATGTAACATTACAGGTTCTTCTGGGAGATGCTCAGTGAATCCTCTTGGAGGTGGCTGTTTACTTCAGTCTCCATGGGCAGGAAGCAAGAGAAGATTTGCAGGTGGAGGAAGCTTGGGCTGAACAGTCTCTGGGAAGAACTACAGCCAGGTCTGGTGAGGAGGTCTGTGCATTATGTTGTTACGAGATTCCATGTACATAAATCTGGGTTGTAGCAGAGGGATCCATGTGACCGTGCAGTGTCTGTGGCTGCTTAGCAGTGGTGGACAGACATCTGCTTCTAAATACTGCTTTGTATTTCCCTCTTGTCAATGAACCTGTGTGAGTTTGTAGATGCTCAGCTCCTGAGGAATTCCCATCACCTTCATTCCAAGGACGAACCGGAGCAGGTTCTCCCCATATGTCTAACTCTGCAGGGCCCAAGTCTTGTTGCCCAGCAAAGCCAGCATGAAGCCAGCCAACACTGGCCAAAGATCTCAGTGTAAGGAACTGAGCTATCTCCATCCTCTTGGGTATGACAGTGCAGCTGTGCCACAAGCCCATGCAGATAAGGGGGCAGAAAATCCCCTGAATCTTGCCGTCATGGTGTTTTGACCTCATTCTAGGGTAACTCTTGTGTATGCTGTAATGTCCAGACACCAAAAGAGCAGCAAAGATTGATATTTCATGGCCATTGTAGGACAAACTCAAACATATGGACACAGGTTGGAGGTGGGACATGGTTCTCATCTAGTCATACTCTTAAGTAATGTTCTTGTCACAAAACTCTGAAAAAATGGAAGTCACCTGGCACTAGAACAGATGTCACTGTTCTTCAACCAAACCCCACTTCTAATCCTCTTTTTTTTAATGTGTTTGAAACAGACTGTAGCAAAAAAAAAAAGGAGGGAGAAGAAAGTCAGGGGGAATTGTAGATCTTTACTGCACATACCACGACAAGGCAGCACAGTGGAAAGCACTGCTGAGCTTTGAGGAGCTGGCAGGCTTGAAAGTTTGTAGGCAGGGTTGCAGGCAGCTTCCCCTTTTACTGGAACTTGGAAAATTCATTAGGCCTGAAAATGGCTAGATCTGCTCTGAGGGGAAGAGAGAAGGGTCATGTAAAGTTTGGAGAAAATTCAAACTGCTTTTTTTTCTTTTCTTTTTTTTTTTTTTTTAATTTGCAGATTGTGAGAAATTGACCTGAGCCTCCAAATGTAAAATTTTGTCAAACATTTATGTTGGGTGGGGTGGATCCAGCCAGGAGATACAGTGATGAAGTGTTGGGCCTGGGCAGTTTCCACTGGCAGAGATCTTCTGGAACTCAGGCTGGATTTTAAAGCTCCCAGCAGGAGCAAAGCTGGCCACCGGTGCTCATTCTGTTCTGCTGCTCCATCGGCACTAATCCATACATACAGCAGCACCCCAGTTATTTACAGTTGTCTTATATCCAAAAGTCGGTTATGATTGTGCACCAGAAAGATGCAGAAGGAAACCTGGAGGATGCCTAAGGCAAAGGGTTGTGCAGAGTGTGTATCCAAAGAGTAAGAGCACGGAGCAGGTTGATAATGAGTTCTGAGAGCCGGGATTTGTTGGCCGCTGATTAACAAAATGGAAAACCGAGGTAGAGTGCAATTAGGAGGATTACTGTGAGCTTATAACTCCTCCCCAGCTCCTGAGAGAGTGGTTTGTTCAACTGACCTTTTGTTGGGCTGGGCTGGAAAGATATAAATTAGCTCAATGCACGAATATTTTCATTTAATAAAACTGCCCCCAAATTTGTTTGGAGTTCCCAGGCTCCTTGGGAGAAAAAGAAAGGGATCTATTATGTTCTACAAAAACAATGACATTTTACCCTCTGTATTTACTCTTCCAATAGAAAATCTGCAGTCAGCCAAGGTCCCTATCACAGCAGCTCTCCCACCCTGCATTCCACATGCCCTTACAAACACCCAAATCCACTCGGAAAAGCACTTGACTTCATTCACCAGGCAGGGCTTCACCTTCCCTGCAGTAAAACAAATTACCCCAAAGTCTTACTGACAGATAAACCCTCTTACCCTGAAGAAATTAAAAATAGATGGAGAAGAACAGAAAACCGTTCAAAGACATGCGTGTGAAACCCAGGAGCTGCTGGATCCACATTTTGGGCCATCCCCCAGGGCATTGGGAGCAGGCCGGTAGGGTGGGACCACTTGGTGCCCAGCAGCTGGTGAAGCCTGGGCATGTCTTCCTCATGCCTGCTGCTTCCAAGCTGACCATTATAGGAGGGCAGGGCCTGGCCAAAACCACCGAAAGCTCAACAACAACTCATAAATGTTCATTTGGAAAATCCAGCGGCATCCGTTGTGCAATGCTGCCTGGATGAAACATGCTGAGCTGGCCCCTCCAGCAATGGCATTGGGAGGGTCAAGGGAAGGCAGCATAAAGGCTGGGGGACATAGGGCAGAGTGAAGCAATTCCTCCTCTCTCTTTGCCTGAGCTTTTCTGAGCCAAGGCACACACAGAGGTTTCAGAGCAGAAACTGTCCAGAATAAGCCCACCACTTTTTTAATACCCCCAGTTTAAACCCTATGTGGTGTTCCAGAGACACAGGTTCTGGTACAGGCAGGTGTGTCCATCATTCTCCAGTGCATTTCACAGAGCCTGAGATAGGCAGCACAACCTGAGAGGAAAGTATAAAAAACAAGGGGGCTATTTTATACCCAGTCATGAAAGGGGAATCCTGGGCCAATCATAGAATGGTTTGGTTTGGAAGGGACCTTAAAGATCTTTTTGTTATAACCCCCTACCTTGGGCAGGGACACCTTCCACTAGACCAGGTGGCTCCAAGCCCCATCATCCCGAACACCTACAGGAATGAGGCAACCGCATCTTCTCTGGGCGTCCTGTGCCAGGGCCTTGCCACCCTCACAGGGAAGAATTTCTTCCTAAAATCCAATCTAACCCTGTCCTCTGTCAGTTTGAAGCCCTTCCCCCTTTGGGTGGCTGACAGGGCTGTGGTGCTCTGTATGGAGGGCAGATTCAGACACTCACCGAGATGGGCGTCAGCAGTCTCAGGGGCACTGAAGAAATGTGGAGAAAAGGAATCATTGAAAAGTCACAAAAATATCCTCTTTCCTTTGAAAACCTCCCCATGAGGTTTGCCTGAGTACCAAGCAACTTAATTGTTGGATGCATTTAAGTAATATTAAACTCTGCCTTTTTTTCTCCATGTTCAAAGGAAAACGGCCTGTATTGGTGCGATTCATTTTTTAAAGCCTTTTAAAAGTTCTCTTTGGCAACACCTCTTTGAAGTCTAATCCAATCTGCAACATATGTCTTCCAACTTAATCCCAATTTTTGCAGGACAACCCATAATGTTACATAAAAACCTTCCAAAGAACAACAGGAGTGCAAAGCACAAAATAGTGAAATCTCCTGATAAGGGGGAAAATTCTGCTATTTACAACAGCATAAACCCCCAGTTACTTCAACAGTGTGTTGACCATGCAGGACTAGACCTCCTGGAAACCAATTTAGTTCTCGGTTTTGCTGGGTTTATTCTGTATTTGCCACTTTAAGTGAGATTTAGGTTTGAAACGTTAATTTTTAATGAAGCAGCAATTTTATTTTAGAAGCTTCCAGGAACTGGTTCTGGTTTGTGTTCATTGCAGAGCTTTATAGCTTTCTCAGGATCTCTAGACCTTCCATGCACATTTTCTAAGCACCTTCCTTCACAATCTGTGCTGTATTACGTGTGATCCCTGAAGAGTGAAGTTAGGAACTCCTTCTGATACAAAAGAAAGAAGTGGGTTAAAAAAAAGGAGGGGAAAGACCCTTAAATGGAAAGGAATATCCACAAGTGGAAATTAAATTCTGGGTTACTCTACCAATCCTTAAATATCACAAATAAAAATCTCTTTAGGGCTGGCAGACAAAGTCGTCTGGCTTCAAGTCAAAGAAGGAAAAATCAAACCTGGAAATAAGAAGTGAACTTTTAAACGCAGTGTGAGTTATTAATAAAACAGTTTCCCAAGGGACATGATAGATTCTCCATCACTCGAACTCTGTCTTATTGTCCATTAGGATTTTCGTTACAAGACCCCTTTCTTCAACTAACCCTCCAAAACTCCAGTTCTCTGTCTCACAGGGTTAAACCTGGGCACCTTCCCCATCTCCTTAGCTCCAATCACCCTTTTTGCTCAGCCTGACAGGATGACTAAATAATTACACACCACAGAGATGGTTTTCTAAGCCTGTGTTGGTTTTGACATTGACTGTTTCGACAAGGGCTTTTGTGCCTCCAAGCTTCTCCATTGTTTTCCAAGAATATTTGGTCTAATGAATAATCAACTCTTCTCACAGACTCTGCCTTTCCTAATCTTTTATTTGGAAAAATCCATAAAGGGGCTCTGTCATGTGCTGTAGAGCTTTGTGCAGGAACAATTGACTTGAGTGAGAGAAGGGAAGCCCCTGTTGTTTGTGTGATCTCCAGGACCTTCCAAACGGGCAACTCTTCCCCCTGTGTTAGTACTCATCTCCAGACTGAGTTGGGAAAGGCTTTATACTAGGGTTTTCCCCAAAACCTCCCAAGTACTGAACTGTGTTGTTTCTTCTTTGTCATCAGAAACACACCTGGGAAAAAGTGGTGTCCAGTCTGAGCTGGTTTGGTTTTGGTTGCTGGGCTTTATGTTCCTGGATGGGGGGATGCAGGGATACGTTACGCTCCCCAGCCAGCTTTTCTGAGCCACAACTGCTTTCCAGGATTTTCATTATGTGGCACAGGTGTTCTGCATTATAACTCATTTTTCACTCCCAGGGCTGTAAGGGGATAGGACACTCCTACTTATTTTTGTATTTTTTTTTTTTGGAAATGATCTGCATGGGTGTTCGCAGTTTGCTGATGACTCATTTGTACCATGAATGGCATTGATATGTCTGGTAATGTGACCCAGCAGATTTACTGCACAATTGGCAACATTAGAGAACCCTGAGACACCAGCCAAAACCCAGAATAGATTAGGTAGATTGCTATTGCAGATACAATATACATCTACAGTGTCCTTCTCGGGGTTCTTTTGGATGCTGCTAAAAATGTTTGGCTGTGGAACATAAATCTGTTTCCATCTGCATTTTTTTACCTTGCAGAGTGTACATGATGCTGGTGTGTCATCTGTGCATGCACATGTGCCCGTGTGTTCCCATATATGAGTTTAAACACATATATATTATGCATCTACCATATATTTTTCAGTTCAAGAACCTCTCACATATCATTCCATCTGTTCCCTTTTACTGATGGAAAAGACATGTTTAGTGATACGTTATTTTTCCCTTATTCTCTTTCCTGGAGATGTGCTGCTAGTCTGCAAGAGAAAACAATAAAAATGTTTACACAATGAAATATGAATGTAGCATAGGCTTTGCAAATAGAAAATAGTGATGTGTGGAGCTGATAAAAACTTAGGCAAAATTTTTCTGCAAAAAAATGTGATTAAAACAGAATTTCCATTACGAGCAATTTGTTGGCAGGAACTGATACATAAAATTTGCACTTTTCAGGAGATACATTTTGGTGCCCAGGTTTTCCTTTTTCCAGTGAAAAGATGAAGATTTTAGCAGAAGAAAAGCACTGTCTATGGATTTCTTTTATCTGGAATAACAATTTTCCACAGAAAAAAACTCAGTTGGGTTTTTTTTTTAGATTTTTAATGAGGTCTAGCTGTGTGGTTTTCTGGCTTCAGACAGAAATTTTAGAACTGGCTTAAACTAATATCTCTCTAGATGAACAAACCTAAGTTAGATTTAGGTCATATGTTAAACACTCCTGTCCCAAATCTTTGCCTTGTGGCCTGTATGACTTCACAATGTTTCACCAGCACAATCTGACCCCTTTGTCAGACTGATAAACAGCTCATTAGATCATGCTGCCATCTTCAGAGTGGGCTGACCCCTTTTTCTGGTCAAAAAAATGCTCACTTCACTTGTGATAAGAAGAGGACTCAATAACTGGTTGTGGAAGTACTAAATTTGTGCAACCATAGTGGGGAAGGACACAGCCCCCCCCTCCAAAGGTTGCACAACAACACGGCACCATTACTATATGATTTTAGCTGAGAAAACCCGTATTTGCATCCTGAAACAGACTTTACCAAGTTCATACCTCAAGGTGACTCATGCAAACCCAGCAGTTGGGTTTTTTAGGCAGTCAGGGGCTGCTACAGATCTGAAGAGACTAAATTAATTTAAGTGGGACAAACTGAAGTTTAAAAAAAGAATTAAAATGTCCACATCCCCTGTGGCAAATATCTGTGCCATTATCACTTCCTCCTCTAAACTTCACCTCCCATGGAAGCTTTCCCAAAGTCAAAACACCTATGGTTATGAGTTTCTTTTTTCCTGGCTGCAGAAGACCTGGCCTTGAGCAAAAAGCAGTGGAAGAATTTCGGCAAAAATAACTCCTCTGTCTTTACCAGAGTTATATTTCCAAGAATAAAGCCCCTGAATAAAAGGGAGAACAACTTATTCTTTTAATTTAAGACTGAAAACTAAGATTCTACTTCAAATTTCTAGGTCTCCTCTGCAGAGAAAAAAAGTTAGAAAGGCCAGTGGCTTTGCAGACTTACAAAATTCACCCTGAGCTGTTCTGAAAATAAACAGCATCAAAACTAGATAGTTTTGCTGAAACAAAACCCTGCAGTAGTAAAACAAATGACTAACACTTTCTATTGGTCTACATAGCATAGAACACGAAACATACATGTAAGCAAGTCAAGATGGATGAGTCATCTTGACTTAATAAAACTTACAAATACTTGCTAAATATTTGAGAAGTCACATGCCAGGAGCCTTCATCACTTGTTTTGTTAGACTGCTGCTTTGCCAAGTCAAAACAGTCAGAAATCATAAAAAATAATCCACACAATCTGTCTGAAAACACAGTTTTCTCACATTATTTTTCTTGCTTTACAGCAGCGAGTCCCTCCTTCTGCCATCAAAATTTTGCAATAGATAGCATGACTTCCTCTTCATAAGGTAAGCAAATGTTTTGCATTTATCAAGTTCCCAGAATCTAAATGGAGAGAGAGTCAGCAGATCTCACATGTTTATGTTTCTTTACTGGAAATGAGCCACGGGAAGTTGCAGTTAAAAGGCTGCTGTGTCTTGGGGTTCAAGGGACACAGTAGGCTTCAATGACTAACATTGCTGAACATCTGAAGCTCTGTTTGCCTTAAATATGAATTATAAGTGCTCAGAACCTCTGCAAACAGGGCTGGAAACCAGAAAACTACGTTTATTCGTGAAGCTCACTGCTGGTTCAGGTTGGTTCACAATCTTGTTTTCCCATTAAAAAAATAATAATTGCCCTCACCTCTGCACCACCAATCTAAACCACATCCAGCCTAGATGTTCAACATCTGGGTTTCTCTGGACACATTTTCCCTCTTCTCTTGGAAATTTTGCCTGAGTTCAATTTGACTTTATTTTTTTTTTTTTTTTTAATTTAGGAGGGGATATCCAGATGTTTAGTAATCCATCTGGGTTATTGTGCCAGTTAGGCTGCTGACCACCCTGAAATTTCAGCTCTGTCCATTGTCTGTGAGTAGATCAAAGCAATCCCGAATGTGAAGTGGGATAAGTGCTTTGGGGATGGTCAGACCTTCAGCTCAGGAGCTGCAGGCACAGCCTGCACCAGTGATAAACATGACGTGTTCAAGGCACTGTGGGTTTACTGTGCCAACGCATGCACACAAGGACTGAGGCTTCCCAGAAATGTCAGGCTCCTTAAACTTGCCAAAAAGTGAAAATCTCAAGTGGTTACTGGAAAGAAATATTGCAAGGTAACCCAGCAGTGCATGAAAAGTCCACTCAGGTGACAAGAAAAACTTGTCACTTCAAACAAAAGCGGGGGATACAGCTGGACAGGTGGAAGAACAGAAGGTTCTGTGCCAATTTCCCTCCAAGTTAACTGTGCAGGTTGAACCTGTTACTCGCTAAGCAGAAATGTAATAATCACCAGTGAAACCGGCTGCTCTTCTCTTGCAACGGTGCTCCATAAATCAGAGCTCAGGTGTGGCCCTTTGGCAACAGAGATAAATAAGTGACTGAATGTCAGTGGAACAAAGCAAGCAATGGAAAGGGCTAAACTTTATACACTGAGTTGCCAGGGAATTAAATTAGCTTAATTGACGGTCAATAGATAAAACTTCTCTCATTATCTGCCCATTGTGGTTCATTTGCCATTGAAGGGCTTAGTGCAGCTTTAGCTCTCTGCTGTGCACATATTCAGTGCCTGGGAGGAGTTGGTGCTCTGCTGAGCCAGAGTTCTGGCTAATTATAAACAGGAAGAAATATCATTTGGCTTTTAATGTAAAATTTGTGTCTCACAGCCTTCCTCCCATCAGAATTCATCATTTGTCTCTGACACAGAGGAGGAACCGCAACATTACTGGGAAAAGGAGACAAGTTGTTCCATTTTGGAGACGGCCTGTCTCCAGCTTTGCTCCAGCTCAGCCTTTGTGCCCTGGGACAGCAGGCTACTCAACTCCAGTGGTAATTACAGAAGTCAAATTTTCAGCTGACTGATCAGCTTTCCCACAGATGTACCCAGCAGTAACAAATGAACCGCCTTTAACCCTAGCGTCTGTAGTTTGTCCCATGTGGCACATCTTTTTTCACTGTCACCTGCAAGTGAAGGTGGCACACAACTCCATAGACAACCTTGTGTAAAACAAACATTTATGAGCCTAAATAATTTTGGAGAAGCTTATCTGAGCAGTATACAGGGCAGTACTGGAGCCCTGGTGAGAAATAATACAGCAAAACCTTCATTCACAGAGGGCAAATAATTTTTCCCCTTTTATCTGCTTATTGCTGATATATATTATTGTGTTCAACACCTTCTGTCCCTTTGCTTTGGGTCCTTTAATTGTGAATGAAAGCGAATTCCCCATGTCCTGCTCTTCATAGTGCACACAAAGGGAAAATGCTCAGTTAAGCAACCTGTAACTATAAGAAAATGCACTGACTAAGTGAAATTTTTTCAAGGTTAAATGCATAGGACATCAGAGTGACATTTTCCTGTGGGGCCATAGGTCACCATGACTGTTCTCATCTGCTCTGTCTCTTTGAAGGCTGTTTTCAAACACTTTTTTTAAAGCAGCCAATGACTGTGATAAACAGTCGCTTCACGATTTACATTTTGGTGTGTATTAGGTTCTGAAGAAAGAACTCTAAATTTATGGGCTTTTAAAAATTTTCCAATCAAAACAGAGAAGTAGGGATGCAAAGAGGACAGCCCTGTCCAGGTAGTCTTTGTCCATTGCATACCTCTAGTCCCTGGACCTTGAACCTTCCAGCACATGTAGGGTCTCCAGTGCAAAAGTCAGGTTTTTATTGAGGGGCTACTGACTGCCTTCCTTGGGGAAGATGGCCAATGATACAGAGGTCTCTGCTAGTCACATCTATACAAATAACCAAATTATATTGGAGGAAATGGTGTGTGGTATATTTGTGGTTAATGCACAGTTTTTAATGTAATTTTTTGTGAAATATTTTGTGCATCGCAAGTAGGTATTAGAAATCACTGCTGCCTTAACTTTTGTTTGGTTCTTAAGTGAATTTCCTTTTTTCCTGAACCCATTGCTGGCACCTTCCCAAATCCTTGCCTCGGGCCCTTTAAAAATCCCTGTTTCTGTATCAGTGGCTAATTGTTGTATTATCTCTTTTTAGTTGTAAAATTTCATAGGTGAGAATCAAAAAAACCTTGGAAACCTGACAGTTGAGCACTGTTGCCTCTGCCAGGAGAAGTGGTGTTTTAGACAATTCTGTGTATGAAATGAAAACAACACAAAGCTCTTTTACAACCTATTAACATTACTGACATTTAATTTTAATTAAAACAGATCTTGTGGAGGATGGGAAACGAGCATCATTAAAAGACCACTGTATTGGTAATATCTGTGGTGGCAACACTGGTTAATTTTCCACAAGGTTTACTTATCATTATAATTATAATTATAATTATAATTCATATCGGTGCATGTTCCTAAAATGTCTAGAAGTGGAACAGATTTCATGAATTGTACAAAAACCTCACATGAGCATGAATAGGGATTTTAGCAATAAGCACAGAACAAAAGGACAAATTTTGTAGAGGATCTACCAGCCACCTGGGATCAGCTGGAACATGCATGGGGCACTTTTGGACCAGAGGGACACTCTGCTGCATTGTCTGTCTTCAGGAAAATTTGTATCTCCAAGAATGTGGTACTACTTGTGTGAATAAGGGAAAAAAACTGCAATGTTTTGACATCTTGGAGAAAAAAGAAAGTATGTTCTTACTTCAGTCCATGTTTTTCAACAATTAGGGGCACCAATTCTCCAAACCCTTCCAGTTATTTTTAAAAACCTTATACAGAGAATATGCAGACAGTTACTAAGTCATTTGTCTGTTGCAACAGAAGATTAGGAAGGGTTTGATCTTCACTCAGGGAAGGACATTGTCTTTACTCATAAAACCTTTCCTTTGAACACGCAGGGGTTCTTAACATGGGCCTGGATTGCACCCCCACTCCTCCCCTATGAAACCCTGAGAGAGCTTTTCCCTGGGGACTTTCCCATACATCCTCCAGTCAAGAGGGCAGCGGTTGCTCCCCTCCTCTTCCCCCAGCTCTGTCATCGTGAATTCCCTTGTGGACCAAACCGTGGTTCACAAGCTCCAGGGACCCCCTGGCATCCACAAGGTCTGGTTGCTTCCTGGATGGACCTTTTTCTCCAGATCCTCCCCAGAGCTTCGATGTTGCTGCTGCCCAGCCTCACCCTTTGTAGCTGATGCAGAGGCTGCTCCATGGACCACCTGGGGGTTTCTCTTCCCACTCTGAGATGGAAAGACAATATAGGCTCACATGTGGTGTGGTAAAAACCAGACACTTCTCTTGGGAATTCCTTGTGGGAATTTTTCAGGAGTATGAAAAAGCTAAAGAATATAACCCCATAGCAAAACAAACTCAACACAGCAGTTTATAAACTGATTTTGGAATTCTTTTGTATTTGTTGGCTGCTTTGAAGGAAATCACTCAATAATATATATCAATGGCAATAACTTCACTCTATCATGTTTTTAACTACTGAAGTTCAGTGGACAAACTGTGGAGGGTAAGATTTATACAATTAGCTATTTATTAGTGCTGAAATTTCAATGAATAAGGCTCTGTTTCCATTACTGGAATATTTAAATGTAATGGCATTTTTTCTTTTTGATAGTATCTGCCTTGGTGTCTCCTTCACTTCGTAAACTGGGACACATCAAAGATTTTACACTACTGTAAAAAACTCTGAAATAAAATTCAGTGCTCTTATATGCCTGTTTTCCTAGGATTTTCAGAATATGGAACTTATTTTCATTTCTGAGTATCTTAAGGGTCTTAGCACCCCTTCCTTTTTAGTAATCTTCTTTGTGTTTGCTGTGTGCTATGGTCCTCCTAATAAAACAAAATATTCAGACTCCCATTTTACAAGCTTTTAAAAGAACACCAGACTCCAGCGACTTGGTAAACCTCCTTTTTTTACCCAAAGCTTAAAAAAATGGAGTAGATAACTTGGGAATGTATGGCATTCTTATTTGCCTCTAAAGCCTTTGATTTGACAGTATTTGCAACCACATTTTGTACGCGGTGGCTCAAGACAAGCAGGAACTGGGTCTGCTTATCTGGGGCTCTGCAGCTTCTTGGTGGGAATGACTCTCTTTACATAAAATCCAAGCAAAATGTACCTTTGCTCCTATTCTTTAATTGCACACAGAAAGCTAAGGAATTCTGGCAGTTTTTATGCAAATGTGGGGGGAATGGTATCTTTTAAATTCCATTTTAATATCTTTAGTTGGTGTCTTTATGAGTAAGATCTTTCATTGGGCCTGAAGAGGGAATGTTTTGTCACAGGAACAATATTACTCGTAATATCAGATTTTCAGTTTTTTTCTTCAAATTCATTTAAGTCTCTTCTATTTACATCTTTGCAAGTCTTTAAAATGACCTCAGAGAATTCTGAACCTAAAATGCTCCAAATTAACTGAAAATTCAATATCAGGAAAAAAGGGACACCACAGGCTAGCCAAAAATTCTACAAGATCTAGTGACTACATGACATTTAAAGTACATTTTCCGTTTTCAAAAAATCTGTTTAAGTAATTTCTAAAACCTTTCCATTATTTTCTTCCTCGAGCATTTGATTTCTACAAATGAAAACAAGTAATTTCAAAACATGAGAGTTGCTGATTATTGTCACAGAATGATTTCCTCCAGTCCTACATTTCTTAAGTCAGTAAAAATAAAAAACCCCTGCCGTTAGCTGATTACCTTTATCTTATTTATTCTGCACGTAGAAACCTCCTACGACCAAATAAATTTTATTTATACAGCAAAAAAATGGGAGAGGTTTTGAGCTAAGAAAATGTGTTTTCTCTGCATCAGCAGAAATAACAGACAGAGAAACAGCTGAAATATCAGTGGTGGATCATAAGCTCCTTCTCATGTTAGTCTGTGCAGCTGAACTGTATGATAGCAGCTTGTTAGGCTGTAGGTTTTTATTGAAATGCCTATTGAGTAAAACATAATTCATGCTGCTGCTCACCCTTAAAACAGGAAATAATATACCCATTTAACTTAATCACAATTTATATTACATGTGCATATTTCTAAACAAGTGCTGTAGATGGAGAGTTTGGTAGCAATAATATTTATGAATTACACTTTTAGTTAGCAAAGGAAAATGTGTGACCTCTTACATTTTGTTTGACATTTGAATTTGGTATCCCGTATATGTGACATGGGTGATGGATGCTTATTAACACAGTGTATAAACAGGAAATGCTTCTAAGCTGACCATTTATTAGTGCAGTATGTGCTCAAACTGAAATTTGTAGTTTAGCTCCAGTATTCTTCTCTGATGATTGCAGAGCCGAAATATAGGTGGGTTTCTTTTTTTAAAATTTTGTTTTGTTTTGTTTTTTCTCACTTGCTTTCCTCTACAGAATGGACAAATTTAACAGTATAAATTTTGTATCTATATCAATCTTTCCTATGGAACTCGAGTAAGTATATGAGCCCAAAGACTTTTCTTTGAAGTGTAAAAACCAGAGACATAGGAAACATATCAAGAGAAAGGATTTTGTAGAATTCATAGTGAATTTTCCTGAATTTTCCTAAATAAATAAATATATGCACCCACATTCCTCTCTGCGTCCTGATGTATGCACTGAGCCATTTCCCCCTTTACTTCATTTCTGTAGAAAGGCAGGGAAGCACCATTTCTTCCCAGGAGTCTGACAGCTGATCCACTTTGGATCTGTCCTCCGGGACTGGAGACATCATAATTTTTCACTCACACTTAATTGCTCTTTCTAAAGAACCCACCCTTAAATTCCTGACAAATATCCGAAAAGCTTTGTCAGTGAAAGTTTCAACACTTCATCTTATCAAAACAGAAGTGAAAAACTCCACGTATTTAGAAGGTTTCTCGCAGCAGAGAACAAGAATATAGATTTTTTTCTAAAAAGAAGCCAGTCCTCTCCACTTTTCCTGATGGTTTACTGAAGGAAATATATAGAATAATACAGAGACATTATTTCCCTTTCCGTATCCCATTTAAAATGAGCCTGCAGGAGAGGGAACATGTATCTATTTTTCAGAAGCACAGCCTTAATATTCCAAAGCATTTGGATAAAATTCATTTGTTTAACAAAAGAACTATGATGACATGGTAAAGTGACTCAAAGGGAAGGTTTTATTTTAAATTTTTCAGTCCAAAGAGTTCTACTGTATTGTACAGTGTATGTCAAGGAAATTATTGTCTATGTAAAAAGTCAGTAGAGAACTTCCACCTAGCTATTAAAAGTAGCAGCTATGGGACCATCTCCACCCTTACCACTAACATTAAATACCTTTGCTAAATACACAGCTTTCCACAGTGTAGGACCCAATCACAGGAAGGTTAGCAACCTGGAAATTGAAACTGGCAGATCCTTAATCTAACGTTCTGCTTTTCAGTGGAAAAAAGTAATGTCTTTATAGATGAGAGTCAAAGGTTAAATTTAGTTTGTATCAAATTACAAAAATATGCTTTTGGTGAGGTTAGATTCTCATGCTCAGAGCAATTCAAACTGTAATGAAAGCAAACATTGAAAGAGATAATCCCATTAAAGATGAACTATTCACTTTAACCTCAAATATTTGGTAACTAAAAAATAACCATCCTAGTAGGAGGATGAAGTTCAGCTCTTAAGGGAAACTGGAACTCAATATTATACCTCAGACTGCACACGAAAAAAAGAGCTCTCCTCTTTCTAAAATAAAATGTTATTTGAGGGGAACAAATTAATTCATGTTCTTCTCTTGAGGTCTACACAAAACAGTGGTGACCTTTCTGGCAGTGTGTGCTTGTACACTGCAGGGTAAACCGTGCTTTTCTCCAAACAGCAGCTTGTCCAGAAACAGGAAACCCACACTGTGCTGCCGACAGTGGGGAGTGAGGAGCAGGGGGATGGATGTCTGCACTGGGAAGAGTCACGGGTGGCATCCACTGCCCAGCTCTGTGCCTGCTCCTCCTCCCAGCCCCACCGACGCTGGGCTGTCTTCCTTTCACGTCAGTCCCCTCAGCCAGACAGCTGCTTTCTGAGAGGGAACTAATTCTGACAAAGACCTCGAGTTTCAGCTTAGAATAAAATCTTGAACAACCCTGATTTCAGCCTCCCCAGTCTGTCCCCTGAGCCTCCTCAGCCTGGCACAAGGAGGGAGCACAGTGGGACCGCTAACATGGAGCTTGGCCTGGTACTCTGTGTGGTGTGGAGGTCCTGGTAGTCTCAGATAATCCACTTCCCCGAACAAAAAGGGGAGCAAGAAATATTTTTAAAGCTCCATTGCTAAAGAATTGAGCTCTTTAATATAATGTGACAAAGCTTTTGACTTCCAAAAAATAGCAAAAAACGTCTTTAATCCCTGAACTTCTGATACCCCATTGAAAACTCACCCGTAAATGCAGCCACAGCCAGAGTCTTTCTTCATTCCCGAGAGGCATGGATGATGATTTAAAGAATTTGGGAAGAGTCTCGTATTCTTTCCTTTTACAACTTAACATAGACTGAAACATTTTTTTTTAAAAGGTTAAGAAAAACTATCATAGACTGATATTTCTTTTTTATGCCAAGTTTCAGACTGGAGAAAATTTTATGGCTGAGTTCTAATCCACTGCAACCCCTGGTTTATAACAGAAATGCTGACACAATGATAACTGCAGCATTACAAGTGCTGGGGCTATGATATTTATTGCTCCCTAGTGCCAGCTGGGGTTAATCCTTATTAAATGCATTCATTTTCTGGCCTGGTGGAGAACAGATCACTCAGTGATCAGGCAGAGTTTGGGTGCCTGATAGAGTTAATGGAAGATATCACGGAAGACACAGTAAGTGAGGAGTCTTTAGGGGGGCTACTGAAGGTGTTTTTGGGGATTAAGTGGCCTTCTCTGGGGGCTTGAGCTCAAATCTAGAGTGTCTGTACTGAGAAGTGTCTTTGCTGCAACGGAACAGCACACGCTGAGAACTTTGTCCTTTTTAGTATTAAGGAAGGGTATGAAAGGAAACATGACATGGTCATGTATCTGCACAATCAGCCGTAGAATAGATCCCACTGATTAAGAATTATCAATCTCCCAGGTGATATCGCAGGTGGGATATCCAGGTGTGAACCCAAATATCCCAAATCCTCTTCAACATTGAACTGTCCTGTTTAACAGTCTTGGAAGAATGGAGGAATGACAAGATCTCTGTTCACTACACACTAGCTTATTCTTTCAATATCTACCAGAGAAAGTGAAAACTACAGCTTAATTTTATTCACAAGTTTTTCACATCACACCCTCACACACATTTATATTTTAGCAACAAAGGAATTGAAAATCTCACAGAAATTTCTCCATGAACCTATGTGGGACTATGGGTAAGTTTTTCCCAGAGATTTACCACCAGCATGATGCTTGCTGTATTTCTATGGCAAACTGGAAAAACATGAAGGAAAGTTGCAGATTTAATTTAGAAAAGAGTAGGATACAGTGGGCATTTTTGCATTTTGCTCTTGCTCTGGGTTCTTCAGAATAAGCCTCAGCTCACCTGCCAAGCTCTCAGCCTGCAAACGTAAAGCAAAGAGCGTTGCTTGCCTTGAAAAAAAATCTCAAAGGAGTGAGCATGTGTGCAAAGTTCACCATGAGTTCAGGGAATGATCATATTTTCCCCACAATAATAAATACTTCTATAATTTATAAATGCCTCGAAAGGCTGAGATACGTGGGGGATGCAGAATCAAAGTGGCTTGACAGGAGAGAGACAAAGGAATGAGCCAGAGAGTGAACTGACTACAGAATTCCTCGTCTCTGATTTGTTTCTTTTAGAACTTGTCCCCAGAGAAAAGGCTGCACTTTCTAGAGAGGCTTAAAAAATCAAAAGAAATCCTCTGGGCTTGTGAACAACCAAGAAGAATTTTTAAAACCTTCAATTTGAACACAGAGCCAAAGAGTAATACTCAAGATTTTCTGCTATTTGATAATAATTTTTTAAAATATGAGCAATGAGAGGGGGAGAAAAGTCAGGCTTTTAATGAAAAGATTAAAATTAGAGGTATGTTTTCTTCATCTCAAGGCAATGTTCTGCCTTGTTACATGGAAGCTTTCTAGTAAAAGAGAACCAAAGTAATTTTCATCAGAGCTACTTAAAAGAAAACAAGAAATGTTCAAAGAAGAGACAGCCATGTTTTCAGTATTAGGAAAAACATGAATGTTTTTATTAAAAAGTCATTTTGAAAGAAATGGGGCTAATGCACTTTCCCTTGATAGTCAGAGAAGCTGGAAATCAAAATAAAAATAGCTTTATTTTTGTTTAAAATTTCCACAGGGCAAAACGCAATGTCATGACCTTGTCTAACAGATGGAAAATAGAAAAATGTTCCTGTGAAGAAAACAGCCACTGGAACATTCAGGAAGGTGCCTTTAGGAGGCAAAAAATACTCATTTTCATTTAGTCTCTGTCAGGTACAAAGGTTTTGTGTTGAACCATGGACTCCAGGGAAGCAGGACAGACCAAGCACAGGGCTGCAAGGTTTGAGTGTCCCCACAGCCCAGGAATTTTTAATGGGAGCTGAGAGGGGTGAGTGGATGGCAGAGCTAGTTAGAATCAACAGGATGGATCTGTGGAAGGACAGGCAGGGCCAGCCAGACATTGCTGCTTCACCCCAGTGCTGTCCACTGCCCCAGCCAAAGGCCAAAAGGCTTTGGGCAAAGATGGGCACTATGCACTTGACAAAACTTACGGCACAAAGAAATTATTAAGAGGAGGAAAGGATAATATTAAGTCCAACTGAAACTTTTGCAGGGATGCCAGAAGCTTTCATGGAATCATTGAGGCTGGAAAAGGTCTCCAAGATCATCAAGTCCAACTTTTCATGGACTTCTCTGCAGAGTGGAGGGGGAAATTCAGAGGTTCCTTACTTGTAGGGCTGCTTAGCCTCCCTTGGCAGCAAATTTGCTCTCTGCCATCATTTTGAAGAAGGATTGAGCTCTACAACTGGAAGAAATGTTTTCTCACCCATTAGCCATTTGATACAGAAAGAAATTCTCACAGAAATCAAACACAGCCTCTTATTAACTGCTCCACCAGCACAGACTGGTCCAGCAAAGCTTTGTACATCTTTGAAGTTCGCAGCTTAAGTGAGCCAGGTCTTTTTATAAGGTTGCATGTGAAATTGTCAGAAGAATGAAACTGATTGCAGATGGTGGAGTGATAAAGATGGTACAATATCTCACTTGTGTTTGCCCCCATTTCCTTGGGAAGAAAAGAAAAGGAAAAGGGAGAAAGGGGGGAAAAAATAAAAGCAGTGGAAGAACAGAGAAACTCCAACAAACAAAATTCTTTTGACAAATCAGTGTTGAAGGAGTTAGTGAGATTTCTGGCAAAACCACCAGGACTCCGAAGACAAGCCGACTGCTGCAATATTTATTACTTTGCTTTCATAAAACCTCTGACATCAAGGACTTTGTTAGTGACTGACTTTTGTCAGAATAATGCTGCAGGAACTGGAAGTGACAGATAATTTTCTTGGCCATGAAGCCTGTGCGTAATGGCATGAGAAAGAGGACATAAAAAAGTCTGCCCTGAAGCAGCTTAATGTTGCCCTGGAGAGCAGAGCTGTTATCACAGCTTACTGATGCAGTCGCAGCAAGAGGGGCTGTTTCAAAGAAATGGATCCTGAAGTCAGACAGTTCAGCATGGGAAAGATTTCCTAAGTTGTGCTCCCTCATGACAGCCTTGTGGAGACTGGGGCTGGCAGGAGCAAATCAAGCAGAGGGACGTACCTCCAGAAATGAAATAGAAACTGGCTTTATGGTATGACATCTGTCCCCTGAACTGCAGCACCAGAAGATCACGTGCAGCAACAATAAATGTGTTGAGCTTGACTTACATTGCTGGGGCTTGTGGCTGGGCTCCAGACCAGCCATGGTGTCACAGAAGCTTGTGTGCAGACAACTTTTCAAATGTAATTAATACAGAGAAACTAGGGTTATGTTAATATAGAGAAGTTGGGGAATAATTTAACATGAAGTCAAAGAGTTGTGGAGGATATTTTCAAAGGAAGCTACTGATTAAAATATTAACCTCCCTTGTCCTACATCCATAGGTCTTTGGAATTGCTCCAAGCCCTGTCCAATCCGGCCTTGAACATTTCCAGGTATGGGGCATCCACAGCTTCTCTGGGCAACCTGTGCCACCATTTCACCACATCACAGGGGAGAATATCTTCCTAATATCTAACTTAAACCTGCCCTCTGCCACTTTAAAGCCATTCCCCATTGTCCCTTAGGGGAGACACCTGTTCTGATTTTCTTCCCACCAGAAGGTTCCAGTTGAAAATCAGAGATGGTGTCACAGTGCTCTGCAGCAGAAGTGATATTTTTAAACCTAATGGCCAGTGTGGCAGCAAGATACCATAATCTTCTCTGGATATCTCAGTACATTCTCTGTGCTGTATAAACACATCTTTCTGCTTTGATTGCACCTCAGGCAGTGTAATCGTGCTTGCTTTCAGTTGGAATATTTTGAGGCATATAGTTGCTGTTTATACATTTTGGTGCAAAAAGGCAAAATCTTGTCAGACCCCAAATTATGTATTTATTAAAATAAGAGTTTGTTTTGACTTGCCCAAATATCGGTTGTACATTTGGAAGTAGGTTTTATCCAAGGCATAAATCTGCCTGAATAAAAATCAGAGCAAAATACTTTATATTTACTCATATTGGAAGTGTAGAAGGTTACCTTCCTGAATGATAAATACAGCTCTTACTGACACAGGGAAGTACTGTCACAATCAGGCAGTACATCACTCTGGAATATGCTGTGACTCCTTTTGTCTTTTTTGTTACACAGAAAAGGAAAAATAAGGAACTACGATTGAAACATCCGTATGTGTGAGGCCATTAGTGGGAATTTATAATTCATACAGTCTCACAGAATGTGACGGGATTTCCAAGTACTGAACTGGCAGACACTTCAAGATGCTGTAAATTAACCCACATGTGAACCTGCCAACTCTGTCCTTTCTCTTCGCTGCCTCATTTCAGCTGAATTGACAAGACAGGATTTCTCCCTGGATCCTGGTACAGTACATACACCTGTCAAGCAGAAGCTTCAAGTCAGCCCTGGGGAACATCTTTAAAAGACAGTCCCGCAATACCAATGAATTCTCCATCCAGTCTGGTTCTTTAATAGGATCATCGATTTAAGAACACACTTGACCAAACCACTGCCATTTTCATGCACATGCTCAGGGCAGAGAATGATAATACCTGGGGTTGGACCTGCACCTCCTCTTGCACACCCACAAGTGAGGGTAGATCTCAGCAGCAGTCAAAGGGCAGTGCCTTGTGTAAGAAGGGAGGGCAAGGAACAGGTTGCCCAGAGAAGCTGTGGCTGCCCCACACCTGGAACGGTTCAAGGCCAGGTTGGATGGGGCTTGGAGCAACCTGGGATAGTGGAAGGTGTCCCTGCCATGGCAGGGGGTTGGGATGAGATGAGCTCTAGGCTCTCTTCCTGCACAAACCATTCTATGACTGTATGATAAGGTCCCCTCACCAGGTGGTGGCTGCTGTGTTTGCACGGGTACGTGGCCCTGCAGGATGCAGCACGGGATGCTTCTGCAGGAAGTCTGGCTTCCAGTGAGATACAGCTCCAGGTACTAAGATTTGACAGTAACTCTCCCGAGTGTTGCTGATATCTCCTAGCCAATATCACAGTATCCTGGCCCCAGTGTTTGACTAAGAGCTGGGCACACAGAGTGCTGCTCCCCAGGGCTGCCATGAACAGCCTGCAGGTTATTCCGAGCAACTGCTCCCCTGACTTCTTTCTCCCAAAGATTCATCAAGAAGCTTGAGTGCTCAGCTGGGTCCTCTCCACTCCTCCAGAGCTGGTGGTCACTGGTCTGCACATGCACCTCTCTAAATCCTGGCTGCCTGTTCAGGAATGTGGGTACCAGCTTGGCCCTGGACTCGTAAAGCAGATGAAGTGCTGCCTTGAGCTTCAGAAAGAATGTCTTAACACCAGCAGGACTTTGCTGGCTGCTTTTATGCAGAACCTCCTGTTTGCTTTGTAAAAGATGGGAGGATTCAGCTGAGTTTAAACTGGGCTAAAGCATGTCACTGACTTTTTTCTCTTTTATTGTATTTTTTCTGTGTATGCTGGCTCCTAAATTTACGAACTATTTTTAAAGGACTCCTTACATAAGCATATTTAGACGGTTTAAATTTGTTCTTAATAAGTGGAAAGATTTACTAAAACAGGCCTGATGTGATGACTTGGGAGGGATTATTCACCACTGATGCCAATATATTCCAGACAGCCTGAAGAATTAAGCACTCTGGGTGTCGAAAGCAATCTGAGTATCACCTAAAACTTGTGCTGATGGAGCTCTGGTCTGCAAGGGGCGAGAGTGTCAAGAATCCAGAGCAAACCAAGGGACTGCATGGAGGGCAAAGGCAGGTAAGAACAAACTTCACATTTTTATGGGAGCTTTTCAAATGATGATGTAGCCAAGCTCCGCAAAGAAATCTGTCTGATAAAGATGTGAGGCAAAGCACAGCTCTGATAAATGATGGGCTACATGTGCATTCCTAGCAAGTGCTGCTGTCACTCACTAAACAAATTTATCGTATTTTTTTCTAAAGTGCATTGGATTCCAGGGTTAGGAATTTTCCTCCAGCCCTCTTATCCTGCTCGTCATTCCACTTTTCTTTAAGGAAACAGATTTAACCACTTATAAACAGAATTTACTAACAGTTTTTCATTACAATCTCTCAGATGGGAAAGGGATCCCAAGGGACTGCAGACACTTCCAAAGGATCAGTGCATGCAGGTAGCACTGGCATAAGTCAAAGCAGGGTCCTGACAGGATGGCACACCTTGTGAGGAATGCTTTCTGGGGAGATCATTCAGGCATTGATGTGTTGAGAAATAACCAGAAGGGATGATAGGAATTATTCCCCAGGATGAAGTATGGCCAAAGGATAGGATGCTTCTTTTGTAAAACAGGCAGGCTCAGCTCCACTAGATGTACCTGCCTGGGGTAAATCTGAGTGCCCTGCAGAAGGCAGAGGTGGCGACTTATATCCTCCTCTGTCTCTGATCAATTTTCCTAAGCGAGTATTTTCCCAGATCACATTCCCCTGATAGCTGTAGAACAGCGTGAAGGTTATTGTTCAGTCATCCCGGCTTTCCTCCTCATGGCCACCTGTTATAATGTAATATAGGCTGTTAAATACCTATTTAAAAGTGAGCTTGATAGATTTTTTTTCTGTAACAGCTACAAGGATGTTATATTTTTGTTAACGGAAAGAAACAAGGCTCATTTAATTGCAAATGAATAGACTCATCTAATGGCAGAGCCTTGAAAATCCTTTTTAAACCCAATGTGGATACTGATTTATTTCATTTATTCTGTTTCCTGTTACCCTCTTTGGTCAAGTGCCATTTCCATTCCAGACCATGCATGACCCTCACTGCCACAACGACCCAAATCACATTGACCATTCAGTGCATCTGTTTTGTGCTAAAGTAACTACCAAAAATTGCTGATATGATATTTCACTGGCAGTGAAAAGGTGAGTGGGTTCACTTCCTTTTACCACAGTCACTTGCATGTTTTGTTAACAAGCAGATGAAAGCCAACACTTCAGTTTGATATTGCAGCTGCAGATACCAGACTTGGAAGATGACTGGAATGTTTGTCTCCTGTTAAATGAGTGGGTCACAACAGGGAGCAGAAATGTGAGGAGGAGCCTTACTTGGAGTCCTGACCAAGGCCATCAGGCTGACTGTACCATGAACAAGCCACGTGACAAGGCTGGGTATCAAACACATCTGAAAGTGCTGCTAGTGGCACCGCTTCTTTTTACTTTTTAACTTCAGAAGTCAGCAAGTCTGAAATGTGCCAGGCTGAGGTCCAGGTCTTTCTGGGATCTGTGGAAGGGTGTTTCTAAGAAGACTGTTGAAAGTTCCAGTTGGCGCATCCTACTGCATGACATAACTAGCGATCAAAGCACAAATTCCAAATCTTGCTTAATATCTTTCCTTCCACAGCTATAAAAACTGAGAACAGCATGAGGTGCTAGAGGCCTTACCCCAGGAAAGAAGTTCTGTACACCAGAAACATGGAATTTTTTTTGGATAATTTTTTGCTATCTTTTGTTGTTGCTAGTGTGTTTGTGAGGAGAGATTCGAAAATGTCCTGACTACATTGAGTAAGAGCTGACTGCAAGATAAACACTGACATAATTTTATTTGTATTTTTATCTATCAAATATTCACCTTTGAAACCAAGGCCTGGAAAGTTTTGGCTAGGGAAATGGCATCTGTTCCAAGTCTGGAATCTCACCTCTGCTATACACACAGTTCCCATTATTCAAAATTAGAAGCTTGCTCAGGCTTCCCTACAGCTAAACACTAGCCAGGAAAGTCAGGATGCAGATGTCCATTGGATTACACACAACCATTTTTAACACTGTACAGCATGCAAGAATGTCAAGGTCCTGATTACAGTCTGGAGGACAGGTACAGCTGAGGTAATTTTATGCTGAGTTCCCATCCCCAGTGTTCCCGTTGGCAATGCAGCCTCATGGTGCACGGTGGAAGACAGGCTGCCAGGGTCAGGATCTTTGTGTTTCACTGTCTCCCTCTTTAGGAACTAAATGCTTCAGTGGTACCTGGGTCTGGTTATAATTCTTGGATCTTCCTCTCTCCTTCTCTTGCAAGCATTAAAAACCTTTATTACCTTTACTTACCAGCTAAATTATTTTATTCTACATTATTTCTTCATAAGAAATGACTCAGTTAGAAGATCTGATTCCCATTTGTCTGCTATGTAAAGTATCTCAGAAGGGAAGTAAATTGTACTGCTATTTTCAAGTCCCTGGTGGTAAGAGACAATCAGTCCAATCTTCCCTCTGGCCCAGCCCTTAGGTATTCCTGCAACTCCTTCACTGCAGGAAAATGAATTGGCTAGATCCGTATGAAGCAATTCTGGCAGGGAAAACCACACTCAGCTGAAAGACACATTTTAGCCTTTTGGATATAATTTCAACTTTCAAGATAACTATTCCTTTGGGGAGCTCTAACTATAAATCCCAAAGTGCCTGCCAGGAGTTGGGGAGGAGCCAAAAATGCCAAGTCAGGGGAAACTAATTGTTTTCAAATGGTGACAAACCTGCAAGGTCGGCAGAGAACAGAGGGGCTGTACTGCCGGATGGAGATAGCCCTGTAACTCAGGGCTGTGAGTTCTGTACACTAAACAGAGCCGAACGTCTCCACAGGGTGTTTGCTGCAAACGCAGAAGGGAACTGGTCTGCACTGGTCTAACTCACATGGCAGAAATGATATTGAAAGAGAATCTAAAGACACGGGGTATAGACACAGTGTGCAGTGCTATAGCTTTGGCTCATTCTGGTTTCATTTCCCTGAGGTGAAGGAATGACAGATTTTGTATTTTTTGAATTGTTACAATGCAAATAATTTGACAGCTTGGTCTGGAGGTTTTTGTGTAATGAAATGTTGTTTGAAATTGTGCAAGGCAATACAATAATTATACCGTTAATCATGTCTAAGGATGAAGGATACTTTGAGTAGAGGCTGGGAATTTGCCACTGTTGTGGGTCCAGATTCTTTCATGCCTTGGACAGATTCCTACACAGTGTGGGAGGGGTACGCAGCCTTCAGGAATAGCACTGCTTTGAAACTGCAGTTGCAAGTCATGAGGAATCAGCTTGAGGGAGCCTGGTGATTACTTTCTAAGGATATCTATGCATAAAAAAGTATGCCTGGGGGTATAAATCAGCATAGCTCTGCTGGCTGCAGCATAGCTGCATCCATCTCCTCCAGCTGAAGATCTGGACAAAAGTACTTCAGCAACACAGAGGACTGAAAACTACCAGAACACCTTTAAAGCTCATGTGCCAGCACGCAAGAGAGGCATTCAGCTGTGTGGAGTGGACTTCTTTCATCTGGGGCAGTTAAAGCAGAAAAGTGAACTTTAGATTCTCACAATTTTACTGCATCTGTTAAAGCAGTATTGGCTTTCAGCAATGAAATGACTATTCAGGCCAAGTGTCTCTGCAGAATTTCGGGCACTCCATGAACGGATAAAATTTCAATTGCAGAAACAAGAGAAAGTACCAGACACAAATGTACCACGTATTAGATTTAAGGAAAGACAGTGAAGGGGCAGGTTATACCGTGGGAATAGGCAGCAGCTGGTGGCTGACTCTGGTGTTATGACTAAGTCATCGATGAGGCCACAAAAAATTAAGAAAATTAGTAAGCAAGGGCAGTCTGCCCTTAAGAAATCCAGGGGGGCTGGTCTGTAGGCGAACAGCAGAGAACAGCTATGATCTGGGCTTGGGCTCCACGCCGGGTCCCTTGTTCCCAGGCAGACGCAGTTGGCAGCAGCCTGGATCACTCTCTGGTGGCCCCTCGGGCCAGAAAGAGGAGGTACATTGGCAGCCCAGCGAGGGGACGCAGCCAGCTCCTCCTGCCAGAACTCAGGTTGCTCCATTGGCGCTGGAGCAGGGCCCCTCAGAGCAGCAGACACGGGGCTTGCCAGGAGACACCCGAAAGCTGGGAAGGCCCAGGCTGGGAGCCACTCACCCGTCCGAGCATCCTTCTGTCCCGAGGCTGGCGTGGGGCAGAGCCAGGCAGCGGTGTGGCCGTGGCAGTGACACTGTCCCACTTGGCCAGAGCTCTTCGGGCTCAGTGTGGAGAGTTCCTGGGGAAACCTGTGCTCCAGCGGCTCCCGTCTGGAATAAGCTGCAGCTCTGCTTCCCCCATGCACAGGGCTTGCTGCATGTGTCTTTTCTCTTCCCACTGCTGGTCTGGACAGGCCTCCTGCTCATCCTTTCTATTCATTGAAAGGGCCTCAGCCCCTCCTCCAGCATCTTAATACGCAGTGGCAGGGGTGACAGGCAGAACTGGAGTAACCACTGCACCCTTGTGCTTACGGCTCCTGCAATTACCTTCTGCCTAAGTGAGAATCTCTCTCAGTGACTGTCTGGCTCTTCTGATTTTCATCAGCTGGAGAGCTGCATCTTTGGGATTATCCTCTCAACGTCTTTGCCTACCCCTTAATGTCACAGCCTTTGGCCTGTTAGTCCACTTATAGCTTGTCTCAATTCCAGCCTCATCCTCCTGTAAGGGTGACTCACAAATAAAGCAAAGTGGGAGTTGCCATGTTAATGTGCTTTCCTTGAGCCCTCAGGGAAAGGTCCTGAACATGATTTCTTCCGCTTGGATGGAAAGGGCAATTTCTGTTAGAGCCTCCATGAAATTACAGTCTTCTTTTTTTATTAAATGTAAACCAAAGTAAATATTACCTTAGAGTCTCTTATTCGTGTTGCAATAAAATGAGACACTTCCTTGGAAATAAGTTTTAAGACACGAGTCTTGTAATGTAAGGATTTATTGGAGTGGAGTTCACAGCTGACCTGAGGTCTGGAGGATTTGGAAGCAATAGTCTGTGTGAACTTCCCCTTCTCCAGCACGTGAGGTGCAAAACTGGCCAGTTATTCAGAGACTTCCCCACCCTTCGTAAGCTCGTGTACTCATATATCTCTCGTGGTACATAAAGAATGACATATTGCAGTGAATCTGCTAAGAATAGCTTGTAAAATACATCATTATATGAATCAGCCTCATTAGAAGTCTCCTTCTCTCATGATTTAAACCAGACACAGTACTCACAGGAATGGAAACCAGTTTTTTTCTCTCTCCTGCTGGCGTGTTGTGCTCAATCAAATGTTGAAACAGAAGAAAATAATTCTCTGAATTCAAGGACAGAAGTAGAAAGTAAGTACTGCATTACCCTGATGCCTCTCTGGCATAATTAAGGCCTTGGGTGTTTCCCTGGATATATGACTTTCCAGCTTCATTAATAAAATATTATGTTGCTCTTCTGAACAGCACATAGCTGCATTCCTTGCATACTCCCAATCCCCCTGACTCAGGACCCTGTAACACCTCACTTTCAGCATCCTCAGCCATTCCAGGCTTTTCTCCCACAGCTGCTGCTGTTTATGAAGGCGATTATCCAACATGGTGCCTGTGATAGCAGGAGACAAGGCTGGGCGACCCAGGAGGCCTCTCTCAGCAATTTTTCCGCAAGAACTGGTGCACCAGATGCCACAGCTGCATGACTCAGACCTCTTTCAAATTGCCTGTCTGCTGGTGCAACCACTTGCCAGTTAACTCAACGAAGGCAGTGTTTGACTCAGACAAAGCATATGCAGCCCCAGTGACACCCCGGGGATGGCTGCAGCTCTGGGCTAGTGGCCATGTCATGCAGGACTCATGGAAACAAAGGGACAGCTCTGTGCTCCAAGGCAATGAAACAAAGTCTTTCACTCCCATTTGTAGAGCTCACTGACAAACTGCAGGTACAGCAACTTTTTATTGTTTCTCTCTTGTCACTTCAGGACCAGAGACTGTTGTATTTCTTGCTGTTATTTCTTTTAAACCATGCCAACACACGCCCTTCACAGCACACTGCCTTGTAAACCTCTGGCTGCACTCTTCTGAATCACACAGATTTTTTAATTAAGTGTTATAAGATCAATTACTCAGCTGCCCCTGGTTGCTCTGGCCTCCTATTGCTTCCAACCATGTAACCCATTCTCTCTCCCTGGTTTGCTCTGCATTGTGGTCTTGTCACCAAGGAGCCTTGTTGGCTGAACACTGCCATGTGTTTGTCTTCCACCCAATATTTTGGGCCAAGGACATCACCAGGAGGCTTGTCACAATCAAGACATCATGACTTTGCAGGCAAGCTGTATTTATCTTGAACTTATTTGTTTGTTAGACTCTCTCTGCTTCAACTTTCGCAGAAGTAGGTCAGAAATGCAGTCTGGATGAATTTTACTTGCAGAGATGAGCAGCTTCTGCTCAGTCCATGGAGGCTCCACAGAAAGCACCACTGCCTGTTCCAACAGGCTTTAAACACTGCCCTTCTATCCTGCAGTGTCCTCAGGCTGCTCTGGAACCTGCAGTGCCTTTGGTTGCTGCTGCTGCAGTCACTTCAGTGCACCTGGGAGCATTGCAGGCTGGATTTCAGTGCCACGTTTTCTTGGAGGCAATGGGCCTGCTGGGATGGCCACAAGCTGCACTAAATAAGCCATAGAGAGACATAGGCTGGGAGTCCTGCACTAGGGAAGGAAGGTTCTTGGGCTCTCCTGTACTCTAGATGTCTGTTATTTGTTGTCAATAGGAAATACAAATCCCAGATTTTCCTTCTGCCAGAGTTTGGATGTTCCAGCAGGTAATCAGTGGATGACACCAAGGGTTCAGCATGGTCTAAAGATGAAGCAGTGTTTGCAAAAACCTGCGTACTCTTGTGCAATTGCACCCCACTCAGGTGGTGGCATTTCAGGGCATAGAACAAGCGCATTTTCTCTTTATTTCTAGGCTTGGTCATCCTTACCCACACATTTGCCTGCATGCCATAATTTTAAGGAATTATTTTTAATAGCAATTCACAGAACCTTCAAGTCACTGCTGGTTTTGCCATGGCAGAAGTGGGTTTTGTCTATCTCTCACTTTGTTCAACAATAATCATTTTATAAGCACTGTTTTGTTTCAGCTGTGATTTTTACCTCAGGACTGTGCATCCTTTGCAATACAAGCCTTGTCTGCTGCCCCTCCGATTTGAAAGTGAGGGTCTGGTTCCCAAAGCTGGGGTTTCACAGCTGTGGTCTGACTGGTTTCCTATCAGGATATACGAAAGGAGTGAGCACACAGCAACAGCTCAATACCCACTTCAAACCTCAGCCTTCTCAGCTGGAACAACTGTTGCGGTTTGAAGTTATTTTGTTAACTTCTTTGGCTAATTGATAACATCTGCACCTCGCCACCCTTCCTCGCTTCTCAAGCTGCTTTCAAATAGATGGACAGATAATACTGTGGCAGATCTCAGTTTCTGTATTAATGATCTGTTGTTACACTTTTGGAAAATTGTGTGAGAACTGGGGGGCGTCTTCGAAGAAAGCCTCCTTTATAAAGGCTCCTTTCACACAGTCTCAGAAACAAGCCCAGAGACACTAATAAACCCTCATGCTATTAATTTGGCATTTCTCTTGTGATCAGATAAAAGAACTTATGATTTCACACTTTTTTCCCCCCTCTCTTTTTCCCTACCATGTTTTCTAAAGTTGGAAATTTACGCTTGGGCTTTAAAATATTGGAATTAGTATTTATTTCTTATTAGTTTTTGTTTTCTTTGTATTACAATAGATGGATCAGGAACTAGTATATGTGATATTTTAGTAAATAAAATCCTTGTATTCAGGATCACTCTTGAAGTCTGGTAATACACAGTGACACCATATAGGTCCCAAGGAGACATTATGGTTGTAATGGAAATATCATATATCTCATATCCCAGGTCTGATATATCAACTCAGCAATAAAGAGAAACAGGATATTTGCAACTGTATTTTAAACAGGGATTTTGCTGTCACTATGAGAACATGGATTACTTAGAAATTTCAGTGAGAAAACTCCTTGATGGTTTCATCAATGTCTAACCCCATGAGATCTCAGTTCTCTCACTGCTATCAAAATAGCTATTAATGCAGTGAAAATCAGAAATAAATGAGCGTGGTTAATTGGTGTCTGCATGTACACCTCCAAGTTAGGTCTCAGTGCAGGTCAGATGGTCCCTTCTCTCATATTGCTCGATTCCCAGGATCAGATTTGGGTTATGCCTGGAGATGTGTGCTCTGTGAACTCTCCCCACCTCGACACCTTTCCGTTTTGGCTGGGGAGAGGTTTCCTCCTCCCTCTCCCTCCCGGTGTTGGGGTGGTTGGTGGTATTGCTAAGCCAGGTCTGAAGATGCCTGTGATGTGCAGGGAGCTGACGTAAGCCAAGACTCGAAGGGCTGATGTTGCTCAGCCAGCCAGAAGAGCCTCGTGAATTTCCTTGTAAGAGGAATTTCTTGGGATTCTGGGAGACTTGTGTTACACACGACTTTGAAAACAACATTTGACACAGGATAGGGATATCCCCTTTATGAGGTCCACAACAGAACCCGCCCACTGCCATGAGCACTGTTATTATTGCAGTTCTTTTATTTTGTGCCCTTTCAGCATCACCAGCATCTACAGAAAAGATAAAATCCCAAATACACATCTCATAACTCACCTTATACAAGCTCAACACATTTGGTCTTAATCTGAATGCCTGGACTGGGATGAGTTCCACAGAACTGTAATAAAATAAATATTTTCCTGCACTGAGAACAGCTCAGGGAAAGGTTCAATGTCAGGTCAGCAAAGGGAGCTCTTTAACCATGTTTTGCTATATATGGACCATATCCTCCTTTAAGAAACTGTCAGAGTTCCATAGTAGCTGGTGGGTGGAAGTGATTAAAAGTATTCACCTCTTGCTCATTTTAAGTGTTGGATTTGGTTGGTATTTGAGGAAAGTCGGGCAGTGGGTACAGCCCCAGCTTGCAACAACAAGAACGTTTCTACCAGAAAAACAAACAATTAATAGTGAACGAAGGACTTTTAGTTGGAATTCCCTTTCCTTCCCCACCCTGCTCAAATTGGATTACTTGCAGGAACAAAGGGAACAAGCAGCCCTGTTGCAGCAGACCAGTCTCAGGTGAGTAAGGCTGAGCTACTTAACAAGTGGCAGTATAGGGAGAGCTTCTTTAATTGTTTTTTCGAACAAACCTGACCCACCTGTTCTACCATTTTAATGCAGGAACAAACGGAAATGTGAGCCACAGGTGCATTATAAAAGGGAAGGCAGCAGTACTGGGAAGGAAGTTTGCCTTTTTGCTGCAGTGTGAGACAGTGCTCGAATGTTTTGTGTCGTTGCACACCTGGTACAGAAATAGCCTGAAGAAGACTTTTTTAAGGTTAGTAGTTTTCTATTCCTTTGCAGACATGTTGTTTATTGGTATACCACAGACGAGCGAAAAGACCCCATCTTGCTGCTGAGTCATTCAAAACCTATTCCTAAGAGATTGTGCCTCTGCTAAAACTCTTGGTATCCATACTGTTGCCTTTCTGCAGCTTGGTACTGCTGCAAGCTGAAGATAGTTCCCTTTCAATTTCCTGGGAACTGATTATGAACTCTAGAAATAAAATGTAGTTCTTTAGGTGGTGATTTCTTAGATTAAACTGATTTGTTGAGTAACTCTCCTAAAGGTTGATACTTTTCAAGTTTGAGAAGTAATTCATCTTCAACTTAAGCATGCATTTAGTTATTGAATGTTCTCTCTTTTGTACTAGACAGCAGTGTTTTTCTCATTTCCAGACTCATACCAGCCCATGCAAAGAACTCAAGGTTTTGAACAAATTCAGAAAGAGGACTACGAGCAGAGATGGAAATGAGTGCAGGGGTTGTGGTTCCAGGTACTTCTGACTGATTAATTATCCACTGATGTGATTCAGTCTTCAGAAAGATCAGACACACCCACCATAAACTAACTAAGCTCAAAGCAAAGGTATTGGATGCACATTTGCGGACCTAGGTCAGCAAGACAGCCATCGTGGGCTCATGATAGAAGTGGATGATGCTCTACACCTGGGGCTAGATACTTTGCTACTCATTTAAATTCAGTAAATGCATTCCATGTGATTTCATACCTCTTGGAAGAACCTAATTCTCCTTGTTCAGTGAAGTATGTGTTTATTGAGACACTTCAGAGGCCACTTTAGAAAAAGCGGGTGGCTCTCATGGTTGAACTTAAATCACAAATGAAGACTTCCACAGTATTTTCAGCAGAGGGCTATCAAGCAAAGATTGAATTGAATATCTATGTTTTTGCTTGCTGGCTGTCAGTGGGAGGGTGATGTGTCCTGTCCTTGCAGAAGTTGGTTAAGTGAAAGTATTTCTTTATGATCATTGCCATTTATCCTTTCATTCTGGAGCAGCACTAATCCCTCTCCTTTCAGGGTGTGTCAGTACACTTACAGACTATCATAAGTTGCCCAGCATTGAAGGTTTTACAACCTTATGTATATTTTTGAATTTTTTTTGGGACACATATAGATCATGTAAAAACCAGAAGTCCATTGTTCAATCAGTCAAGTTAATCCTGGTGCTCCTTGATAACTATAGCTATCACATTTCAGAGTGATTTTATTGGATATTACTGGGATTACTTGTAGTAGCCACTCAGTCTAGACAGGGGTTTCTATTACAGTGAACACAGACAAAAGGGTAAGAAATATTAATGCCCAACATCCATTAACCATGCACAAACTGCGTATCAGAGAGAGGATCCTGTTCACTTGGCTGGGGGTCTCCCTCCCTTTTTGTTTATCTCTCAGAAGGGCACTGGCTTCTTAATTAAAAGGAAATAGATTGTCTTAATAAAGGAGTAAAAAAATAAGGAGCTGCTTGAAAAACTTACCTGTTAGAGCTAATGGAAATTAGAGATCTTTTGACCAACTGTCCTAATACTGAAAGGCCTGAGTATTTTGCCCAAAAAGCTGTCTTTGGGATGGTTTTCTCTTCCCACCTTTTTGTGAGATGGGAGCAGTCATGGTGATCTCTCTTAGAAACCTGGGTCTCCAACAGTCCTGTTGAGAGAAGTTTGATGAAATGGACCTCCATACACGCTAGGGCTGGATAAAATTATACTGCCCATGGTTTCTGAAACAAAGCCTTTAGAATGGCAAATCTAGGAGTTTGTCTAGGAATTCCAGGCACTCCAGGAATGCTGTGCCTTGAATAAATGTGATGGGGCAGTGATGTCGTCCCCACCATCCTTGGGAAGACAACTCTGCTCAATTAGGACTGTTGGCTGATTAAAATTAGACCTAGTTAATGAGGCACTGAGTGAGGTAATGAAGTTAAACTCTAAAGCATTTCAAAATCTCATTTTATGCTCTTCCACAGGTTCATAGAATCATAACACATGGGCAAACATTGTATTTGCTGCCTAGACCGCTTGTGTCACAGACTGTATTTTGGATGGGACATAATTCAGATTGTTGTCAAATTGTCTATCATAACATGAGCTCCACCAGATCTTTCAGAGAATTTTGGGAGTCAGGGGAACAGTAGAAACACTCAAACACTGTTTGCATATGGCTCGCTGTCCTGCATTCATGCACCCAAAGACCTTGATGTCCTTTTGTTCTTCGCATCCTTTTGGGATCAAAAGTTAATTAGCCTGTTATTGGGAAGGGTGTGGGATCATGTAGAAGCAGAAGAGTCAAAAACTTTTTTTGTTGGAGGGGGGAATGAAAAACAAATTCCCTAGTTATACAAGAAGCTTGCAATTATTTCAAGATTCCCTTAATTCATGAGGTTGATTATGGACTATATAGAGACATAAATCAAGATTTCCCTGCAAGGCTTTGGCTTGGTGTAGACTTGGAGAAAATACTCTGCATGCCAGTGGTCTCAACCCCATTTTATATCTGACAGCTGATATTGGTGTGTTTGAACATGCTCTAGGGGCACTGGGGGCTGTGTGAGGGTTGCTCTCACTATGTCTGTCATCCAGCTCCTGGGGCCCAGCCCTGCTCGTCCCTAATCCTCCACAGCAAAGTGACCCAGGACCGGAAGTCTTGTCTGTTGTTGGCAGAACACAGCAATGGGTTTGGTGGGTCCCAGCTGGTTTACATCCCTGTTTTATAAATGGAAATGCTGCCATCATGAAGCTCCATATTTATCCAAGTATGAATGCCTAATTCTCTGGGTTATTTTAAGCAGCAGTTATGCTCTCGATACAGTTATGGCTGTTACAGTAGGTTACTTGCATTAAACCTGTGGAGCAGGGCAAAGCAGGTGGGTTCCCTAGACTTAGCAATGAAAAGTTTTTCTCTGTATCTATTTATCTTGATCCAGCAGCTACAGATCTGCTTGCCCTGACAGATGTCCTCCCTTAAACTTTCATTTCATGGTAATAAACCATGAATTGCCAGGGTATTTCTCAATGTAGTGTCAGAAATGAGGGCAGCATAAATTTCTGCCCTCATTTCCAGGAAGATTATTTTCCAAGAAGAATTATTGTTATATAACTTTAGGATCATAGTATCCAACTATACATGTAATTTGAGGCTGTTTCTAAAAAGCATTGTCTCTAGCCTGTGGTTCACTCTGGTTTAAATGTTCTCAACTTTTTGGTCAAATAACAGCCTAGAACAGTATTTTTAGGAAAAGATTATGCTTGGCAATGTCTGGGAATTCTGTGGCTTTCACCACTCTTCAGAGGGTTTGGGCTAATGTGTGTACTTTTCAAGAAAACAAAAAGAACACCCCCAACCTGGGAAGGGTTTAACTGAAGCACCATCCAAGACAACTTGCAACTTTTCCTTCGATTGTGTTGCTGATGTGAGGGTTCTTCTTTTCTGAATAAAACTGGACTTTCTGAATTTCTGTTTGCTTAGTTTCTTTTCTTTTTCCATACTTTCCTCTGGTGCTTTCCCAAGTGCCACTCAGGTTCTTGCAAACTGAGCAATCAATGGTACTGCACCAATGTCATTAATTTTGGATCAAACATTTTTCTTTAAACTTTGGCAGAGATGTGAATATTTTGGAAGTTAGGCTATGAAGGAGGGAGTTGTCCACGGCAAAGGCTTGCTGGTGCTGTTTCATCGGCCATCTGGCTGGTAGATCCTGATTGTCTTCCTTCTGACAGGTTTTGGATGACTATTGGAGATGTTGATGTTTACATGATAATTGGTAACACTATTCATCTCAGTGATTCTTTTGGCGATACTCATGCTTCAACATTAGTTTTTAATAAAACTTGCCACTTTAAATTTCATTTTAAGCAGAAAAAAATGTTTTTAAAATTTCAGATTTGGAAGCTTTTACAGAGCTTAATAAAAATTCACTTGGGCAAAGCGCAGTAGACAACCCTATTGGTACTGATGGTTTCTATTTAAAAAACATGTCTCTTTCGTTTGCTGTATCTTGCAGCTGCTGAGATTCTTTGTCTTGCTTCCTCTCTCTCCTGCCATCTCACAAGCATCAGAGAGGAGGCAAGTGTCTCCAACACTACCATTGCAGAGAACTTGATTTTCTTCTCTCTCGCATGACTCAGATTGTTGTATTGGTGTGGGAATGATCTGGACAACAGCCAGAGATGCTGGGGAGAAGATCCTCTCAGTAAATTGGGAGGGTCAAACACCCCATCATGCTTTATAAACTATTGTTAGGCAGCAGGATGGACAAGTGCACCAGACTTCCATGTAGGAGAAATAGACCCTTAATCCTCACTGCTGCTCTGGGACCCTCCTATCAGATAACTGGGCAAAGTGCTCCCAGAAAAACTTGTTGGGACAGAGGATATGTGTGTTAAGATGCATGTGCAGTTCTATAGAGACAGGAATGACAGTTCTCTGGGAATCCTGCTCTGCTTTTGGATTTGGCATTCAAATGACAGAAAAACAACAGCAAAACAACCCACAGAGTAACACAGACTATCCCAAGAAAATAATTTAGGGAAAAAAAAATCACATATGAATGTACCAGGTAAAACATCTGTCAAGGGAGTCTGGGATCTGACTCATCCTACTGCCACATTCCTGGATGTCTCTTGCATCTTTAGGAAGAAGTTAGCAAATTTAAGAAAAGGAAATAAATAAAGTTAATCTCTTGCCTAGCACTAGTAGCTGTATCGCTTTACCAGCTTAGCACTTCTGGGCTGTATATCCATGTAGGAACCCCAGTTGAACTTCTTTTTATGTGTATTGACTTAGTGAAGTGCAAACATGTTAAAAAGTTCACTTTCTCCTTTATATGAGTCTATAAAAAAGCTCTTAAAATGGAGTCATAGTGTTTCAATGAGACAAATGAATGATCAGCTGAGACTCAACAGTCCTTTCCGATGGATTAGGTGCTTGTGTGAGAAATTCTAAGACGCTAATCAGCCTGGAGAATTTTCATGCCTCCAGCACTATGTAATGACAGAAAATATTGCGATGCCTCCAAGCTATAATGGGATAGGCAGGATGCAGTAATAGGTATCACTCATGATATTTGATTCCAGCCAGAACGAGACTTTCAGAAGTCTCTAGGCAGCAGAGATTTCTTATGCATTTATGGACATTGGGGTAAAACTAAACACATCCACACTAGCCTGGAATTTTTTCTAACAGCTATTTGGACACAGTAATGTACAGAAATAATTATAAACATATGCACAAGTAGATCAGTATGTGTTTTCAGTGCCTGCTTTTAGGAGGAATCACACATTAACATATTTTCTGAATTTTGCAAACACACTGCAAAATTGCAGCTCAATAAATGGAACTTTATATGTTCGTCTAAACTGATGACACCAGTATAAAATAAAAATATTTTCCAGTTGGGATTAGGAAGCTGTAAGACATGACAGAAGTGTTCATAATTAGACATTTCAGCACAAATTTGAATTCTCATGGAGTTGATCCAAAACCAGTTCTCTAGCAAAGCATGCATCTGTTTAAACAGTTACTGTGGAAGGGATCGAGCCCACTGCCAGAGCAGTAAAACACATATTTGCTGTGATAGCATAGAAGTGGGTCACAGTTTACCAGAAGGAATCACTTACTATACAGAGCTGTTAGACTTTATTTCTGTACATTTGGATTTTTTGAGTTATGTCCTGTCACAGCTGCAGACATGCAAGGGCTGTGTTTATATTCTGTGTTAGTCACTGAGAAAATAAACAAGAAAAAAAGAGGGTATTTCCTCAGCATGAGGGTGATGAGACCCCGGCATAGGTTGCCCAGAGAAGCTGTGGCTGCCCCATCCTGGGAAGTGTTCAAGGCCAGGTTGGACAGGGCTTGCAGCAACCTAGTCCAGTGGAAGGTGTCCCTGTCCATGGCAAGGTGTGGAATGGGATGCCTTTAAGGTCCCTTCCAACCTAAACCATTCTATGATTTTATGTCTTTCTAGGCGTGGTATTGTTATTTTGGGAGATAAAGAGTAAAACTGAGGCATTTTAAAATAGCCCTTGGGGTGGTTGGCTCTTTACAGGCTTCATGGAGCATCAAAGGATGCACCTGATTTGGTGCTGAAATGGTTAATTAAAAACATAGGGCTGGGAAATCAGCTTTCTGCCTGGCACAAGTGCTTCAGGAATCCTGCGAGGAGCCAGTAGCTGAAAGCCTCACTAAAACCAACAGGACACCACTATTAAATGCCTGGAGTCTTAAATGATTTGTGGTTTGTCAAGGTGACACACTTGTGGTGTTCATGGAAATGCAACGTGAGAGACACCTCTGCTATTTACAGAAATGTGTAAGCAATGAAGCTTGTGAGTGTTTATGTTGCCATTACAAGAACAAAATGTTATCTGCATAATTACAAAGTTATATTCTGATAGGGATTCTTACTTAAGCCTGTTACATGCTCCAGCAAAGCAGAAAATCCCTTCCTGAGCACCGTTAATAATGGAGCATTAAGAATACACTTACACATTTTCTTTTCTTGCTTTATATACATCTATTTATTTTTAAAACAACTATTTTCTGGTGCTTTCTAGGATTTCTTTCCTGGGTGCTGGAGAGAGCATTTCCCTGGAGCTGGCTACAAGAAGGAATGTCTGGACAGCCATATCTGGTAATATTCCCTGTGCCTTACTGTGACCAGCCCTTTCCTTCCACAGTCTGCAGCAGGGCCTGGGACAGGGAATTTAGGCAAGCAATGGAGTGGGCAAGGTTTGTGAACTCTGAGGAAAGTGCACGGCCCAGGAGAGGCTGATAATGTTCACAGATTTCTTTCTGTAAAGATTAAACTGAACTTCATTATGCAAAAAGTCACAATGTTTAGTGGTGGGCTTGGTAGTGTTAGGTTAACGGTTGGACTTGACCATCTTGCATTTTTTTTCAAACCTAAAAAATTCTGTGGTTCTGTCTGATGCCAGAGGACCAAAATATCTCTTACTCTCCCGCTGGCAATCTTATTAGCAGAATTCAGCGAGGTGAACGTGCCCTCAGGGATGCTCCAAGCATGAACTCACATCTGGGTAGTACCTCCAGGATGGAGGGCACTGGGAATCCTTCTTGAGGGCTGTGGGGGCTTTTCAGGACGTGCTGTTATGCAGGGTCATTGTAGCTTTTGGGGAGCAGCTCCTCAGGAGGCTCCACCAGCCATTTCTGACTGCCTCAGCCACCTGAGCTTGCTGAGCCAGCCCTGCCCTCTCCAGACCTGGGGAATAAAGGTGCTTCATCATCCTGTACAGTCCTGTGATGAGTTTGGGAAATATTAAATAATGTTCTTTGAAATGAAAAGGGAAGGAAAAGAGGGGGAACCCCACAAAGGGGAAGCAGATGAGAAGGAAGGCAGGAGGGAAGGGCAGATAGGGTAACTCCTGGCAATTAAGCCTTCCTGGGGGCAGCCCCACTCCCTGGGCAGAACCTGCCTGGCTGCTCCTTCCACTGGTCCTGCTTGTGCACAACAGGAAAAACAGCCAATGGTAATAAAAAAGGCCACTATCAATCAGGTTTTGCTTGTTGAATTTGTATCTGGAAAGGCTGAGGAACCTCCTCTGTTTAGTGCTGTCTCCAGCTGAGAGATGATGGTTGGACAGTGAACTGGGAAGCCCTCCCTGGTTTCTTACAGGGTTCCCACACTGCAGCATCCTGCAGTGGGAGGATGGCTCAGCAGGATAACCCAGACCTACCCCATGCAGTTTCCTGCAGTGGTCCATGGATGTATCTCCCAGTGACGTGGGAAATGTGCTGGTCCTGCCAGTTTTGTTAAGGCACAGCAGTAAATTAAGCAGTGGCAAAAGAATGCAGGATTGACCCCTTTCCTGGGCACTTGCAGGACTGGAAGTGTAACACCAGTATTACTGACTTTATTACGGACATGTGCACGCTTGGATTCCAGGCCAGGGGCTACACTGAGCCAACATTTAGTGTGATGAGAGGAAGGAAAACATCCATTTTCTTGTGCCAGTACAAAGGATGACTAATTACACCAGGAACAGCAGTAAACTTGAAACTATAGAAGACCAGCTGATCCCTACCATGCTTGCCCAGCCAACTGGCAACACCTGAATCCTGCCAGGTAAAAACCAGGCTCTGTGCTTTGTCCAAGTCATTAGAGTTCCACTTGGAGAGAAGTGAGCAAAGAACAAGCTTTGCTTCACTGCTTAATGTTGCTCAAAAAGGAAAAAAAAATACCTGGAATAAATATTTCAGTCCAAAGTAATATTTACTTGGGTGCTTAAAACTTTGCAAAATGCCCTGAAGGTCACAAGACATTCATCCTGCTGTGTATTTCTCTTTAAGAAGGTGCTTGTAAGTACTACTGCAACACATGTGTGATGAGGGGTTGCCATGGCAAACAGGTTTTGGCACTATTTAAGAGAGAGTTTTATTGCACAGCAGAATAAATAAGCATGTTAAAGCCACATACAGTAACTTGTTGGCACATACATTAATGCTCCCAAGGGCTGCAATAACTTAAGCACCCTTCCTTTAAACGTTTTTCAGTGTTTTTTTCTTTTTTATTGACTACATGCATTTAGTATTAGGGTTAGGAATGTCCCATTTCCACCCCCTTTTGAAGTGAGTAATTGAGGCAAAAAAAGAGGACTGTCTAATAAATCATAAAGGGGCATTGTGCACAGACAAGAGGGGCAATTTTCCCATTCTTAACATACATGAGGATAAGCCAGCGTGAGACCTGTCTGTGTGCTAAATCCTGACTTGCTCCCTCTAGACATAGGAGTAGATTGGTGTGTTTATATTTTTGATGGAGCCTGAATAATCAGGAATAGTTTCACACCATTTTCTGCAGTTTCTGTCTTGCTCTGTTGTGCCAACCCAGTCTTCTCCCACATCACAGCAGCAAACTCATTACTTTGGCTTTACTCATTTTACGAACCACCTGCTCTGTTCCCAGTTTGGCTCCCAGTTCACACCGGTGAGTCCCAGCAAGTCTGGAAACACTCCCAGTGTTGAGGAAGTGCTGCAGGGAGGCAAGAGGCAAATCTGTGCCTGTGAGAGGGCTCAGGTTTGTGGAGCTCTTAAAGGTGAACATAAATTACATTTATAATGAAAGCTCTGGTTTAAGAAGAGTTATTAGTGTATTAGTCCGGTCTTTATTAGCTCGGAGGTTTCAGAGCCATGTGGGAGGTGTGACACTGGCTCCCTCTTCTGTGGGAACTGGTAACTTTTCTGGGTTGGAGAACTTGGAAGCTGCCAAAAGCAGATGAAGCCCACAAAACCTCCTCCATCCCTCCCATCTCAGGACATTGGTATAAATCATGTTATTGTAGATGTGATCAGATAACGCCCAGCTGTGAGGCAGGGGCAAGGCTGCCTCCTCCCCGTGGGAGGGAAGGACTGCCAGGGTATTCAGCCAGAGCTGGTGGTAACTGTCTCTTGTTTAAAACTGAGGGATTGGTGAGTGTGATGGACCCAATTCTACTTAGTTTATTGGGGAAGAGTGACAGAAATTATATCTCACCCTAAAAGGAGAGTGCAGGCAGTGCTGACTCCCATTATAGTGAGAGGAAAAATCTGGTTTACATATTCCCTACAGTTTTAGGATGAAAGCTGTAACTTATTTTAATCTTAGAACCCTTTTTGTCTCCTGCCTCATCACCAAGATTACCTCACACCCTTCAGTAAGGCTTGGACTGATCATCAGAGCTACTTGTTTCTCAAGGCCAGGCTGGATGGGCCTCTGAACAACCTGGTCTAGTGGAAGGTGTCCCTGCCCATAGCAGGGGCTTGGTACCAGGTGATCTTTCCAGTCCCTTTCAACCCAAACCATTCTGTGATTCTCTTCTATGATCCTAAACTTTCCTGTACACTCAGCAATCGCTGAAGCATGCTCAAACCTCAGGAAACAGGGGATGAAAAAAGAGTTCATTATTTTATGAAAGGTACATGTTTGTAATGTTGCATACTGATGGGTTCATTATGAATTACAATTTGATGAATAGGAGGATTCCAGCAGGAGGGACAGAGCATGGAGAAAAAGGAAAGGCAAAGGGAGGGAGGTGAATTTTATGCCTGTAAAGGAGTCTCCCGGGCATAACCAGAGTGGAAGATGTACCATTTCCTTCTAGCTGTTTGGATTTGTTTGCAATTAAAGCCTAGTGGAGCTGTCAGGGGCTGTTGACAAATATATTATAACCACTTTAGGTTAAACGAGTTACTTAAAATTAATCCATCCCTTCACAATACTCCTGTTTCACTTCAGAAGAATGTGCCAGGAGGAATGAGTACAATCCTGACCATGTTGGGAGAACCTCCTCAAGGTGGAAATTTGCAAATAGGGCTACTGTAGTATGTAATGAGAAGCTGCAGGGCTTTCAATTATCCCACATAGTCTGTCTCTTTGCAACTTGACTGACAGCTAATTATGCTGGTGCCATTTTTTTGGCAGTGGAATTTAATCTCCCAGATGGAAAGCAAATCAATCTGCCCATTTCTGCAGCTGAGGCATACTTTGGCTCAACTTTAATTTATTCTCCTAAGCCTAAGAAGGTTAGTCATTTCAAGGTACAAAAATATCAAATTTCTTCCATTAACCAGGCTGGTGAAAAAGTGGGGAAGAGTTGGGATTTTATGGGCTGCACTGTGAAACATCGTTGCTCCTTCCTTTCTATTAGGAAACAGCAGTATCATCTCCCCTTGATTCCTGGTTGTGGAATCTAACAAGGAAGAAGCATTTATGAGCAGGTTGCTGGTGATAATGGTTAAACATGAGTTGTGGAGGCATTAAGTGGGATTCTATGGAGGAGTGAACTAAATCTCTGAAGAACTTGACACAGAAATGAATCGGTGGCAATTTTCAAGCACTTTAGCCGGTGTGCAATAGCCTGGTTCCCTTTGGGTTTCATGCCAGGGATATAAATACAATCCTCCTACTTACCTGCACTCTTCAGGCCTATCAATTATGCTGCTCCCTCCGAGTTGCTGTTACAACTTTAGGTATTACCATCCTCTGAAAACCAGCACAGAGCAGAGTATGTGACCAGTTATCACAGGCTACAGACTTCGAGTAGACAGCACCTGCAGCTCCTGTCAATGCTGTTTCTTAGGCTAGAACCCTCAATTTTAGCTAGGATCAAGGAGAAGGGAGCTCACAAAAACTTGGTGCTAATGAATGTTGGAAAATCAGAGCCTTATTTTTCCGTAAACTTTTGCCTCTCTGGTTGTTTCAGCCTGAGTATGGTTCTGACGTCTTGTCTCTGTGTTATTATTTTCCCTTTTGGGGTGCTTTTCCTGAATTCTCTGGAAGTCTTTAAGGCCAGGTTGGGCTGGGCTCTGAGCAACGTGGTCTAGTGCAAGGTGTCCCTGCCCAGGGCAGGGAGTTCGAAAGAGATGATCTTTAAGGTCCCTCTGACCCAAACCATTCTAGGACTCTGATTCTACTCTGGTTTTTGGAGAGTTTATACAAATAGGAAGATTCCTGACTCCCCTTCTTACTGAAAAAAGCATTTGTAAAGGTGCTTTGTTTAGACCTAATGACTCTAGTTCATCTTCCTCACATTTTTAAAGAACCACAGCCATTTCAGTGACTTTTCCTTAGTGCACTCATTGGCTGAAGGATTACATGCTCTCCCACTTAGCTATTTACACTTATCTTTTTATATTTCCATGTTATCCTTATGATTATGTTGATACTGCTCCCAATGGACCCTTGAATTGCATTTCCCAATTGTGATAAAATCTTGTACATGGAAGCATTTTTGGTGACAAATCTCTGGAGATGTCCTGATGTCCCGTTGGTGCATTTGTTACCCTGCTGCACGCTGTGTTTCTGCAATATTATGGTTAAGAGGGTTTGAGTTACTAATTAAAATTAATGATTCTTTTTAAAATCCATCATTCATTAGACAATTAGAACAATTATTTGTTCTCAGCTATGCTGTAAGTTCAAATGCTGATGATAAAATATAGTGTCAGACCTGTAATCTCTGAGTCAAGCACACGGAAACTGTGCAGTCCCACCTATTTTTTTGCCTAGTTGTCTGAAAATAAGGAGCAGAGGGGTCTCCAGGCTGCAACACAGGATCAGGACAGGCAAAGCCTCTGCCATATGTCTGTACCTCCTGTCAGGGTCGTCCTTGCTCAGACACCTGAATTCTATTGACATGACTTGAAAATGCTATTGGCCACAAAATGCTTTTAAGCTTTGAAAGTATTGAAAAAGTTGGAAAATGTCTATTTTAACTGCTGTGTTCAGGTAAAATCCAGAATGAACTTACCAGTAAGAGAAGAAGCTGTAAAGGCACCTCACTTGAGATTTCTGAGATTTTTCCATGTGTGGTCTTCCCAAAGTGCAATCTTTTTCCTTTTTGTTTGGTGGTTTTTGTTTTTTTTTTTTACAAGTGGAGCTTGCATGTTTAGCTCCAACAAGCAAAATGCCACAGAGATTCCCAAAGCAATGTCCTGGCCCCAGTGCACATGTTAGCAGGAATTTCTCCTCTTGTTTTCCTTGCTATGAATGTAACCTGATATGTTACTTTTTAGGTTCTTGAATTGGTGCCATAATCTACTTGGGCTGCCTGAGGTCAAGCTTGTTCTGGGATCTCTGGCTCTCCTGAAAGAGCCTGCTGGATTTTGCGACTTTGGAGCAGCATTCCTTGGGCTGTGGACAACGTGGGTGAACACGGATGGCTCCGGGCTGTTGGATGAGGAAGAAGAGGATGCTTTGGTGTTTGTATGCAAGGAGAATATGGTGATGTCCCACATGAGACCAGCTCCAACATGGTTTTTTCCTTACAAAAGCACCATAATCCCAGCAAATAAAATGGCACATCACAGTTGATCCCAATGAAATCAGCCAAGCTATTTATGGAGCCCACAGCTAAATAAAGCTGTGGGGCCAGAAGAAGCAAGTCCATGTGATTTGAATTACAATTCATTTTGCTTTAGGATTTTCTAGTTGAAAGGCAAAAGTTGGCCCTCCCAGCTTAGTGTAGTGTAAGAGAGATCTATTAAATGCCATTGGAGGTTTCCAATGGCATTTAATATATTTTCAACTGCCTAGAAACTATCTGTGGATAAACACTTCTGTTGACATTAAAACTTTAATAAAATAAAGTTATATGCAATACCAAATAGTCAATTCTCCACTGAAAACAGATCACGATTCTGTGATCTGAACACTCAGTGTGATGCACACTCCTGTGTTAAAAATCCCCTCCTGTGCTGGAAAAAATCAAGGCCCATTTCACTCCAAGTTAGCTGCTCATATGAGTTTTTTGATATTTTTCAATTCTTTTAGTGACATCTAGTGAAATTTGGGGAAAGTGCAAGTTCAGTTGAATGCCAAGGATCAATCCAACTGCAGTAGCAGATGCTTCACAATTAAACTCCTGAAGTACTGCACCTTATTTCATTTACTGTCCCTTAAGCTGCTGTCTTTAAAGAATACACCAAATGCATTTAGGCCACTCAAAATTTTAACGTTTGAGCTCATAATCTGGTCAAAGACTTTATGCATTGGAGGCACAAAAATAATTTACTCTTTGCTCCTTTTAACTTTGGGTCTATATTTAGAATAATTTTATTTTATGTTTTAAATTTTGCCTTCTGTTATTGGTGCTGTTAGCTCCTCTACACTTGAAGGCTCCAACTATTTCAACTTCTACACAAAACACCCCAAACTTCTGCAGGAGTTCAAGCTACGTATTTTCAATACTTGGTATTCCTGAACTTACTGAAAAATCACATTTGGTCTGCTTGTTGCTCTGGACCAATCCAGAGTGGATATGAAATACTCTTTCATCAGCAAATGAAGTTTTCAACAGAGATGGAAAATGTATGCCTCCTACCTAAAATCAGCTAAAAACTTCAAAGGAATAGCTGCCTCCCGCAGAGCATCATGCACATGCAACAGCTTTTAAAAGTGTAACTTCTTTTTCCTCAAAGTACAAACCCAAGTGGCTTCCATAAAGGTCCATGCTGGTATGGATTTCAGCTGTGCAAAGGACAGGGAGACCACTACAAACAGGGCTCATAAATATTTGGAAAAAATACAAAGTAGCTTCAAACAGGCCAATATTAGATGACTGGAAAGAATTCAAAAAATGTTAGGCCTTGCTTGATCTAAAAGGCTTCAACCTCCCAAACAGAATAGGCAATTAAGGCAGATTCTGAACAGGAGCATCTGAAGCAACAACTGGGAAGTCTGGAAAAATCCCAGCTGTCAGTGTCACTGAGCACACTCACATCCAGCCAGCACAGGGAAAATGCCCACCATGTCCAAACAAGCTTCCAGGTCACTGATTCTGATCTGCTCTCATCCCTCTCAGAGCTAATTTTTCAGAACTTAAAAAATAAAGGCTTAAAGGAAAAATCAATCCAAGTACACCAAGAACAACAGTTCAAACATTTTACTAAATCAATTCACACAGTTTCAAAATTGTGAATATAATTAAGGACAACAGGGTTTCTGTATTATTTTTTTCCAGAATCATTAAGACAATAAACAAACACAAATTAGGTTTATAGCATCTGTTCTTTTAAAAAATGAAAGGAACGCCACTCGATGTATTGATAAAGCACCACAACACAGTTACAAAATAGGGTTGGCCTGTTTCTTTCACAAGTAAAAGACTACATACTCCTAACAGCTTCCTGCTTCAATTCATACTTCATTAAAATAAAACTATAAAATCTTCTAGATTACACTAACTTCAGACAATGCCTGGTATAACAGTGCATTAACAGCAGTAATGCCAACTATCAGTGCCAACATAAAACAGTTTAGAGAGGAAAAACAAAACAAACAAAAAATTCCAAAACAAAACAACAAAAACCCCACCTTTATTCCCTTAGATGAGCAAAATTTAAAATAAGGGATGCTCTGCCTCACAATGAGTTAAGGATTTGGGGATGCTGATGGGTGGCAAGGGGGCTGGTACTCTTGCTTTCTAGGCTTAGTTGGCATCTAGTTTGGCCATTTCCTGCACATATATCCCTATACTCTCACTGTCGAAGAGCACAAAGTACACCGTCTTGATTGAAGAGGACATTGTTGACACAAAATAGCTGGAGATGGCTTTCAGGATCAGCTGAGCAGCTGTTTGCTTTGGGAAGCCATTTCTAGAAGGAGAGAGAAAATAAAGAAAGAAAATCAAGACTTGCTGAATCAACTTTTGATGGTTTAACCTCCCAGGGAAGACTCTGCTTTTTTTCCAACACCCCATGGTAAATAAAGCTGCAAAGGCAATGTTTACAGTCTGAATTAGAAGCTACAAACTTGTTGATTTAGCCAAGACTTAAAATGCTCAAAGAGAAGAAAAGCATTCCAAAAATATGAATACAGAGTCTACACACATTGATGGGTTGAACCTTATGATACCTGATGGGTCAATTATTCTCATTTAACAGGTAAGTAAACCAAGAGCCTGCTGTGCTCTGGAAAGCAGCGTGTGTGTTGGAGCTGTGAAGTTAAACCTGTCCTGAAAGCAAAGCAACTGTTAAAGAAAAGTAAAAAGGGACAGAGAACTCGATACAGAATACGAAACATGAAAAGACCCAAAGTACAAAATGATCTTACCACTACTAATGGTAACTAAGCACAGGATTTTACAGGATCTAACCTGACAACCTTTCTTGCAAACTTCTTCACATTTTTATCAAGGAATCCTTGTCTGAAAGATTCATCTAATCTTAAAACAAATCAAGCACAAGTAGAATGGTCTGAACAAAGCTATGACCTGAACTGTGAATTTTGTAGGTCACGGCAAACTCCTGGAATTACACCTGGTAACTGCTTGGAACGTGGCCTGAACTTTGTTGCTGTGTTACTCCTCATGTACTGCTACTCACCCAGACCATGGGTTTGCCCTGACAAATTCTGAGGCCTCCCCCAGCCTCAGTGATGTGCACTCCATAGTCAGTCTGATAGTGATGGGACATGACCACTCTGTTAGGAGTAGCACCCAAAAATCTGAAAGAGCCTGTTGAACATCACCTGGTTCCTTGACACACACTTACAGATATCTGATAGTTAATACTCCCCATTATAAAGTGTGTACTATTAATACTACAAATAATTTACAGATTACATGGATGAGTTTCTCAGCATCTCCTGAGCAGTTCAAAGAAGCTGGGCTAATTCACCTCAGGCTCTAACAGGTGAACATTTCTCAGCACTTGCTCACTGAAGCACCACACTGGTAGTAAAATGCTGTTGTCATCTCCCTCTTAATTCTGTGCTGCAGCACACCAATGTGAAGGGCAACTGCCTGTGTCATGGCCCACTTGCTGCACATTGCCTTACCATTCTCACAGAGCAATTCTGTGTCAGTCCTGCCTGTAATGTGATATTATACATGCTGTCTTGGAGATAATGTTTGTGGTATTTCAAAAATGATGGCATGAAATAGCTTACACTGTTTTTTCTTTTCTGAAAATGCCCAATTTTTTCTTCTATTGAAGAAGGAAAAAAAAAAGGAAAAAGCATTGTGAGAAAAGCTCGTACTCTTCTAAAGCCAAATGAGCTGGTCAGGGATAACCAGCTGTGTGAGAAGTTAATCAACTGAGAACAGTTTTGACACAGGAGCTACTTAGGAATCAGCAGCCTCCACACCTGAGCACTTGCAGGTTACTTACGAATGCTGCATCCTGGCATACATTGAAGAGATCTTTCAGGAATTTTGCTCCTGAATTGTCATGCAGGGCAGCATCCAAGCGGGGATATACATTATTTCTGAATTGTTCTCAGGGGCCTCTGAAGTCACACAACTTCTGAGTGCTCCGTCAGGGTGGTCACACCAGGGCATGTGAAAGAGTGGCCTGGTGAAAGGAAGGCACGGTGCCAGGGAAGCTGATAACTACTGCTCAGGACACCTCTCCCAAAAGAAACGAAAAAGAGAAGAAAAATCAGCAAAAAGGTGCTGGCCTGACAGCCATGCGTGGGCTGCAAGAAACAGAAGCTTTATGCATTTATCTATGGGTCTGAGTTAAATTCCTGTGAAAAGGCAATTTGGGACTTTAGCCAAACCAGTGTCAATTCAGATCAAAGTCAGAGCCTCAGAATGAAATCCCTTCTCTGAAGATGATTTAATTTTCAATCCCTAACTCTCCTTTCCCTTTTCTCCTGCTGGCCCTACTAGAATGAACTCCAGGCTACCTCTGAACAGCACCCAAGTTGTGCTTTCCATAAGCTGGCTGTAGCTGAGCATCTGGCCCAATGAATGCTACAAGTATGCTATTTTATTTCCCCTCGTGATTTATTTGAACTGCCCTCATGTAATCCCATTCCTCAACTATAAAAGAGAATGAAACTGTTTATGTGGGTTTATTGGGTGATGTCTGCTTGACAGATGCCTGTACTAGAACAGCTGCATACATGTGGTGTCTTTGGCATTTGCTATCTTTTAAAGCTTTACTTTTTTTTTTACTTTTTTTTTAATGCTTTTGACTTCATAAAAACAAGTAGAGAGTATTGTCAGAATATATTATATTCTCTCCAAAATTAACTTATGCTTGAGTATCTTTAATTAAGGAAAAAAAAAAAGGAAAAATACATAACCTCATATATTACTCAAGGCCTTTTGATTCCTCTCCACCTTTTAAAAGCACCACTTCAGCTGGCTCAAGTAAGAATGACATGCATATGCCAAGTGGAGAACTTGCCCCAGATCCTGCCTGTCAGTAACCAGATTCCAGAACAGAATGTGAAACCTGATGATTGTTCAGGGCTTCATCATCTTCCAATACCAATCACCTACTTCACATCAAGGGCTGGGAACTATGCAGAAAAGACAGGGCTGTGTGGAAGATACTTTACATGGTCTCACTTTTACATAACCAATTCAAGAGTCACTCTGCACTCTCTGCATTATCTCGTGGAGGAAAACAGCTTCTCCCAGAGAGCAATTCAGAGCTTCTCTTTGTACTGTGACCCTGACTGCTAATTCAACAGGATACTATGAATCCTCTGCTCTATTTCTCTACCGTTCTGCAAAGTTTGCTCAAGTTATCTCCTTAAAATGACACCCATGCAAATTAACTTTAGCTGGAGATCTGTATGATCCAACATGCTTAAATTTATCATCCTAATGAAACTTTTATTTCTTGTCATTCACCCAAAACCTCAAGTACTGTTTTCTGCCCTAGCCCACAGAATATGCATGAATTAATCTAGTGTTGCAACCCAGCACAAAGGGAAGAACGTTCTTGTTGTATACCAGCCAACTTCCTTCATGGCAAACTCAAGAGGGTCAGTTGTTCTGGGTTAAGAGACACAACTGTGTAATTCAGCCTAGATTTGGCCCTTGGTCTTCATACTGAGCCATCAGCGAGGGCCAGGTGCTCCCAACCTCCCTCAGCATCCCAAATCCAGGAGCCTCATACTAAAGGTGCAGTCAGTCTGGACTGAGACTCTTAAGAACACGATCCAACTTTCAAAGGCACTGAGCACACTGTACAGAGCCAGAGGACCTGAACTTTAGACTTAGGCTTTCAAAGACCTTGGCATGGGTTTATAAGGTCTTTTTAAAAAAATTAAATAGTCCCATGATGTAAACTGCATGGAATTCAGCTTATGGATTTTGGATGAAAGCTTGAAGTGACTCTGCAAACCCTGAGAATCAAGGCACTTTAGGTTTGCTGCTTAAACAAACACTAAGCCACATCTTCTGGCCATCCTAAGACAGAAAAGTTTAATTACACACTAAAATCAGGCAAAAGAGACCCCTTTTCTCCATGTTCTTTTCCATGTCTCCAATTTATATGAAAGAATTGATAGTCTGAAAGAAGTCTTTAAACATTTTCCTGAAAATTCGTTTCATGCTCTTTATCCCATTTGCACGCTTTAAGATTTGCAGGGCACTATGAGATCTGCCAAAACTGAACTTGTATTCAGGAAAACACTGCAGGCTCCATGCACTGCCTGAACAAACCTAGAAGAAACACTTCTTTTACAGAACTGATTTAAACCAAGAAGAAAAAAGCCAGCATTGTAGCAATGTGTTTTATACATGGGAAGGGACAACAACAGATGGCACTTAGAGAATGTGACCTATTTGGCATCAGGTTTCCCTGACAGCCTTACCTGCCACTGCCAATGGAAGGAAATGCGATTGATTTCAGCTTCTTTTCATCAGCCAGAGCCAAGCAGTTCTTCACTGTCTTTTCCAGCAGCTCCTCGCATTTGTCTGAGCCCCAACCTGGGCTATTACAGTGGATCACAAATTTCGCAGGCAGTCCATGGCCAGCACTGACAACAGCTAGGAAGAATTGAAAATGAAACATAATTACTTTCTTCTCTTTAGGATTAGAGGAGTGTACATGTGATTAAAATAGCAAACAATCAACAGACATTCCTCTAGTCCCTGTGAATGTTTTAGATTACAAATCACACAGCCTTAAAATAAAACATGATTACAGAGACTTTGTATTTTCCACTTCCAGCTGAATTTGCTGTGATAATTTATAAATCATAGTGAGGATTAAGCATATTTGAGAGAGAGCAAGAATTCATGGCTGACATCAAAGGAAGCACATTTATACTGAGGACTGGGTAAGGAGAAGGGCAGTATTTGTTAGAACCCAAACCCAGACAAGGGATGATCTTGCTTTGGTTGGGTTTACTGCAGAGCTACAGTAAATATCAGGATGCTGGACAGGCACAAGGAGTTACGACTCCAGTGACCTTCAGCTACTCCTGCTAAATGTACAGTGTGTTCAGCTGGCTTCTGATCATACCCCAGCCCAAACTGGAGCAGTTCAGCGCTACTAGTGCTCTGCAAACCGCTAAGGCAGGATGGAAAAGAGGTGAATTAAGATTCTGGCTTTATTTCAACCTTTGTCTCTGAATAACTATAATGAAGACATTTTGTGTGATTTCAAGACTTCGGGCCTGGCCTTATTTTAGCTTTTTTGTGTATGGGCCATCCAAGATCACTTGAACAATGCTGGGCTTAGTTTCTCTCTTTCATCACATTTTTGACAGAGGGGTGGAGAGGATGCATTTATAGATTTGCAATGTTTGATTCACACTGTTTGTGTAATGGCAGGCCAGGCCTTGTATGTACAGAGAAATAAAGAATTCTTAATCATATCACCACAATACTACCATGGACATGTGGGGACTAAGAAGATGCAGCAGGGCCTGGCTACAAACTGCTGACAGGCAGGCATTCTCCAGATGAGAGGCCTCCTTCTCCGCAGGAGAACACGTTCTGGCTTCACCACTTCCCATTACAGAGCAACAACAGACTGTGCTCTGCCTGCCAGAAACCAGGGTAAGAGGATCTCTGTCATTTCCGAACTCATTGGGCTGTGGTTGCAAATAAAAAGTTGTAACTTTGGTTTGTTACAAAAAAACGGTTGGGGGAAGCAAACCACCCTAATCACAAGCTGAGGGAAGAAAAACACCTATCTGAAATCTCACAGGAACATACAGTGAGCCTTCACAAAGTCAGCCCCTAAAATACCCCACAAAAGTGTCGGTATAAAATGGCAGCTTATGTCTTCACAAAACCATATTAAAAATACCAGTAAGTTTTTTAAAAAATTAAAAAATCAGGTTTGCAAAGGTGCTTAAGAGGTCTGAAATCCTGTATTCCATTCTGGAATGTTTATGAGGCATTTTGCTGTTTAAGTATAGTAGAAATAACTCTTGGCACATGATCATCACATATGGATACTATCCTGTGGCTGCTGCAGGAAAGAGAAAATAGACTTTGTCATATGGATCCTGAGCAGGGGTTAACCAGAACATTTTGAAGGACAATGGAAGCACAAGCATTTATGTTCTTATGGGTTTGCAGAGTCCAAACATGTTGAACAGCCTCAGTGTTAGGCAATGTTAATTTGTCATAATGTGCAACTAAAATGTTGGCAGATTCAGAATACATCATAAATCCAAGAAAAATCTATTAAAAGCAGCTGACATATCTCTAGTCAGATGTGAAATGTGGGTATCATCTTCACCCTGAAAGAATAAAATACTGTATTGATACACATGACCAACTTTATTATTTCTCAGGGAATGTTTTCTAGGGTAGTCATTAATTAACTCATTAGGATTCTGATGAGGACAACTGTTCATTAACAAGAGCAGCTGTCCCTTACTTCAAATGCAAATGCACTGAAATGGGAAGTAAGAAAGAGAAAGCCAGCTATGGACTTATTCTGTGCTAGTCACATTCCAGGTAAGCATCATGGTTATGAGTAGATTAAAGGGATGCCCATAGAACTGAGGAATCTGAAAACTAGGTATCTGTAGGACTGAAAAATGGATGTATCAGTTCTGCTCTAGAATCCTCCAACAAGTCCCTAACAGCCAGTTGCTCCCAGTGCAATGCAGAGTTGCCCTGGGGTAAAACTGTCAAGCAACCCCCAGATCTGGGGGATGCAACCCTCAGATCTGAGGGATGCACTGACTGCTGAGAAAAAAACTTTTCTTTTCAACTTGCCACCTATTTGGAGCAGTTTGGTCTGGGCAAGTAAGCAACCTTGTATAGAAGTTAGTAAAAAGAAAAAGGTGAGTAACTGATTCTGCGTATTTTCACAGAACAAAAATTCCAAGAAAAACTTATTAATTTTTTTAAAAAGCAAGGGAGAAACCCCCGAAGTATTAAGCTCCAGAAGTAAACAGTTGTAATTTTTCCTGTCAGAGCTGAATTCTTACATCTCCCCTTCGGCCGCAGTTAGGATTCATTTACAAAACTGTGCACACTGTATTTATTTTTATAGCATAAACACAGATGGCAGAATCAGCCTTCTATATGAACAAAATGGATCAGCAATTTCACAGATGGTGTAAAATTATATATTGCCATTATCAAACTTTATTACTCATATAGTAGATTTTTCTCCGATATTACATAAATTTTGATAACTAGGCATCAAAAAGTCATAAGCTTTTATAGTGATGATTTTGGCACTGATTAAACTAAGTACCCAAGCACATGCTGAACTTTAGGCACAAGCTTAAGTTCAGTGAAAGTCAGTGGCATTTCAGCAAAACATATGTTTAACAGAGTTGGACTCAAAAATAAGCATCTCATTAATTGCTTTTCTGAACTGTGCCCTTAATGATCAACACTGAGTGTGTATGCACGTACCTGTGAACAGCCTGGTTTTACCGTAACACTACAGCACTGCCCATTTCCCAGGTGCTTTGGTAAAGGTTACTTAAGATGTAATGTGTGCAGTTTAGCTGTGGAGAATACAAACACACAACCCTTTGGAGCTGCCTGCAGACAGCAGAGCCCCAGTGCCATTGCAGGAGGAGCTGGGCTGTGTGAGCCAAGTCCAAAAGCCCGCGGAGCTCTGGTTTGGGGTCCCGAAGCGCAGCCTCACCTCCGGCTATGTCCAACGGCCCGTTCTTTTTGCGGAGCTCAATGACAGCTTCCACAAACTCCTTGCCGCCTTTCTTTTCCAAAGTGCTCCCTGAACAGAGAATTGTTAGTTTACTCCTCTGATCTCAGCAGACGTGTGACTCATCACTCACTTTTGTTACATCACTCTAGAGTTTTCTGCCCAAACATTTTTTGGGGACTGCAAAGTAAGATCTAAACCTTTTGGGACTTGAGAATTATCTAGTCATTAAAAACAACAACAACAACAACAGAAAGAACAGAAAGACAACCCTAACAACCCAAAACCCTCACACTGGTATCCCTTGCTAACATTCTCAGACTCGAATTTACTGTCAAAAACCATCTGACATGACAACCCTACCTCCTTCCTTCTCATGAGCATCTCTTAGTGTGAAATGTTCCAGAAGAATGTGCTAGCTCAACAGTGGTTGAAGGTTCATAATTCCTTCCCCTAGGATGCATTTCCCCTTTTCTCTTACAAATTGTTTTAAAGAGCCATTTGCCACAATAAGAATTTGAAACTCACCTGATCTTGGTCCCTGACCCCAACAGGTGGCCCCAGGAATGAAACAGTCTCGTGAGTGCAGCGGGCTGCTTTACTTGGTAACTGCCCAGCTTGTTGAGCCACCTTTAACCAAGAGGAAGAGCCTCAGAAATAAGGAGAATCTCTAAGGAACATATTCCTCCAATGAACTTCTCTAACTACAACTAAGGAGCTGGACAAGGTCATTCTGGGAGGAGAAGAGCTGTGCAGTGTGTCAGGGCAACCAAAAGGTATGCTGTTTACAAAGGCAGTCCATCACTAAATGGTTTAGATCTTATTTTGCAGCTCTAGTTTTAAATATTAATATAAGAAAAAAACAGCCCAAGAAAGCATTTTCCTAACTACATAAGCATCCCACATAATTTTGCACTGTGCATATTAATTATAAAGGTAGATAAGTAAAAAGCAGTGATATCATAAAGGCTCTGATTTGAGATATTGCTTTGAAAACAGATTTCCAGAAATTCAGAACTAGGATCTCTAAGGATCTAGACATTTATTTGGTGACACCCCTTACTTTCACTGATGAAGAAAGAAAAAAATGCAATTTCTGATGGAAGTGCACATACTATATGCTCCAGGAAGCAGAGTCCCTCCTCCAAGATTCTGGTTACTAAATCAGGTTATAGCTCTAGGAACTAAGAAGACTGCAAGATGGTTTTGTTTTGTTTTGCTAAATTTCTTCCTAACTGAAAAGTTGATAACAATGCATTTGTTTTCCATTCAAAAATTGACTCTGTGACTTTGAGTCTATTTTGTTACTGGGAGTTTATTGCTTTCGGGGTACAAAAGCTGAGGACAATTACAAAATACATGCCTTTTCTTTGGCTTTTTCATAACCAGTTCACAACAGGGTTTGCCAAAAACTGGATGGCAAGGTCAGACTGTGTAGGTCAGAGTGTAATTTGCTCTTTGTGCTCATTTAAGCTTTTAAATATAAATACTTCAGCCAAACTCCTAAGAATTTTCTGGAACTTACAACTACCTATCCCAGGGCAACTGAGTAGGAGGATCACCTTACAAATCTCTTAGAAAAGACAGTAATGCCTTTATTTGTAGCAGCAAGGTGTCTTAGGAGAGTGCTGGGAAAGGAGATGCAGAGCAGCACTGAGGTGCTTGGAAGCACTCTGCCCTTCAAAGATAGTGAATTACCAGAAAGCACAACACCCTGTGCCCTTTGCTGAGCCCATCCAGCAGACCTGGATATAAGACCCTGGACTCCAGGGTCTTATAAAATCACCCTGACAGAGAAGGGATGGAGAGGGAATGAAACAGCCTTCCATTCTAGTTATATTCTTGTTGTATGTATTTCCATATCATTCCTATTTATATTTATATATATTCCAGTTATATTCCCTGTGAGTCCATGAACTCTGATCAGTCCTAAAACCCATGACATTCATAATCCTTAATTTCTCTTATTTCAAGGGGAAACATAATTAAGCCTTGTGCAGAACCTAGGAACAGCAAAGTTCTATTAAGTAGGTCATCTCTTTGCCATTGCAAAGCTGTTGTACATTTAATGGAATTTAGCCTAGTTTGGTTTAATTCAATCCAGAAGGATCAGCTTTTTCCCCTCTACTGGGAATTAATTTATAATTAAAAGCAGTGAACAACCATGTCAGTTTATTTCACTGAGCTCTCTTCCTGCAGATCTGGTACAAAGAAGAGAAAAAGTAATATTTGGTATGACTGAGTGAAATATTCTGCATTTACTCCTCAATTATGCTCTTCTTCTGATTAATAGTGAGGGTTTATATTGAAATCATACTTGACATCTATGTTGTAAATTAGCTGAATCTGGCAAAGGACAGACTGTATTTAACCATTTTCCACTACACTAGCAAGTTTCTTGATGGAAGTCTTGCTTCACAGCTTCAAGGTTAGTAGCTTATTTGCTCACAGGCATAAATATGTGTCACTCCCATGAGAATAAGATCATTATCTCATGCTTTCCAAGCAGGCATTGGTATCAGTGTTGAAAACAGCGTTAGCAGAAATTTAGGCTCTAAAATTCTCAGGATAAGCCCCCAGTACATTTAAATTGTTAGGGAAAAAAACCAACAAAAAATTAAAAAAAAATTTAGATGGGTAAAAGTTAATCATTGGAAGCTAAGCATTTGTGCACTTCTATTCTTTCTTACAGCAGTCAGAGGCAACAGGAACCTACGCTAAGGAATGAGCACTCCAGCTTCAAGAGACAATTTTCTTTGTAGGGTAGCAAAGCATTTCTTTGTCACAGGGTAGGAGACAGGCATATTGGCTAAATGGTTCTGACAGACTTCGGAAGCATATTCTTCAGGTACAGGCTACTATGACACTCTGCATATTATTTAGCCAGTCAAGTCACAGTGCTTCTGCCCAACAGGCTGACCAGAGCTACACTTCTCTGTGTGTTACTCAGAAAGCAGCCCTTTCAGAAAAAGCAGGTGGTGCAGGACATGTGTCCCTTCAAGTCAGTACTAAAACGAGGCATCAGGTGTGGGGGGAGCCCATTCTCACAGTGATGGTGGGGTCAGATGAGATGCAGAACAAAGGCTGGGATCAGCTGACTTGTTTTTAAGAATTGCCAGCAACTTCTGCATTTAGCCCAAATTCTGATTTGCCTTCTCAAATTACCAAGGCAGTTCAGTCAAAGTACTCTCACCCTTTTATAAAATTCTTCAAAATTCTGTATTCAGAGAGAGGTAAGAGAAGGGCTAGGAAAGAGTTACTCAACGGACAGTTACGATGGCTGAATTAAGAGGTCTGTCCTGTTTCCTGTCATGCCTTCTCCCCGTGTAGCTCAGATGACCAATGTGTGCACAGCACTAGCCTAGGCTTGTGGGCATGAGGACCGTAGAGCAGGACTAGGAAGGTCATCGGTTCGTAAGATAATCTTAAGAGTTTGGAAAATACAGACGGGTTAGATCTGGCATGTGAATCCAGATGTGAACATCTGAAACTTGGCACGATGCACTGGAACTGGTTAGAAATCTAAAGACCAAGACTCAAACCACATTCAAACAAGGCACTTTACACGTTAAACCAACAATGTGGTAATTCATTTTCCTTGGTCATGTGCCTGCATTTAACACACTGTTCCTGCACTTCAATTTTGATGGTGCACTCCATTGTTACTTCTGAAAGGCTGATTTGGCAATAAAAACCAAAAATGCCCGCTAGGTTTGTAATTGTTCATTTCTTGTTACGATCAGTCAGGACTGCTGGAAGTGAGAAATGAATGCAAATCTGCATAGCTACAACAAGCTGGTGGCTGCTGATCGACCATGCACACACATACGAACTCCGCAGCACTGAACTTGCCATTACCTACTTCACCACCGGTGTAGAAGTCAGAGTTTGTCGGGTGAACGACAGCATCACTGTCGATCGTGGCAATGTCAGCCTGTACAACTTGCAACTACAACAGGTAAACAGATGTATATCAACCACGTTGGACAGAGACCCAGCACAGGCTCTACATTTACACATGTACCAACGTCCATATTTTCCTACCTTTACATCTCCAAACCTTGCGCCAAAGGAGTATGCTGAGTTGTGTGTGCAGGTGTGTGTAGAGAAAGGGGTGTAGGGAGCAGGAGGAGGAATATCGAGTATGACACGATCAAATAAATGTTAAAATGACAAGTCAGAGCAATCACATGAGATCATTTCCAAAGTTTTAAAATCAGCTAATGCCCCATTTCACTTTGCAGAAACCTAGAACAACCAGTTCCCCACAGAGCATGACATTAAAATATGGAATCTGTTTAAAAAGAGAAATTCAGGATCATCAAACCAAACAAAATAATTAGTTTCTCCATTTTGTCAGCACCAATAAGCTGACAGGCACTGATCTTCATATGTAAAACCATTCATCATTTTGTTTCTAAAAATGCCAGTCTCCTTCACATAGAGGAAACCATGTATTTGCAGCCAGGGTTGTACAGAATTTGCTTTAAAAAATACAAATAATTGTTCTAATAGCTTAAAACTAAGGCATATTTTTAAATTATGTGCTGGAATGGATAAGCCACTTGCAGAAGTATATGTATTTCTAAGAAAGGCTAATTTTAAAATTAGCCCTCTTAAACCTTTTTTCTTGTTAAGTTACTTCTCTACATTCCCATAGGAAATGCAGCAGCAGTAGAATTATGGGTTGTATTCCATTAAGGAAGTTTTAAAAAAATACAGCAGCAGCTGTAATCAAATAAGAAGGGAATGCAGTACATAATGCATAAAAGGCAATTTTTTTTTGCTGAAGAACAAACTTCTGTTAAAGAAGGATTTTTTGATTTCTTATCAATCTGAAACAAGAGAAGCTTTAAAAGCGATTCTCCACCTATGATAGTTCACTCTTGGTATATATCAGTATTCGTTTTCAGCTGAATTTAAAAACGACAGGGAAGAATTAAAACATAATGGAAACAAATCGCTGACTGAATTAAACATCAAGTCAAGGCAGGAAAGATTTGGGGATAGCTAATTATTTAACAATCCCTTTCAGAAATTTTTAAGCCTAGTATCGAAATAAAACCCCTGAGATTGCAGGTAGAATGGAGAAACTGCTTATTTTGAGAAAAACCTGACAAAAAAGTATTTTAGTCCTCAAAGTATCCAAATAAGAAACCCCCCAAAATAGCTAACAGTCACATATGATCATTATGGAAAAGAATTTAAAATTTTTGAACTGAAATCAGCTTGAAGACTAGCAATAGCTGCAAGTATTCAGAATTGGTCAAAAAGTACTTTGAATATAGTTCTTCAACAAAGCAGGACCTGCAAGATTTGAATTTCTGCTCTGATTAAAGGTATGAAGCCCTAGAGAGTAAATTCTGGGTTCCATAATTTCCATGTGACCGTTAGTTGTGTCAACCCATGCCCCATTTACCTAGGTCATCTTTAAGGTCAATGTCAGCATTGGTAGGATTGATAATGGCCTCCACCTCGAAGCCGGCTAAATTACTGATTTCACTGTGAATAAGGTTCAGCTGAAAAGAAAAGCATGAGGTGGGAAATAACAGGACAGCTGGGAAATCACAGAGAAGCTGCAGAAAAGTGAGCTTTGCAACACAGATGGAGATAGCATCACTGCAAACAAATATGCAAAATAAAAGGCAGGTCATAAAGGGTTATTATCCCAAAAAAATTCAAACACAAGACTCAAACATTGTTCACACTGGGAGAACATGAATGTACCTACTAGTCAGCTCTATTTTGGTTTGAGGATGATCACTATTTGGGATTCATATTATTATCCAGTACCTAAAGGGGGCTTACAAGAAGTCTGGATAGGGACTTTTCATGAGGGCATGGAGTGACAGGACAAGAGGGAACTGCCTTAAACTGAAGGAGGGTAGGTTAAGATTAGATATTAGGAAGAAATTCTTCCCTGTGAGGCCCTGGCACAGGTTGCCCAGAGAAGCTGTGGCTGCCCCATCCCTGGAAGCGTTCAAGGCCAGGTTGGATGGGGCTTGGAGCAACCTGGTCCAGTGGAAAGTGTCCCTGCCCATGGCAGGGGGTCGGAAAGAGATGAGCTTTAAGGTCCCTTCCAAACCATTCTGTGATTCTTATTTTGCCATTAAAAGAGGGTATTTGTTTCTTCCCTGAGTACAGATGAAGGACACCCTAAGCATCCCTTAAGCATCAATTACAGGGATGTACTGGGATTGTTCTGCACTGAAACAGGATCAAAGCTGCTGCTTCCGCCTTCTTTAAGCCAGCAAACACGAGCCTATCTCTGAGAAAGCACACACTTGTCTCCAGCAACTCCTCCATCCCAACAAGGGGACGTGTTTTTTTTTTTTCTTTTCTTATCAGTGGTCACCATGTTTTGTATTACAGCACTTCCATCCTCATTACAATTCTGCAGCCTTTGGGACTGTCTAGTGAGGCACCGTAAGCAGGCACATGATACTACGTGCGTATTGCTTCCAGTTTTTATTTTGCTTTACTTCCTTTTGTCCCTTATGAAAGTAGAGATTTTTTAACCCCACCCATTAATGTCCATGTACTCCTCTAAGTACCCCCTTATATTTCAAGCACATCTTTCAATTTCTTCCTTGTTATAAATCAGGAGGATTTCTCCTGGGCACACAGGAAACTGAGGAAGGCAGCATAGAGATCTAGAGACTGACCTCACATCTGCACTATGTGATCTTAAAAGACAGTTTGGGTGTCTCCTCATAGGATGTGACCCACGCCACAGAACCAACTCTACAATTTGAGGCAACCCGATAGGAATGCTAAACTCGGCAAAGGTCAGCACTGCAGGTATGGGAAGTTTATAACCAGGGTTTGAGCACGTTGTGATGCTGCTTCATAACTTCTGTTGAAAGTCTGGTTTCACAGGCACCAAGTTTACTACTGTCAAAACTTTATAAGTACTTTAAAAGTGCAAAAGATTTTCCAGACTTTTTAATTTGGGGAAATACATGAGCTACAGCATGACCTACACCTGTGTTTACAATATGTATTTAAAATGATTTTTTCAGTAGCTGTTTAGGTGATATGGAAAGCAACCATGAAAGAGAAAGCTCTCATTCACTGATGCAATTCCTGAAACCAGCTGTAGCTAAGCCAGGCTTTCCTTTCAATCCAGTGCCCTCAGCCTACAAAGCATAACATATACCTTCAGGCATGGCACTTTATCTCATCAATAACAGAATTTTATCTCTTGGTTGTAGTCCATGTTCTGTAAACTTAACTCTTCATATAATTTCTTTGTGTTTGTTAATTTATTAACAAGGAATATGAGCCAGTCCCATACAAGTGAATGGGACATTTAAGGAGGCTGCCATCGCTATATTTAAATTTTCTGAAAAAAATATTTCCATTTCATTCATGTGATTCTATGAACTGACCTTTCTCTTTTTAAAAGCCTGAAATTTCATATAATTCGCTTATGTTGCTTGAGTAAACTATCTTACCTCAAAATAGGGTGATTTTGACTAAAAGTGAGTGTAATTCAGCCCTGTTTTAAGTACGTGTCTGTTCGGGAATTTGTAATAAAATCTAAGAAAGCTTCCTTTCCAAATAGCTTGGAGTCCTTTAATACTTCACACGTGGTGAGTTATTCATACTGGAGTTTGAGTCTTGAGTTTGACTACAAGCAACTGCTGTTTAAAAAAAAGTCAAATCGAATCAAACCAAAATGTTAAAAAAACTTCATGAATTTTAAAATTAAAAAAAAAACCAAAACTGCAAAACACATGCACACACCAAGACTGTTTTGTGGAAATTTTAGTATGTTCCTAAGCATATTTTGCTCATTCTGTAAGTGATCTCTTTGATTTCTAACACTGCGCTCTAAAAGTTTTTGCCCCGATCTATCTCAGCTGCAGACTGTTTTTGTTTTGGACCTTAAATCTATACCTGATCCTACTCATATATGGTATTTACATAACAACCAGCTGGCAATTAAAGTTTCAATTTAACAGCAACAAGAAAATGCTTAAAAAGCTGCCCATGACTGATAGCATGTGTTGGCAGCTAAGTATTATTTTACTAAATTCTGCATTTACTGCTCAATGCCCTGTTAGCTATCCAATTGCCAAAAACAAATAAAAAATTAATCAGAATTCTTCCTGCGGAATGAAATCCTCCAATGAGTAATTGCTCAATTTCACTACCCAATAGTATGAAGCATGTATTAGGCAGAAGAAGTGATACCCTAAAGGGCCACTTTAAAAACATAAATAGATGCAACTTGCATATACACGTTTAGCAAAGAATGGACATAACTTTAGGTAACATTTAAATTAAATGTTAGTTAGATAAAATGCAGATGGCACTTAGCACATCCATGAGTATTTTCTAAGCCAAGCTTGGCACTTCTAATTTCAGACAAAATTACCTTAAAAGTCTTGAAGCTTTTTCTGGTATGAGTTTCATACCGAAAACTGAAGATGCCTATTGCAGACCACAAGCTGAGGTCTCTTGGAAAGTCCAAACCTTAAAGCTTAGGCTTGAGGTCCTGCAACTCTGCCTGTACTTTGTAAACCTCTCAGGAAAAACAAACTAGGTAATGTGCACAATGCCACATTTCCACTGGGATGTCACTTGTAGGATGTGCAATCATTTACATATTAACTAGACTTTAATAATTAATGTAGGACTAATAAAGTTCTACAGGTATAATTGAAGGGTTCTTTGCCATTTCATGACCTCTAAGAATTTCCAGCTGAATGTCAGCATTACCTAAAGATTTAATACAATAACTGTAATCTTAAAAACGGAACAATACCCAGGTTTGCAACATTCTCATTTGTGTATTTTGCATCAAATTAAATCTGGGGTTATTAGAAGGATGAAGAGCTGCTCTTGAAAACAAAACCTTTCCCTTCCCTTCTGGAAACACGGAGCCAAGAAAAAGATTTTTCCCATTAAACATTTATGAATGATGTGATATCAAAACCAAGATTATTTTTTTCCTTCTCTGCATTTAGCAAATGATATTCTGATCTGGCAGATAATGGTTTTGCAAACCAAACAGACATGCTGGAAAGGTGTTTCAGAATGTCACAGGAGGTTTGAAAGATCCTGATTGACTGAACTCAGCAGCAATTCTTCAAATGCCTTTTCTAACCCTCAGAACATGATCTGTTTGATTTGGAGGGTTCCCTCACAGGAGACAAACAGGTTTTCATTTTCTTTTGATTAGTCTTTTCACTCTGTGTTACAACAAAAGTCTAACACCTGGTCCCTCTCATGTGCAGGGCTAACTGACAAGGACCCAGTGCAGGGATGGATTACACCAGTAATTTTCTCAGGGGGCTGCACCCCAAGTGAATGAGAAAGCCAGAAAGGCCATTCCCCAGTACTAGGACTCACTGGGAAGCTCTACAACAGACACTGGCTTTGCCCACCACAGCTTAAAGAAGTCCTGGAGTTCATGATTTTCTTCCACTGAACCCAACAGCAAAGTCCCACTGATTTGCTGGGTCTGTCTTGGTGGAGGACAACACCAGGTCTTACTACAGGTTTCCTATGGTAACTAAAATGAGCTCAAAATCAGCTCCAAAAGTCTGATGTTACTTGCTTTCTTGAAACAGTAATGTAGACCATTACATCAAAATATTTTTAAAAAACCACCCCCCTAATAGGAGTAAAATAAAAAAAACCCTACCAAACCAGCCATCTAGCTGTAGCTGTAAAATTAAATGTGGAAAATCAGAAGTCTTACAAAAAATGTCACTCTCATGCATGTTAAACTTGGCAAACAAACTGAAGGATAAATGGAGAACAACCTCAGTATGAAATAAAAATGAGTCAGAGGCATTACATTCTACAATGGACAATGGCTCATCTTTTATGGCTTACAACACAATGATTTGATTATTGAATGATAGCAGAAAGATGCTGTTTTACTTAAGAAAATTTTGCATCACAAATTAAAGGCAGGTTTCAGGATAAAAGACCAAATTATTTTAATGAATTGTCTCTTTAAATGGATCCTCTTTAAGCAGATATGTATTTGTATTAAACCAACCCACATCCCAAAGCATATTCACAGGGAAAAAAAGAATTGATCGCCTCTAGCTTTTCATAAAAGCGTCATTCATTATTACACAGCATTAACTTCTGTAAATCACAAAGCAGAACATAGCATAAAACCATTATTTATGAACAAATGTCTAAAATAGGTTTTGATAAAAACCTGTAAATCATTTACATCAGCAATGAAGCGGCTGACTGTTGGAAAAAATACATTTTATTCTTAGAATAATCTCTTTGGCAGATGCTTATCTGTAACAATTATGTTGTTTATGAATGAGACAGATTACAAGCATACGGGCTTTCCTTCTAATTAAGTATTTAATTACGTAGCCACATGAAGATTTATTTATGTACTTTTAAAATGTTCTAGAAGTTGTTTCGGAGAATTTATTTGGAATTAGAAAAACTGGTATCATACATCTCCTCAATTGCTCAGTGGGGAAATGTCCATTGTACCTAGATGTTTTGTGGAAAGGGGGGGGCTACTCCCTAAGCAGCACAGAAAATAAGGTATTAATTTATAAAAATGCAGGATCATACCTTCTGGCCAAGAAACAGGCTTTTGGTGGACAGGACTGTGAAACCATCTGCAGGAGTTCCCTCTGTTGTGCTGTCAGCACTGGCTGATTTGCTCACTTCTCCCTGCTTCTTCTTCCAAAAATACAGTTAATTAGTTAACTCAAGGCTCTGAGAAAAACAGTTTAATAACACTAAGATATACGACATGCACTAAATGTTTAGCAGGCAATAAAATGCCTGTACAAACAGTGGCATTGGATTTTATCCTTTAGTCCAACCAAAGTGCCTGATAACACCTGAAGAGATCAATGGGAAAAACGACCTCAACCTCTGCAGATCTACAGGCGCCTTCTCTTGCCCACAAGTGCACAGTAGAGATGACAGTTGTCTTAAATGTTGCAAGAAAACATATAAACAGCCCCAAACTTTTAACAGCTTTCTAATGGCTTGTGTGGACAAAGATTACATATCTCTATGTGTGGGCAGACATTCATTCTAAGCTAAAAACTGACTTGTCAGAGAATAAATTTTATCTGTGATGGGAGGTGCTCCCAGATTTCACAGACTTATTTTTAGAAATGCTCATTTGTAATGTGGCTGTCCTTAGAAGCAGTGTCAAAAGAATACATCTACTTTCTATCTGCCTGGTTGCAGGAAATGGGCTGAACAATTTTCTGTCTTACTTAACATCACCACCTACTTTAATCTTCAGTAAAACTGTTGGAGGAGAGTGAAGGAGTTCCCCTCAACCACCATTTCTTTTTTCTACTCTATTACTGCAGTGAAATAACAGGTTTCAGGAATGAATTGATTTACTGAACAAAGATGAGAATTAGGAACATTTTGAAAAGGAAGCCAATTCACAAAGGCTGTGGTTATAAAGTCCGTTGGTGCCAAAAATAATTTCACATTTTCAATAAAATTACTACTTAAAATTTCATATAAATATTTGGTGCCTCAGCATTATCTATGTCGAAGTAAAAAAAGCACACCTGGAATACTGAGGAACCACTGTTCTCCTATTGTCCTTTTCCAAAGTATATAAACTAAGTCTGAGGCTGAACAACTAAAATGACTTTGATGCAAGGGTATATTGTGCTTTTAGACGCTGTAACTATGTTTTACTTTACACAAATGTTTTGAAAATTAGATTTTCATGGGTCCCATTTCAATTCCCCAGGAGTTTACTGTTAGCCAAATACCAATATGGTAAGCAGACAATCCAGTTTATTGTGTGGAAGAAAAACAGAACCCCACAACAGACTTCCTGCTTTTGTAATCAAGTAGGGAAAAAAAATTCCAGATTTAGTGCATGGTTATTGGAAGCACTGCATTTGAAATGTCAACTAATAGGTGCTCTGAGGGAGAAAACTACATTCAACACCTCAAAAAAGTAGAGTGAAACAATCAGAAGAGTGACCAAGTTAACAGTAACAGGATAAACAAAGAAGCTTTGCTTGACCCAGAGGCAACTTTCACATTCCTTGTCCATTTCATGTGAAATTCCTGTACTTTTCTTCCTATTTGCATAACTTATTGCTTAATACTAGTTGTTTTGCAAAAGAAAAAACATCCTTGGTACACATGTACACATTAGAAAGATTCCCTACTCCTACAAACTGAAACCTGTAAGGCATGACCAGTACAGCTCCCAGACACTTTCCTCTTCTGTATCCTGGTACCTCCACCCTCAGCCCACCTCAGAATGTTTCTTACAGAGTATTTATGCCCCATCTGCCTGTGCTGCAGACCCGGGCCACTTCTGAGGGTGTTCAGACTGCAGCTGCACCAGGGAGAGGGCAGTGCTCCTTCTTCCCTGCTCACACTGTGACTGAGATCACCATTGTTAACAACACACGCAACACAGAGCTGACCCTGTGTGAAGCTTCCTGCAGCTACTGCTGGCAAGCTTGTTTGGGTTTAATATAAACACATTATTCTACCTTGGATTTCCTTGCTCCTTTCTTGCCACCTGTTTTCTTTGATACAGTTTTTTTCTGTGATGGAGACTTTGCCTTCTTTGCTGGGGGTGGAGTGATGATGGCTTCCAGTTTTCCTTTTGATCCCCGCTTCTTTGCCAACAGCTCTGGGTGAATATTGGGTAACACTCCACCACTGGCTATGGTGACCCCTTTCAACAGCTAATCAAAAACAAAAAAAAAAAGTTGTACATGACAAATTCCACCATTTACTCACTGATAAATAGAAAATAGGATTTACTGCAAATTTTGTACACTGCCTTGAGTTTCTCCACCACTATCCTTGAAGAAGAGAGATGTGAAATGCATGAAATGGAGCTGACCATGAAAATACTAGATTTTAACTATAAAGGCAGCATGTGTTCTTCTTGCACATGTGCCTGTCACTCCCAGCATCTCTAGGGCTTGCCCAAGATCTGTTTCTCTGAATCCATGCCTTGAAGGCTGTTACCCAGTGAGGAAAAACAAGACAGCTCCAGGGACACATTTGGCCTAGCAGGGCAGCCTGTGAGAGAGGAATTCGACCCCGAAGTCCAGGGTGTGAGATTGCAGTGGGTGCCACACTGTGGAGAACCCAATATATGTCCCAAGTGCTGAATTTTCCTGAAATTGTGTTTTCAAAGAGATTTTTTTTCCTTAGAAAAACAAACTTCAAAATGGAGGGCAACACGGATACAAATCTCTATACCTTGTATTTCTTCAAAAAAACATGCAGTTGAAGATCAATATTCAAAAGTGTGCAGTTCATTCAAGCTTTTAAAAGCAGAGGTGAAATATATCATGTTCTGTATTTAAAACCACTTTAACCCATTTTTATACATCTAACTGGGACTAATTCACTATTCAGGAGGATATAGACAGTGACATCCAAGTCCCCCAGGTACTCTCACTTTCTGATTCGCGTTACTGCTCCCCAGTCTCAACCCAGTGAGCCCCAAGCTTACAGACGGATAATGAATGGAAAGTATTACCAAATTTCAGACAAAGCCAGAAGGAGGGTGGTTGGGGGATATTATTTTTTTCCTGCTCCATTATGATACATCAGTTTGGAAAAAGCATATTTTTAGATGGGTTTTTACAGCACGTCACACAAAGGTATGTTAATCCCAGCCACTGCCTCCAGCTGACACCACAGCACTGTAATAATAGTGCCCATTTTTTTTGTGGCTAAGTTAAAGGCATCTTTAAATCCGCAAAGGACACAGACTTGCAAGAGTTTAGAGCTCTTCTGTAATCACAATAACATTCTTCAGTGGGAACAGGATAGGTCCCACTGAGTCCTCGGCTGTCTAAGGGGTAAACTAAAAACAAACAAACAGCATCTGTAGGATTTTCTCTGCATCCCTGAAGAATTTATGACGCCTCAGTCCAAGAGAAGTGGTTGTAATAGAGTTAGCAAACATAATTTTACATCTCCATTGCATTTTTACACATTTTAAGAGTGCTGAAATACATAATTAAGCTGAGTGCTGTAGCTAGTTACACAGCCAGCATGCTAGTGAGTGTTTCCTGGTGTGCTACTCAATAAGCAGAGGTCTTGAGTTACAAGTCAGCTACATGGAAAGACAATTTAAGAAGCCCTAAAGGAAATCCCGGCCTTCACATGGCAGAGGTTTTTCTTACCTGATTTAATTCTTCATCATTTGCTACAGCCAACAGGATGTGTCTAGGAGTGACTCGACCCTTCTTGTTGTCCCTTGCTGCATTTCCAGCCAATTCCAGAATTTCCGCTGGGGAGAAAGTAAGCTCCTTTTAATTACAATGTGATCATTAAGAAAACTCAATGTATTATTTAGCATCCATGCAAAAACATACGGGAATTACATCATGTTACTCCTAACTGCTGTAGGTACCCTCAATAGACATCTAACTCTAAAATTATCATTTTGTTTTTATATGTCTAATCACTGAAGAACAAATACACACTTAAGCCCTGTGCTTTAAACTAGAATTATTTTTTTCATTCTTTTGAAGCAGTTCCCCATGATTTTTCACTTTTCAGTGTTCTTCTCAAGGCTGCTGTGTGCTCATCTCTTAGGATCCCTCTCCCATCAGAGGACAGAGTACAGTAGATACACAAATTCTATAGGTCTTTTTCTCAAACCTGTCAAATGTGAGTTCTGGCTTGCATCACTTCTACTTTTTTATTACTGGAAAAGACACTATTCTCAATGACTCATTTTTAGCATTATGGAACCATGTAAGCACACATCCAGGTTAGGACATCAAAAATTCTGCTGCTACACTCACTTGAAGATTTTTTCCCTATCTGAGAGGTTTTTAACCAGAAAAAGTAATTGATGAATCATGTTTGTCTGCGCCTCATAAATTATTTCCTTAGAAGATACTGCCAAGTGCTGACAAAATAAGGTTTAACAGCTATGCATATAACGGCTTTTACTGAATCAGGAAAGATGAACTTGCTCCTCTTGCAAGGACCTTAGAAGAGAAAGGGTAGAGCATTACCTGTTAACTGATCTATCTGCAGCTCAACAAACCTTGGGCAAGGATGCAATTAATTACAAGAAAGTCTGGGGAACAATTTAAAAAAATGACATACCATGTTTATCAGACTTTGCAATTATGTGCTACTGCTGTCTCCATTACACATAACCTTTCATCTCCCTCTCTACAATCTGTGTTTCACTATGGCATTTGGTAGGTTTCCTTTTGCATATCTGGTAACATTTGGAGAAAAAGAGGAAAAAAAAAAAGGAATGTCTTTTTACATCTATTACACACTAATATTAAAATGCAACATTACAATAATACATGAGCTTGATTTCACATTTAAGAACTGACTATACCATGAGAGCTCTCCTGTAAGCTTGCTTTAGAGGCAAACAGAACCGAATTAAGGCATTTACCTGGAAACAAAAAAGACTAAAATCAAAGTCCATGTGACCACATACCTTTACCATAGGACACAGTAAATCTTAAGTAATACTATACAGCACAGACTACAGCTTCTCATTAGACTGAATTTAACATGATTCACCAATTATTTTTCATTCTAAGTCCCTTAACAAGTAAATTATTATGTTTACTGGAAAACTTTCAGCTGCTTCTGGATGTTCTACAGTTAACTTCATTGAGGATTTTGGTGTGTTTTCACTGGTTTTGTGTTCTTCAAAGCACACAATTAACTTTATTATAGTATGAGGCAGAATATTAAGCCTAAACCCCCAAAGTAACTCAACATTTCATGCTGACAACAATTGCTTTAATTTATTTTTAAAGCAGGATTAGCTGGGTAAGGTCAACCTGCCCTGCTTTCCACATCTCCAAAGAACTGAAATAAGCTGGCATAATCCTTTTCACATACTTCTCCCAAGGCCCAGCTCAGACACATGAGGTTTAGCTGCCTTCAGCCTGCAGTGGCAAAGCCCTGCATCACCTCCCAGAGGACACAGTGAAATCCTGGATATACCCTGGGCATCCCCACTGACCTCAGCGAGGCCCTGTCACTGAGTAACACCATCACCTCCACCTCCCCACACCAAGAATGGAACTATTTGTACCTCAGATTTAATCCCAGCTGAAAAGCAAGGGAAGGCTTTGCTGCTTTTTGGTTTGCCTCCACTCCCCCACCTCTGCTGCTTTCCAGCATCAGGCCCTGCTGAACAGTCAGGCCGTGTTATTCTGTGACTGATCAGCACAGCTATGCAGACAGGTCATTTTGGAACTAAAGACTCTAAGAAAGTGTTATGCCTGTAAAGCACAGACGAATGTTTTATTTGTTCCTCATAAAACGAGAATGTCTGCCTCGTACAGTGGAGAACTGTTCTTGTAAGTGCTAAGCCCTCTTCCTTGGACAGGAAACTCATTTTGAAATTACAGTTTTCTAATGGTCCTTTAGGGAAGTTGAGGTACCCCACTTCCTCTTCAGGCACAGAATGCTTTGCACTGGTGTTGAGGACCGCAAAAGAGGAGCTTGGGGAGCAGGAGAAAGGAGGAGGCTATGGAGGGTGGAATTTCTCTTCTGGCCTTCTTCTCAGCTCTCCAACAAAAATCAAGTATTGCTTGTACCTGCAGAGAGACCCACAGCACTGAGAGCAGCCAAACTCAGCTACGTACGCAGCTCTGGTCAGAGGCGGACTCTCCTACTTAAAAACAGAAGATTAGGCGGTATTCGAGCGGAAGCCAACACAGGCAACAGTTTTTTGATTTAGCACTGAAAAGAGACAAACTTAATCCAAACCCAACAGATAGAGCACTTAGAAATGCTGGAAATGAAGACTTTCTGGATGCAGACAGGATTCAGACTACTTGCCTGGATTTTTCTTGCAGACAGCTTTACTTTCACATCTGTTTTACACTGCTTTAATTCTAAAGATTTAAATGGCGTTTTGCTCATGTTTTAAACCAATTTTAAATTAGATGAAAATCTAGATCTATCTGTAAGGGAGCTGATTCAGATTTTCAGAAGAGTAACTCTGGATTTACCTGGAAAAAGGAGTAGGTGGGAAAAAGTATTTAAAATTGAGACTGGACTTGAACTCTTAGGTCAACCCATCTTTGGAAGTGTTGTTCTACCAGGTTCAAAGGTTTGAGTCATTGAAGAGTTCTGTTTCATTAAAAGTAATCTTCCCACAGTAGGAAAAAACAGACATTCAAAAATCAACTTCCGTAACTGAGCAGGGTCGAGAGAGAAAGCTTTGCTTAGAATTGTTGAGGCAAAATAAAGTGTTAAGAGCTTCCATGACATCAGGTTTCACTCAGCTTGTATTTATCCAGCCAGAAGACCAAAACAAGAATGTTTTACAAAAATGAGGCCTCACAAAAAGGATGGAAGTTGCATAATGTCTATTCCATTCATATATTTACTCAAGGCATTTGCCCCCTAGAGAATAATTACATCACCACCACTCAGGCAATAGGCAACTACAAGGCTCACTTTACAGAACTACAGAACATGAAGAGCTCTATTTTTCTAGAAGTGAAGGAAAACCCCAAGTTTTTCAATATTATATTGTTTGGAAGGTATCCTTCAACTACGACATACTGAAATCAGCTTAATATGAAGAGAAACTCCATCTGCACAAATGACTTTTTCTGTGCTTTTGAAAAATTTCAAACAAAAACGCAAACCAACACGTACTGCTTTAAGTGCAGATATAAAACAAACCAATGAAAAAGGTGTGAGAATTGTATAATTAGGGAAAAAATTAATTAGGAATGCTATGTCAGCATGTAATATATTCATGTATGGACAGCTGTTAAGTAGCAAAAAAGACATGGATGCCTCAGAAATCTGACTATATCATGAACATATCAGTTTGATTTAAAAGACATAGTTATGATTAATATTTTTCTTCTTTTCAGTCACTATTAAAGTAGAAGTGTAAAGCGGGAAACCCTGAAAGTTAAGAAATTTTCCTTAAAATTTATCTCCAAGGTAGTTTTCATTTAGATCACTTGAAAAACTTCTTTGTAATAGTTAGGACTAGGATATGGGTAGTGAAAACTGGTCTAAGCCTGTTCCCAGCACTTGGACAAAAACTGCTTTTCTTCAGCTGAGGTTTTTAAAAGTTCAGTTAAATATTTTTAAGGTAGAAAAGCAAACCGGTTGTGTATCTTCATAGTTAAGCTTGAGATAAGACCACAGGAAAAGCTGTTCTCAAGACATTTCCTACTCAAACACAACCAAAAAGTTGTCAGAAGTCTCCACAGAAACCTCATCCTGAATCAAGTTTTCAGGGCAAGTTCCTCATCCTTTACTTTCAGAGACTCTGGTCATCTCTTAGACGTCCTACTAAGTTCCCAATTTCACTACTTGCATTTCCCTGTTTCACAGGGGGCTGCTCTCGGCCCTGAGTACTCTTACACTGGTATTTCACAACACTTGCAAATTCTGGAACCAGAGCACAACACGTGGTTAAAATGAAACTAATTACCATTAGGCCAGAACAAAGCAAGCACAGTAGGAACTGCAAACCTGGATGCTACAAAAGCAAATGCATTCTCCTCCCCCTCCTGGAGAGTGCTCTAGTTAATTTAGCCTAATTTTCAAACAAAATATTACTGATCATTACTGACTAAAACTCCTCTCAAACCTAAATGACAAAGCCTTTAGCTTATCACGGATTTCAGGCTGTAATAATTTCTCAATGTAAACAGTCAATTCAATTGGTCTGACTTCATCCCCAAAATGTTTTTTTCTCTTTTTTTTTTTTGGTTTACATCTCAAGCTAAATCATGGCTGTTGCATTGAATCTCTTTGTCCTCCTTGTCTTCAGGGAGATGAAATCATATATTTGAAAATTAAACTCTTAACAACTACCAGGTGATGTGTTGACACAAGGCCAATTTCTGAACACACAAATTCCAACAGGAACAAGTCAGGGGTTTCTAAAAAAATTGTGAAGCCATTCCTCAAAAGAAAATTGAAAACAATATCCAGAAATCAAAGAAGAATGAATGTTGATACAACTCCACTGTGAAAAATATGTATTTGCTAAAAAGCCAACTACATGACAAGGAGTCTGCTTACTGTACTTTAAATTAATCTTCTTTCCCGTCAGCATTTTATTGACTTGCGATTCATTTTACATGACTCCGGAAGGTTTTAACCCAATCAACCCCAATCAGCCAAGACCGTTAAGAGCTTCCTGCATTCTTCTCTCTGTGTATTTCACCAAATCCCCCTGGAATCTGCAGTTGCAAGAGTGAAGGTAGAGTCATTTAACAACACTTTCCCTCTTATGCATTCCAATAAAACAGTTCTCAGCCTTGGTTCAAAGTCATGGAAATCTGACGCAGTGAAAATCAGTTCAAGAAATGTTACTGCTTTGAACAAGCCTTGATGAAACCTTAACTCTCAGCAGGGCAATCGTTCTCTTAGGATGTGATAAAAACCCCAAACCTCTCAGTCTTGAGAGTTTGAGCTGTATCAAAATTAGGCCCCTTAAAGGAAAAACTGTTAACTTTGCCAAGTTATTGTAAGTTTTGCATTTCTGTGAGGCAGATGACAGAGTGCTGTTTACATAAAACACAAATTCAGGCCACAAAAGCCACTTCCACTTAGAGCCTTCTGATCTGACTTACACGTCTTTTCAGCTTTTTTCTACACTTTAATACCATCCATTATTTTTTTTGTGAGAGATCCAGGGTTATTTAACTTCCTTTTTTTTTTTTTTAATTTTAATTTCTTGTTTACTATTGATCTATAAAAGATATGAGAGTTCAATTTTCAGGGAAACCTGAATTTCAACTCAGACATTATTTATTACACTAGCCACACCCTGAGTACTAATTTAAAGAGATAGCCTAGCTCTTCTCCACAAAAATCCTGATCTAACTCAAATCAGCCTTTATTCTTTTTTCAGTGGAGCTTCCTCTACCTGGCAGTACACTTTGCTGTTCCTCATAACAGTTTACACATGTTTTAGAAATGCACTCAAACTTGATTAATGTAACTGCTTCCAGACGTTACTTGATCAAGTGGAGCACGTGGCACTTGGGGACAGGGTTTAGGGGTGGGACTTGGCAGTGCCAGGTTAACAGTTGGACCTGATGATCTTGGAGGGCTTTTCCAACCTAAATGATTCCATGTATGCTTTGGTCTGGCTGCTAAATAATACAGGAGACTACTCACATCCTGAGACTTGGTCCTAGCTTAGTCTTTAACGCTGCATTTCCAAACATTAAAGAAATCAAGAAGACTCTCGTTAACTTCATTGGAGTAAAGCCTGCATCCAGCCTGACCTCCTGTCCTCAGCCAGCGCCCAAGGGCAGGTGGGCCAGAGCATTAATGGAACAAATAAACCTAAAATGCTATTTTTCCAGAACATTCGCTCTGATTTCAGCCACGTGCAGCTGAGTGGTTCTCCAAGTTAGAAATACTGTATTTCTGTTTAGCTCCCCAATGGATTTTATTTCTATGGATGTCTCCAATTGTTTTCTGAACCTATTCAGAAAGGTTTAGCACCATTTTTAGTAACCATAACATCTCGCACTAACAAGGCTTGCTATACCACAGACATTTTTGCAATTTGGGAGAAAAGTACCTCCTGCTTGCTTTAGAAATATTGTATCACTATATATCCCCTAAATTTGTTTTTCCCCAGTGAAGTTTATATTGAGGATGAAGCATTTCATCTGACAGCACCAAAGCATCCACATGGAATTTCATTTCTAAAGGTAATATACCTTTAGAGGTATATTACCTCTATTATATTATATATAATAGAGGTATATTCCCTCTATTATATATAGAGGGAAAAACATACTTTGGAAAAACACCGAAGACCAAAGACAGAACATTATCTCAACTCAGGCATTCTAAATAATCCTCATGGAAAAAAGGAGAAAAAAAATCATGCTTACAATACTTGATGCAAGAACTTCTAAAATTTCAGAATATCTGAGGAAAGAAACTGCTTGGTAAATACACTGTGGAGCTAGGATGTCTTCCTGCTTTCTACCCAGTTGTGCTACAACTGTCATTCCAGGAATAAAGGGCCAAAGAAGAAAAGACTTAAGCTTTATAGATTCTTTTATTCTTCTCAACAAGGAATTCAAGTTAGGACAAAGGTAAGGGTAGGAAAAAACTGTGTAGCCAAATCAGCCACATTGTTGTTTTACACTTCTCTTACACTCCATTCTTCAAAACAAAGGCTGATACCAGCATTAAATTGAGCAGCAATATACACAAGTCATTACTTTGTTGCAACTTAGCCAAATAAACAGATGAAATTACTTACTAGAATAAAAAGTATTTCATGCTAGATCTAAGGATATTAAAATATAACTGAAATATAGCAAAAAAATTAGCATTTTCAAAGGAGGAAATATTCACTGACCATGACATAAAAACTAAACCAGCCCCGTCCAGCATATTGTACATTACTGCAATACAATGACACATGTCATAATGTTGCATATTTACCTCTCTGAACTATGCTGACATAGCAATATGCACTGTTAGAGCTTTTATTACAAGAAAACACTTTTATTGGCTCTTACAGTTTTTCATCAAACCTGACCTGTGCAGCTTGGAGAATACATGAGGACTGTAATCAGGTCAGTAATTCTGTATTGACTGAGCTTTTGTAACTAGGAGATCCATGGAAGTTTATGGGACTACACAATATGACAGACATGTATGTAAGTGCTTACAGGGCTGGAGCCAAGGAAGGGCTTATCAGTGAAAGAAAACTCTTCATTTATATACATTTGAAATACACTTCGCACATTTGTAATTCAGAAAGTTCATCATTCAGTTGGTAACAGCGCAAAGTTTTATATCTAAAGAGGCACTTCTTACAAGTAGAGCAATTTTAAATTGTGATAATGACACTTCACTTGAGAGCATGACACAAGTCTTATGTAAAAGGAATGTTACAAAGGAGCTTTCCTATGCTGATATAGTCAAAAGGTTGTGATGTTATTGCCATAAACAGCCCTGCTGTATTTTAGGTCAAGTATTAATCCATATTAAAAGCACACTACATACGAAGAGGGAGCTTCATGCTTGCTCAGGGAAGGCACAGATCCTACAAGCCCCTAATTTACTTCAAGCATCTTTGGGACAGAGTTTGTGGTACACCAACACAAAAGGAAGTAGTGTTTCTGGAGCTGCCTATTTAAACAGAAGAAATGTATCTTGGTAGTGAATGCACATTTCAATGGTATCAAAAAGATACTGTCAATTAATTATCTTCTTAAATTTCATTACTCTCCAAGGATGGTTATTTATGGGAGTCTCAGAATGCCTGGAACTTGAATCTGCTTTTAACTTAATGCTTTTTTACTGTGGACCCCTGAGCTACCCTCTGCTTCCAAGCAGGAGTTCAGTGAAACATCTGCTTTGTCACAGAGGGCAAATCATTGTTTTCCTCTGTGAGCCGGTGAAGATTTCGGGCAGCGAGCAGAACACAAGAGGTGAACAGCAGTTCAAGTTGCTCAGCTTGCACATTGCAAAGTGAGCATCTGAAGTGAGCAGTTAAACCTACTGCTCTCAGGAAGGACTTTCCTTTGCAGCAAATCAACAGCTGGACCAAGAACGTTTCCCACACTGAAAATTAGTCAAGATGAAAACACAATGAACTGAGCTCCAGCACATGAACCCCCATTATTTGATTCTGCTAACATCAGAAAGCCTGAAAACAAAAACTCAGGTAAACACAGGAATGCCTCAGATGCAATTCTAGCTGCAGGGTTCAAGAAGTGCTTATTTTACATTTCAACAAAATATATGACCAACAGTACCCCTGTGCAAAAAAACCCAGAAACCCAGCTGAGAAAAAGATCTAATGGAGAAAACAGGTATCTAACATTTTCTCCTACCTTCACATGTACATAACAAATATAAATCAGAGTCTCGCTTCTTCTGTATTCCTGTGCTCCTGCTGTTTTATAAACTTCTCCTTCTCCTCAACTGCTATGACATTTTGGCAATTGAAAATTATTTACAGTGTAGAACAGATGATGGGGGAGGGGGGAGCAGAAATCACTTGCAGGCCTGGCTCTTGCTGCCTTTAAATATGCTCAAGAGATTTCTGCTTTTCCAGGGCAAAGGAGTATCTTTTTCAGTTAGCAAGAGAGGTTGGACTATATATTGTAACTTGTGCAAGTTACATCTGAAAAGACCATACCTGATTAGATGTATGGCAGGACCAGTTCTGACAAATACAAACCACTGAAATTCATTTGAGTGGCTGCAGTGCCCCAGATGAAGTCTGTGGCCATTCGCTTGACTGACCGACTGTTCTTTTTTGACATAAACTGATAATGATACTGTTTTTTTGACATAAACTGATACTGATGCTCTACTTTGCAGAGAAATTAAGGAGGGGATTGTAGTTTTCTGAAGTCCATGTTACGGGAGATAAATGGGCAAAGAACCACTGGAAAAGAAGTGCAGTAAGGAAAGAAGACAAAAGGAATTACCAATACTGCACATGCCAACTGAAAACTGTTGATAATGCTTAAAATTAATTTCTGCTTATGCTGCAGAACTGACCCACTATTCTGACTATTCCCAGCAAGACAGGAAGCACTGCAGGAACTGCTGCTGCAAAGAAGGAAAAGAAACAAGAACCGTGCATTTATAGTTCTTCGGCATCCACACTATTCCTCCAGAGTAAAGAAAGGAAGTATATCCACCTGCTTCAGTACTGGTAACACTCAAAAGTACTTTCTGCACATTTACTTACAAAAGACACTTGCATCCTATTTACAGTAGCATAACACATTTACAGGACATAACACATTTTTTCTTTAGATAAAAACCAGGAAACACTAAACAGCTTGGCTTAAGAAACCAAACTGGATACACTGGTTGTGCTGATGAGAGAATTATCTTCCAATGTTACTTCTAGGTAACAAGAACCTTTTGGGAATAAGTAAGAAAAGGAGGATACTCACTGTGCAATTTGTTTATATGTGAAGTATACTGAAATCTAAGGACATGAGAAATCATAGAATGTGTGCTCTTACTTTTTGTACATACATGATAAAAATAAGCTACTTTCAAAGTACAAAGTGGACAAAGTCATAACTCCAGATGAATCCAGAACAGAACCTCAAGTCTGAACAGCTGGAAGCATTTCAGAAGTTCAAATCTCAAACTGAACAAAAAATCCAGATCTGAGCACATTATGGGCTAATTTCAGATTTACATCGAAGTTAAACCTCAGCAAAGGCCAGCAAAATTTAGCACCTCATCTTCTAAAGGATTAAAGTTGGTTCCATATTCTGCACACTGATGAACCAGTTTTTAAACCTTAGTAGGTTCCTTTCTATTAGGTCATGTCTCTGTCATTTCTCCTCCCGTTTTTGTTTCTGAAGTTTCTCTTTCCTACGACTGCTTTTGATATTTTATACTTCTCCTTCCTGGATGCACAGGATTGCTTTTTTGATTTAGCCAATTTATTAGCATGCCAGTTCACACGGTCTCCTTCCTATTATGTCACGTTCCTACTTTTACTTTGAAATGGTTGAAATGCTTTGATTTGGTCTCAGACCATATGTTAACATGAGGATCTTTAAAAACTCTCCTGGAGAGAAGTCAGGATTTCTCTGGTTTTGTGAAGTAGTAACTGCCAAGAGGTAAAAAGAACACAAACCGAAAATCTCCAAGCATTCCATTTCAAGGGGCTGTTTCTGAATTACACTGAAAAAGATGAATGATCTCAAGTTCAGAAAACATACTGAGCACTAAAGGCTAAAAAACTATACTATACAGAGTGTGAAAAACTTACAGAAATGAAAAAAAAAAACCCCACCAGATGGAAACAGTAAGGGGTCTACAAGAAAGATGGAGAGGGAAGGACTTGTAGTAATGGGACTACAAGGGGGTATCGCTTCCAACAGAAACAGGACAGATTCAGACATTAGGAAGAAATTCTTCCCTGTGAGTGTGTTGGGGCACTGGCACAGTTGCCCAGAGAAGCTGTGCCTGCTCCATCTCTGGAAGTGTTCAAGACCACGAGACTGGATGTGGTTGGGAGCAACCTCGTCTAGTAGGAGGTGTCCCTGTCCACAGAAGGGGGGTTGGAATAAGATGAACTTCAAGGTCCCTTCCAACCCAAACCATTCTACGATAAAACTAGTACTAACTTTGGGAAAAAAAAGAGTATCTGTGCTTTTGAGATGCATCTATGTACAGGTATGAAAGAAAATCCTGAGATACAGGTTACTAAGATTATCTACCTAGCCTTCAGAGGAGACAGAAAAACCACAACAAAACTGCTTAAAAATAGTTAAAGGGATAAAGAAGGAAAGTACTTTTTCCTCTAGCTATCCTTTCCTCCTGCCTTTTTTATTTTTCCTAAAGTGATGTATGTTACTTTTCCTTGTTGTTGGTAATGTCCTCAGACAGGTTCCCAAGATGCACAGCAGTTAAAGAAACACCTTTATTTCCCCAGCCTATTCTTAACTGCCTAAACTATCACTGCCTCAGTCAACACTTTCAATCAAACAGTTAACCAGTAACATGTGCTGCTCATTAGCAGAACCTTAAGCTTACCTGTATTGCTCTGTTTCTTTAAAAGGGCAGCATTCAAAGCACCCTTCACCCTAAGAAGTCTTTTATTTGAGTTGTTATTGCTATAAGCAGGAACCTAGCTAAAGGAAATGTTATTTTTTTAAGGCCATCTATGAAGTTTAAAAGCATCCTTTTAAAGAAAAAGCCCAAATAAAGAAAACTGAATGTCAGCAAGTACAAGAGATAAAAAATATATTTGATGGTATGAATACCCTACAGAAAACTAGCGCTCTATTAATTATTCGGTAATACTACCAATCTTCATCTCTAGAGGAAGAAGAAACTATAGGAAGAAATCTTCTGTTCTTCAATGTCAATAGCCATTACAAAATGTATCTAAAATTGTGGTAAGGTCAGGTTGCTTCAGTTTTAACTACTCCCAGAAAAGTCAATGCTTTATAACTCTGTGCTTGAGTCAAAGAAAAACCTGTATCTTTTAGAGGCTCAGCACGCCAGTATAGCTTAGCATCTCCTGTCCCTTGAAACACTTGAACCTGCAGCAAGAACACCACTGACACAAACAGATGCATTGGAAAAAGAAACACTGCTTTGAGAAATAAGATCCAATTCAAGCTTTTCCTTACTCATGCTAATAGACTCTGGCTCCAAACACTCATCCATCTGGCACTTCTGCTTTCTGCTAGATCTCTACACCACAGGTATATACATAGAGGTCAACCTGGCCACATGAAGGTGACTGAACCCATATCTATTTTTTTTTTTTTTAAGCAAACCATTATTGCAAAAAGCCCATACGTCGATGCTATTACAGTTGGGGTTTTCTGTCAAAAGACTGCTTTTGTAATATTGTTTGAGGGGGGGTAAAGTTGCAATGTCTTAAGTCTTGTTTGAGAACAAAACAGCTATTTAAAGATCTTTACTTGCATGTCTGGTTGTTTATGTCATTGGGCAAAGCATTTTCTTCCTTTGAAGCTTCTTTCTAAATGGAGGAAAAATAATACTTTCGTCCTCCAAGAAGGTACTGTGAGGATGAGATAATTACTTAAGGTATTCTCATTCTGATGTGATGAGAGGAACAGAGCAAGAACTACAAATGTAAGCAAATAAGACACATAGATCCTGGGAAGATGAACAGTGTGCATGTATACACAGATTCAGTCAAACAAATTGCAAACAGCATGTGTAGTCTGAAAAGAAATCTATAAATTGAACAAAAATGTTTAAACAAGGCTGTAAGCAATCTCAACCCTGTGTAAACACTGAGAAGCTCTCTATTTAAAACTAATGTATATGCTTAACAGACAATTATAACCCAAACAAAGTCATCAGGCACAAAATCAAAGCAAGAAGGACTGCAACAATGTAGTCCACACACACACACTGACGGCAGGAGGAACCCTGACTGCCTATGTGGAAGCAGCGTGTTTACAACCGGTGAAAGCAAATCCAATACTGGAATGAACAAAAGCCATCAGGGCCGTGAGGCAGGGGTGAGGGTACCTTTATTTCGGCTTAGATGTGTGATTAGCATAACATGCATTTAAGCTGCAACTTTTTCAGTCATTTATAAATCAGAGGATCTTTTAAGTTTGTTTGGGTTTTTTTCTGTGCTAATTCAGTTTGTCTTTAACTTTTACTGCTACTATTTCACATAATTCAGCAAAACCTACCAGTTAGATATTCCAGTACAGCAGCCATGTACACAGGAGCACCAACACCAATTCTGTACTTGGGGTGGCCTTTCTTAATGTACCGGAGCATTCTTCCAACAGGGAATATGACCCCAGCCTTCGCGGAGCGGGAAGTCTTGGTTGACTTCTTCTTTCCACCCCTGCTGGACATCTTGTCTGTATCAGGTCTGAAACAGCACTCTATATTTAGGGAGACAAAAAAAAAAGGAACAAAAGATAAAAGGTTATTAAGGTTATTAATAAGGACTGCTCTAAGACCACACACTGAATACCAAGGCAAATCAGCATTTTGCGGTAGATAACGCATTAGAGTATCTAAAACATACAGACAAGTTGTCTTTTTAGAGTATACACAACAAGAACCTAAAATAATTTCCCACGGAATGTTTATTTCCCATCATAACTTGGCATAATTTTATACAGAAAATATATAAGACAAGTTATTTCCTATAAATCTACTTTTCTGAAATTCCTAACAGATTAACCCCAGTACCACTAATGGAGCAGAGTGATAACTACTGGATTTAAAATAGAACTTCTGCACTGAAGCAGAGGATGCTTTCTGCAAGGAGACTCAACACAATCCCCTGATCTCCATGAAAACCTTTTGATAGGGCATTTGAACAGCTGTGGTAGGGCAGTTACGTTCATGAATAATTGTAATCCAAACTAGGAGAAACTGTATCCTCTAAAGCTTTCATAAAGTGTATTCACCTTCTTTAAAAAACTCGATTTTCAAGACGTGTAAGAATTGACAGGACAAAGACCTATGGATGGCAAAACACATCTCCTGTACAGTAAATGTTCTATTTTTAGAAAGATCTGAAATGACTGCTTTGAGATTTGAATCTACCAAAACTCAGCCATCTCCACATGGAAGACCATATTGCTTCAACATTCCCTCCAGGAATCTGACTATCTTCTATCTGCCACGTTTCCCTAACAGCACAGTGATCTGAACACCCAGCATGTATCTGACAACTGCATCTCAGTTTATCTTGCTGAGGGAACCTACTGCTGATACAGCTGTCAAACATATTCTGTTCTCTCTTTGATTTCTGGTCAGGCTGTAAATAGAAGCTGACAAATCCAAAGGGGTGGAGGGTTCATAGGCTCTCAAGGTGTCTTTGAAGGTTTAGGCAACTCACTGGGTTTTGAAATTACCTCAGAGGAAAGGAGACAGTGCCCATCTTCCCATCTCTCCCCTCCCTCACGTCTGAACTCTAGGGAAACCACCAGAATGCATCCGTGATACACACACACACCTCTGTGCATCCCACTGCTTTCCTTGCTGCTCAAATCCTACCTAATACACATGTAAATTCACTGATGTGTTTATACACTCCACAATGAAATCCCCTTTAAGCCCGCTTTCTCAAGACACCATTCCTCTGCTTCCCCTTTTTTTTGCTTGTTTATTCTGAATTCTCTCCTTGACCTTATGAACCTAACTGTATTTCCCACATGCCTGAATTCACACACAATGGAGTGAGCTCAGAATTAGGCAAAACAGGTTCATCAACCCCACTTTTAGATTTTGCAATTTCTGTTCTGTGCTGACACATCTTGCAGTCCTTCAAACCTCAATGAGTCACTAACATTCAGGCTATGTAACTGCCAAACAAAGACCAGTCAGGATAACTAAAGAAACACTAGTATCAAAAGTTTCTTTTCCTTTCCACTTCCACATTCCATTCATCAGAATCTACACCTGCACAACACATTAAGTAAATTAAATGCTATGGGTTAAACAAAATAATCCCATCTTCGTAGCTCAGATGAAAGTCACACTACATTTAGGAAACTCATGTCCAAAACCAGATAGGAATCTTCAGGAAGGGGAAGCCATCAAAAAGGCTCCTTCTCCTTTCATCTGCTGTGGACTCGGCTCTGTAACAACCATTATTCTGTGAAGAAGAAGACAAAAGCCAATTTTCTTGCCTTGAGAAATGGCCTAACTGCAGCTCAGCAGTGATTTTAAAAACATCCATTTAATTGCATTTTCTCATCTAGTTAGCTCTGTCTTTGTTAGCAGGAAGGCTGGGTGGGGCTTTGACTTGGCTATAGACCTTCTGCCAGAAATTATTTTCATATTTCATAATCCATTTTCATCAACAGTACTAGGGACGTTTAATCTCAAATGTTAAGAAGTTCATTGAATCAAACACCACAGAAAGGGGCATAAGAAATATCTGTGCTGCCCTGCAATATGTTTGGTTTGTAACTGAGAGGTCAATGACAAAAACCATAATTTTTCTAGAGAAAGCCTGCAAGCTTTAAGCAGTAAACTTCTATTAATCATTTAGTGAGTTTATGGGATAGTCAGAATAGCTGGAAGAGATATGAGAATCCTTCCTTCCTCATGTTTTTTTTTTTCTGGGAGACTGTCATCTTAGCTATCAGCTGTTGTAACATTTGCATCAAAGCATTAGTAAAGTTGGTAGCAATACAGAATAACACCAACCCACATATAAAATGGTGTCTTTTTTTCCTTTCATAAGCTTATTTCGTCCCCTCCGTGAATTCTACAGGTAATTTCTCTCTTTATTTTATGCACTTGGTCACATTACTCACATTAGTATTTAGGATACCCTGAACCTATCTTGACAATTAACCTGATCCCCTTATATTAACATTAAAGACCTTTCTAGCTGTAAGTTTACTTGTGAGAAGAAACTTTGCCTGAATCTGAAAGGTGCTGGTGAGTGAGGTTGCATCATGAAAAAAAACAAGAACTTCTGAAGCTTTTAGTATTAAAGGTGAAATGTGATACAGATGAGTTTCTGACCTTCCCATCTCAAGGATCCCATTCCTACATGTCGAGAACCACTGGATGTTCAGATTGTTTAGATGTTGGGGGTGGAGGGAGGAAAACTTCAGTTAGGTTTCAAGTACCACTTTTACTGTTACCAACCATGTAATCTGGAAGGTGAAAGTGAGAGCCTGGCATGGAAAGCTTTTTCAGAGCTTAACTGTGTATGCCGGATCATTACTTTGCAGAACCTGTTTGTCCTGCCTTTGAGCTGCAGGATGGCCCAACCAACTCTCAAATGTCTCTTCCCTACTTCAAGTTCTCCACTGAAAAAGAGAAGGGAAAGAGATTCCACTTGCAAAAGCCAGAAGAAAATGTATTGAGGTGAAATGTAAAGAGCATGGCAACAGATCAAAAACCAAAGAAAGCCGTGCGCCTTACATGTTCCGAAATGGTTTATCTTTGTAACACCAGAAACTCTGGAATGCTGCCAACACTAATGAACCAGAGCTGTTTGCTGAGTCACTGGGAGCCCACAGATCAGAGAGGCAACCAAAGGGAACTTTATCACATGCACCATAGCTCAGACAAGATTTGAGCAGTATAATAAAAGTAAGTAAATATATTTTTAAATAAATCACAGGCAATGACAGTCAATGGACCAGTACTTTCCTCTACTTCTTCCTTCCTGCCCTTGCAATGGAATTATTGAGAACTTTACCAAATACATTGCAAAGTCTCCAAAGATTCGACAATAAAATGATTTTGTTTCAAAAAATCAATTTTGTTTCAAAATTATCACTGTGAAAATCAGGGGATATCACTGAGGAGTCAAGTATCTAAGTTCACCTTTGACTTCAAATCAAATATAACACTATGTTCTTCAGTGGCTCTGTTGTGCTTGGACACAGATTGCCCTAGATACAGAATTTAGCTCTTGATTCACAGCCTTTTGAAACCCCTTAAAGACTGTGGCAAGATTCACACTGCTTTCTAAGATCTCCAAATGCATAAACAAGATTTGATGGTGTATTAATTGGGTCAGAGCAAAGATTCAAGCTACAAGGCTCCTCTGCTGTCACGTCTTTGCGAGCCAGAAATACATTCCATAAGAAACAACCTTAAGGTGTAGCGATGAAATCAGCATAATTAACATTTTTCTCTTTGAAATTTGCTGGAGTAACCCCGGTTGGCCACATTCTCCTATGTGAAGACAGATACACACTTTCAAATACCATCTTCCTCAAATGCACATAGGCATTTGTTTTTCCAAAAGGTTTAACATCACAGAATTCTTAGAAGTACAGCCTGAACCTCCTGGTAAAGCGATACCCAAATTCCAAATACCAGTACTTAATTTGTTCAGTCACTCTGACACTTTGATCAAACAGCAGTAATAAACCCAGTCTATTATTAATAGTTTTCAGGTACTGGTTCTTAATGACTAAACAAATTACTATGAATGTTACTGCTGTCAGACAGAGACTGTTCTGATTGTGGGCTTACACTGGTGTATTAACTGCACTCAGCAAAGAGATGATTCAGTTTAGATCTACATCATCATATCAGTAAGTGTAGTGGAATCCAGGATATCATTACTACAATAGGAAAAATACTAAGATATAGTAATTATTCTTCTTTTCTTTCAGTACAAAGACTAAGCTGGAAAGTTCATTTTTGTATCACAAGAGATTAACTGCAATGCTATTTTCTTTCCATTGTTTCAAAAGATTAACAACGTAAGTGCTGCCATTCTCTCTTAAATCTATTTATGTCCTATAATAATAGCTGCTCGCTGAAGTCTTGCTGCAAAGGTGCATTTGAACTTGCTTTGACAATGAACTTGCTCTGTTCTTAGCTAGTCAGAAGCTACTCTGGCATACTTATAAAATGGTACAGAATGGTCTCTAATACTACTTGTCTGGCACAACAGTGTTTCTGCCTGGGACTGTGGTTTCTAGGTACAACAGTACTAAAAAGAGCTGATCACTCAGTTATCATTTGATCTGATGTGATTTTGAACTTAAGCTCAAGCTTTTTATCAAAGCAGTAACTCTTTGAGGTCTGAAACAGACAGAACGGCTAAACTAGTAAAACAGCTGGTCCAAAACTCCATTAACTTCTCATCTGAAAAGGTAGCACCATACATTTATTTTCATTTAGAAAACCAAGAGAACTCTCCTCATCTAGGAATGCACAACAGGTGTACTTTCTGTTGAAGATTAAGACAATTAAAATTCCTATAGCAATGACATAAAGGATGGGAAGAAGTGGAATAATGTTTTCACAAAATCTGTGTGCTAAACAAAATACTGTTGCACAATTGTATTCAACTGGCAGAAGTCCCTCCCTCCCACAGTGGGTCTGAAACACCAAAACAAATACCCCTCAATGTGCAAACCTCCACTAAGAACAGTGCAGGGAGTGTGACAAGAGTTTCTGCTGGGCATCCTGCCACCAATAGTCAGGAAAATGTAAATACAAATGTCTTCACTGACCACTGCTGGGAGAACTGGCCTGAAATAACCATTTACACATTGCAGGTTTTTGTATACTAGATAGCATAAAAATTTATAGAGGCCCTTAAGTCACTGGACCATTTGTGAATTTAACGTTTAGAAAAACTGTTTTAAATAACATTTTGAAAACAACTTTGTCCCATGACATTTCTGTAAGAAAATAAAAACATAATAAAGAATTCATGTCAATGCTTCCAAGGCAAAATTCAGATGCAGAACAAAATTTAAAATAGATATTATACTGCTGAGGGAAAGGATTGCAAGAACTTGACCCATCAAGGAGGTCATGAATGGTGCGATTCTTGCATCACTCCTGGAACAAGGACCATGAGCTGAATCCTGCCCATCCTGTCTTTAGAATGGGTCTGGGTAAGGAACTATAGCTTCTTTATGTGTTCACAGCATCTTTCCCTACCAAGCAAGCTAGCCAGTCCTGCAGTCTTTCCACAAGCACTGCATTTTTCTTTTCCAATTTTACCTCTTGAGATGACAAAACCAAATGCTCACAGCACTGCCCACAGGGCCAACATTTCCTCTCCCAATGGAGGATCTATCTGGAGGCTTTTTTCTCCTCTTGTGGCATCAGTTCCAGATCCCTGCTCCTTTATCCCTACTTTATAACCTTGCTGGGATAGGACTACCTTTTCTGTGGAACAGACAGCAGGCCTTGATCCTAGTTGAGAGTTGCACAAAAATATTTCTGCATTTCTCTGAGAGCAAAGGTTCATGACTACTCTTCCAGAGTGCGATTATATCACCTATCTTATCAAGATAATATCTTTTATCAAAGCTCATTGCTATGTATTGGCAGAACCAGGCAACTCCTAAGAACAAATTTAAACACACCGGTTTCTTTTAAGACTAAGCTTGCAGTGGTGGACTTCTTTTTTTGCTCATGGTGACCTACAAAATTAGCAGTGCTTAAGCACTTTACTGACATTACTGTCATTAGGCCAAATTCTAGTCTTGCCACTAGTTTTCAGATCAGTTATCTGTCAACATTTGGCTTTACTGGCAATCCGAAGGGTATACAGTACACACAGCAAAGCGAAGTTACTCTTTAGAAACCCAGAAGGCCTAGATTTCTGTGTGAAAGGTTACGAAACATAACGCAGCAAAATAACCTGCAACCATTATTAAGTAAACAATGTAATTCCTTTCTTTCACAACACTTAAAGTCCCAAACCCCCAAACACACTGGATAGCTTTCTAGGGACTACTTGATACAAAATCTTTCATACCCAACTGCATTAAAACATAATTTTCAAAGTAACTGTAATTGTCTTGTTCCACGTAAGTCTTTCAACTCCAGGCTGTCCCTAAGAACCCAGGTACTGTTTTCATTAATTGCACTCCTGCTCCTTTGCTCATTTATTTCTTCTACTCTTCAGAATGGGGGAGGCAGTGGATCTGTAAAGTTCCCTACAGACCTGTTGCTAAGTGACAGCCACACATACTCCTGGGGAAAAAATGGTTGTTCACTTGCATGGTCAATAGATAAATAACAAGTCTCATCCAAGTATATTTCAACAAGTCTCCTTCCATCTCTACAAATGAAGCAACCTCAGCTTTACACCACCCTTGCATAGGAGCCAATTCCAACTGCTGGCTTCAGACACAATTTCATGGCCCTTCTACAAATTACTTTTAAAGATTACAGAAGAAACAAAAGGATTACAGGGAGATGCAAGTCACAGAAACAGTCTGTTGCCCTCACTGTCTCCTACACGCACAAACACGTCAGCCTCGAGTCTCAATCCCAGCGCTCCTGTGCTGGAGCTGGTGCGGAGCCACAGGAACCTGCGTTCACCTGCGCCCTGCAGTACTCGCAGTCCCCTTGGAGGAACACCCACACCCAGAGTGTCCGTATGGGTTGCTCAAATCCTGCAGGCAGACATATTGCAGCCTCTACAAGAAGTGACAGTCCTAAAAGAATAAGGAGCCCCGTTTCCAGACAAACATTTATTTTTACCACTCTCGGAAGCCTTTGCTACGGTTTAAAATATGTCATTTGGCTTTTTTAAATTAAGTCATTCACACGAGGCAGGTAACTTTTATGCCACGAGTTCTTCATCCCGAAGTGAAATACACGGAAAACACGTCGTGCTGGTTTTTGCCTTGTGCTTTTCGCAGTCTCCCTCGATTATGCTCCCCTGCCCGGCGACCCGCGGTGGGAACGACGAGGACGGAGCCCGTCCGTGCGTGGAACAACACGGACGTGGGGGACCACGGCTCCACACCCCCGGCCGCTCCTGCACCCCCGCCGGGTTCCTTCCAGCCCCATACCGTCATTCCGTAGCGGATTCCATGGAAATACAGCCCCGCTGCCACCATTTCGCGGGGCGCGGGTGGATCTCCCGGCTTCACCCGAAGCACACCAAGAAGCAGCTGAACCGACTCCCGGTTTCCTTCAAGGGAGGGGACCGGCACCCCTCCTTCCCACGGCGCGCCCGGCCGGCTCGGGGCCCCCCCGCCGCCGCCGCCGCCGGGTGTCACCGCGCCGCGACAGAGCCCCCCGCACCCCCTCCTTCCCGCACGGCGGGCGGACCATGGCGGTGACTTACGGCGCGGGCAAGATGTCTCCGGTCGGCCGGCGGCGGCCCCGCTCCCGTCCCCGCTGCCGCTCCCGCTGCTCCGCTCCGCCCGCGGGGCCACTGGGATCGGCTGGACGGGCTGGCGGAGCTCCCACAATGCCCCGCGCACCCGCGCGTCACGTCCACTGCCCGCCCCTCACGGTGGGGCCGCCTCACGATCCTGCACGGTCTATCACGGTCCCGCACGTTCCCCTCACGGTCTCCCCACGATCCACTCACAATCCTTCACGATCCACTCACGGATCCCTTCAGGATCCCTCACTGCTGGGCCACCAGTGCCGCGATTCCGGAGGTTCCCAGGGGCCCTCCTGCTTCTCCCGCCCGCAGGGGCCCCAGGCGGCAGCTGGGCCGGCTAGGCTGTTGAAAAGCCCGGTCCCTGTGTGGGGCTGGGCTTTGGCACCGCGGCCTCCGCAGCTGCTCCCGAGCGAGCCATTGTGTACAAACGTGTTCACTCCCAAATTTTCAGGACGGGGAGGTCAAAGCGGGGGGTTCGTGCTGTGTTCCTCACAAGAATGAAGTTCATGGCGGGAAGAGAATGAGCAGCTGGATTGTTCCGTGAGGCGCACGCACTTTCTTCCTCGTGCTATACAAAAATGGCTCAGTGCCATTTTTACCAAGGCCCCAGATGGAGCGTTTGGACGCGTTTGTGCACGGGCCACACGGATGTCCTTGAGCTCACCTTGCCGGCTTGGGAGCGCTGGGTTGTCACTGCCCCCTGCCCACACGCCCTGTGACAGAGCGAGGGTTCAGTCCCTTTTTCACCTCTCCTCTTCTGCCTCCTCCAGTTGGCTCGGCCACCGGCTGCCCGTGGAAAAGAGGAGCTGCCACAGTGGATCTTGGCTGCAGGACAGACGAGTCACGACAGACAAGTCACAACAGACTGCCACTCTGTTTACAATGGTGGGACTAGAAGCAGCTGGAGTTTTGAATGTCCTGGACGATTCCTGGCTTGTTAATGCTCCCAGACTTCTGTGCCACTGCCAGTTGAATGGAGCATCCTCTTTCTTCAGTACCCAAAGTGGAATGCCAGCCCATAGCCTCCTCCCCAGTGTCCCTTGCTGTTCTTTCATGGGTAGAACTGTACCAAATGACAAGTGGCATAATACCATTACTAGTAGATGACAAGGAGTTTCTCTTCTGCTCTTCTCTTCAGCCACTCTGAGCTCCAGCTCTCCTTATTTTGCTGAGTATCAGCATATCATCACAGTGCCTTTGTCATACAAAATAGAAAGCAGAAAGGACGAAGGGGGTTTAAAAGAAAAATTAAAAACAGGGGAGTGGGGAAAGCCTATGTAAAATGTGTGGCTGGTCTGAGAAATATCCCTTCAGAAAGTGTTTCAGGCATTGTAATTGTGGTGCCCTCATCCATCTAAATGGCCAGACCTGGTCTGGTTTTTAACACAGCTAAACTCAGTGTCTCCCGAGGCATCTCTCATTATGTCTCAGTGCATCACACAGTCAAATGCAACCTAGTCCTGAATGCACTCCCTGAGTGCTAATTGCACCCTGCATGCCATGTAGTGGGGCAGTTTTGCCTAACAAGTGCTCCTTGCTGGGTGAGTACCCTATAGTCCCTGATTGCCCTTAACCCAAGGATATGGATACAGTCCTTACTAGGCCGTCTGCTGTGGCTCTTCTTACACAGATGAGGACAAACTCTGCTTTCCCTGTGTTCCTATCCACACACATCATCTCCTTCCCACCTCCCCTTCCTCCTCCTCTTCCTCCTCTGAGCTGCCCCGCTCCCTTTTTCCTTGCTGGTAGTACTGCCCACACAGTAACCTTTTCCATATGCTGTACAGAGCACCCCACAGAACTGGTCCTTCAGTGCTTGGCTCTTCACACTCTGTTTTCCTGTCACCCACACAGGTTTTCTTAAAAAAAAAACCAACCAACAAAACAAAAAACAGACTCAAACGACAAAACCAACCCTCCCCCAAATATATCTGTTGATAAGAGCTGCAAAGGCCCGTGTGAAATTAAAGAAGCCACAACATTGTCTAATGGGATTGATAGAAGGCTGCAAGGGTTAGGGAGCTGTGGGTTGTAACTAGATGATCTTTAAGGTCCCTTACAACCCAAAGGTCGCTTTCTATGCTCTTCTACTATCATTGTTCATTTTGTCTGGTTTGAAAGGGAGTCTATGGATTTTGTGCTTTTGAAGAAAGCCTTCAAAACACAATTGGTGAGAATTTCTGGAGTGGGAGCTTCCTGAGTTTGCAGAGGGCCTGAACAATTTGTTCATGGAATAGGATGCTAGCATGAAGACTGCTGTTGATAATTTGTAATGTTAGCATTAACTGGCTCACCTCTCATCAAAACACAGATTTATCGTATTGAACATCTACTGGGTCTGCAAAGAGTGCCCATTTTGAAAGCACACAATGTGTCATGACTGTCTAGAAGTTGCTACAAAAGCCTGTGAAACTACACTTCATGAACAACCTCACTAAAACAAACCTTGGCTTAGATTTTGTTCTCTTTGCTAGTTGTGATGTATTTATTTACATATAGAATGATAAAAAGCACCTTTCCAGAGTTCCACTGTCTTTATTGCTAATATAAACAGTTCATATTAATACATTTTTTTACTCTTACTTTATTTTGACACTCTGATTCTATAATCAATTCTAGCAACCTCAAGGGACTATTTGCAGAAGAAATTCTGAGTGATTGAGAATACAAACACTTGACTTGTTTATGCAGCAGAGGTGGCGGAGAAGGAAATATCACATGGGAGGGGGCAGAGCAGTGTGGGAAGGGCTGTGGCTGGGGGTAATCCTCTTAAACTTAGATAAGCATTTTCACTTTGGGATAGCTATCCTAATTCTAAATACATCACCTCTTTTGTCACTGGTATTTGTTGTTGTTTTGTGTTTATTGGCTACTGAGAATGCATGTCCTAGGTTACTGCAGGTCACTGAAATATTCCTTCGGGATGTTGTGTGCCTAGCCAGCAGATCCCCGCTGTTCTCCTTCCACCTTCACATGGTCAAAAGAAAGTACAGATTCCTCAGATGCGACCTACTTCTCTTAAGGGGTTATCTGAACCTCCTTCAGCTGCTCAGCCTCCTCTCTCTTTGCAGACCTTATGACTAATCCATGCTTCTTAACTTCAGGTTACAGTCATACAGATAAATATACCTGTACTGTGCGTCATGCTAGTGACATTCTTGCCTTCACCATCAGATGGGCACAGTGACCTCATACCAAATCCACTCAGTGCTCATCATGCTCCTAATGCGACCCAAAGACCTACTGCCTGTCCCAGGGGAGTATTAGCTGTGATTTCCAGAGGGCTGACCCTGGCCTTGCAGCAGATTGCTGTAATCCACCAGTGTCATTACCATCTAGAGGAATGACACACTACAGGACGTGAATGTGTGTGGGCCAGGCCTTTGCTTTCACTTCACTCTATTTTCCAGCCACTCTAAAGATACTCAGCTTCCCTGTTATTCAAAATTAGCCCATCAAGATCGGGAAGTTCTGTAACTAAGATTGCCCACAAACTGGTGCTGGAAGCATGGTGTATTTGATACGTTTGGTTCCAGGTCAGAGCCATTGATATTATGATCCCTTTTTATCTCCATTATCTAGATCACCAGAGAATTGCAGTTTGGTTTCAGCATAGTTCAAAACCTGACAGCTGAATGTTGAACTGAGCTGCTGTTTTATACTCAGCCTTTCTTTATCTGCCACAGGTGAACAGGATTAATTCCATTTTCAAACAGTCAATCTTTGCTTTGACATCCAAGTCATGACAACTGGGATATCCTCCCTCTTCAGAACATTTCCTCCTGCCTCGACATTGTCAAGGCACTGCTAACTCTGTATTAATTGCCAGGCGTGTTGTTCTGTAGCAGAAGTGCCGACTGGTGCCGAAATGTTATGGTGAGATTAATACTTCCAGGGCACAAAAAGTGGATGTCTGGGATTTCTTTCCTAGGCTGGTAGACAGAGATAAGTTAGTACCAATAATTTACTTTGTTTCAAATCTTTCTAGGCAGGCCACCTCTTATTGTTTTCCCCAACATGATATTTGTGCAACTTTTTCAAACATGTATGCCATTTTTCATTGCTTTCTTCTAGAAAAATGTCAGTTACAGAAATTTTTAATCAGTGTTTATACCCCCTGTCAGACAATGTTTAATTGCTTTGAAAATACTTTAAATAAAATGTCACTTTTTAAAAAAATAAGGCAAACTTCTTAAATTTTTAAACTGGAAAATGAGAGCCACTATGATAACTGCACCTTTTTTACCCAGGTCATGAAGTCACTCATACAGTTAATGGATGCTGGGACAAAAGAAAAAGCCAAAGTTTGTAAAATCATTATTAATCTGTAGATTAGGGATATTATTAACCTGGAATATAATGCAGTATGTCATACTGCCAACAGCAGTATGACACAGTGACATTAGGAAACATAAATGCCTCTTTCCCAGCAGTATGGAAGAAGTGTGCTTTAAAACAAGCCTGATGCACCCTGGAGCACCCAAGGAACAAGCGCACTTGTATGTCACTCCTGTGGTCACAGCTGCTCCCAACATAACCTGACTCCCAGGTTGTCTTTTAAGCAAATCAGTTCATTCCTTTCTGGTATTCAAAACAGCCCTTGCGTTGCTGCATTTTTAATGTCAAGTGGCAGGGGAAAGTTCTGCATTATTGTGCAAAGAAAATATTACATCTGAGAGCTATGATTTATATTATTAAGTGAAAGAATTCAAAATTATTTCACACGACGATCAGCTCAATGGTTCCTGGTAGCTGGTGTAAAGCTTGGCAGATAGTAATGTAGTAATAACTCACATTTCTTATATTTGGTTATTAGGTCCCGGTGCTCCACTACATTAATTTTCCATGTAAGCAATAGCTGTAGTTGCCAGAGAGATTTTATATAATTGCAGGTGGTAGGAGACATAGTTGGTAATTGCAGAAATGCAGAGGGAGATGTCCAGGAGATGATCTTCTAGTAAGATGTGGCTGTTGCTATGGAATACTTTCCTAGCTGCTGTTCTGCATGGGATTGCTATGATGCATCATTTCATATAAGAGGTTATTTTTAAAGCAGACCCATTTCTTTGCCTGCAAAAGCAAAATCACATCACCTCTCTGAGGAATATTAATTTATAAAGCTCCTGTGCTGGACAGCAGAAATTATATAGAACATGGTTCCTGAAGGAGGCAGGAGAATTAGAGTCCATAACACCAGGCAGCAGTGAAATCAGGCACTTTCACATCCATCTCATGAGACAAACCCTACTCCGTAAGTTAAACAAAACTTCTCTTGCAGATATGAAGATCATTGGCTGTCATAGCAAACGAAGGCTTACCAGAGGGTGATGTCCTCAGTTTAACCTGAGCTTCATAAATTCATTATATCAGAGACAGCCCATCATTCCTTCTTTTTATTTTGAAGTATGTTCTCTGTATGGAGGTACAGAATGAGGAAGTGATGGTGCCAGATATTTGTGATGGACACAGAAGGATGTTCATGTCAAAAGTGCCAAGTGACGTGGTCAGCCTGACTTTTGCTGAAGGATACAAAGAGTGCTGGGAATGCAGTAGCTGCTCGATTGCTTTGTAAGAACAGTTTCCATCTCCATCCCTCTTTGGGAATCATAGAATCACAAAATCACACAATGGTTTGGGTTGGGATGAACCTTAAAGCTCATCTTGTTCCAACACTCTGCCATGGGCAGGGACACTTTCCACTAGACCAGGTTGCTCAAAATCCTGTCCAGCCTGGATGAACACTTCCATGGATGGGGCAATCCCAGCTTCTCTGGGCAGCCTGTGCCATGGCCTCACCACCCTAACAGGGAAAAAATTTCCTCCTAAAATCCAATATAAATCTCCCCTCTTTTAGTTTAAAACCATTCTCCCTTGTCCTATCACTAGGGATAGGACATCTGCCCTTGTAGTAAGTTTCTATCAATTTTTTTATAAGCTCTCTTTAAGTACCAAGAGTCCACAATGTGGTCTCCCTGGAGCCTTCTCTTCTCCAGGTTAAACACCCCCATCTCTCTCAGCCTGTCTCTGTAGCAGATATGCTCCAGCCCTCTGAGCATCCTCATGGGCTCCTTTGGACAGGTTAAGAAAAAAGTCAGGAATTGTAAATTCAGTAATGCTGGCTCGAAAAAGCCATACGGCAGGAAAATGGAAAAAATTAATTCAGTAATAGACATGACTGACAAGTTCTGGTGAATGCTTTGCTCATCTTAAAAATCTACATATTGGGAAGTGTGCTGTGACTGGAGCACATGAAGTTTTTCCCATTACATGGACAGAAAAACTTTAAAATAAGGAAGAAACAAAGCAACATCTCCCTCTATGGGAATCACCTGTACTGCAGCCCCAGGCTCTGGGCAGCTGCAATCTCCTGCAATGCTGCCTTACCTGTCCAGCCAAGCCTCCGCTGCTCGTGCTAGTTCCAGACAGGCTGGGTGGGCTGATGGAGCGCAGATGCTGAGGGTATGAACCATAACTAATTATTTCTAACTAAAGTCTTGGTTTCTTGACAGCTACTCAGAACCTGTGCTTTGAAAGAGTTTACATGTGTTAATGAGAAACCCTATGATTATTGCTGGGTTTTGCTTTGCTTTTTTTTTTCTGTAAAAGGTTTTGCACTATGATTGTCCTCACGTGTGCTACTTTTGAAGGGGTAAGCAGCATGAAGCCAACAGGGTATTACCGGCTCAACAGGTCCATCCTTCGGTCATGTTCAGATTCTGTCACTAGGCACAGTAAGAATAAGCAGGTGCCTGTAACATATATATTCTTTTGTGTGTGTGTGTTTACATAAAGCCCTACGGTTCATGTCAGGGTATGTTATTCTTTTCTACTTGCTTCTTGCTAATTCATCTGATGACATTTTTGTCCATAAAAAATGGCTCATGGAAAGCACTGAGGTGAATATCAGTGAGAAATGGGCCAGGGTATTTGTTTGGAAGTGCTTAGAGGGTCATTCTGAAGCTTGTGGATTAACCAGGCAAGCAGAATTAGTCTCAAGTGTCAGTTGACCTGCCCCACAAATTCAGCTATGGCAAGTAAAGCATTCTCTGGGTGATAGTTGTGGTGAATACTTTCCAAACAATTCATGCAATATAAATACAGTCACATAAACTGTTTATGGGATAATAAATGGATATGAAATATGAATACGAAACAAAATTAGTATCTTTTTATGCACTGTTTTGAAAAGAAAATAGTCAGTGTTTGATGACTTCCTGATTGTACTGATTATTGTCAATAACCCTCATAGCTTGGAAATATACCTCTTAAATTAATTTTTGATTTCCCTGTATGCCCTGTACTGAATTCTCAGAGATTTCTGCCTCATTAGTATCTTAACATTTTTCTGAAGTCTGGATAGTTTTAAGAAAATAGAAGATATGTAGTTTTATGCTAAATTGCCATTATCGCACATGCGAAAATTTACTAATGCCCAACATTTTTCCTGAATACACCTCATATTCTTAACTGCTCTACAGATTGTTTTTCCACTGAAGTTGCTTTCTAGATACTAAAATAGAAAAGGAAAACAAAATCCTTATTTTCTTTCAATGTATGGTTTTGTAAAAACACGGGCATGTAGGAGTCCCAATGGAATTAAATGTGAACTCTGCACAAATCCCTTACTGTCACGTGTATGCATCGTGTTCTCTGTGTGTATGTATGTACAGTTAGTGTTCTGCAGTTACTTGAAATGTATCTCTTGAAACTGGATATGGGAAACAAAACAACATCTGGTCACTCAAACCCCTATTTCAAGCCTTCTTTGTGAAATACATTCCCTTTTTTTTAACTGAGAGGACACTTGTTGCTTCTCCTTAGACCCATTTGCATTTCAGAGTATTTCAGGGTTGTTGTTGCCAACATGTTCATATGTGATTAGTGATTTTGCAAATCAGATCTTTTAGACATGTTTCTATTAAACAGAGCTATAGAGATCGTTAATCACTTTAGAAAGTCTTGCCTGGTATTTTTCCTAATGGGATGTATCATAGGTCTTTCTTAAGCCCGTTAGGACTGGAAGGGGAACATCCTTTAGCCCCTTTACCATGGTATGTGCAGACATGATGCCATTACGGAGCTCAGCCAGCAGGTGGAGTTTAAATTGCATTTAAACAGCAGTTTTAGACTTTGATTAAGGTTTATCTGAAACTGTGCTACTGGAAATGCCTCTTATGGACACTTCTGGAAGAGCGTTGGGTTGGTAAAGTTTTGTCGCCCATCAGACTATTTATATGTAGACCACATTGCTGCTGCAAAGGTGGCATGGGCAGTTAATATTACCTTGCTTGCCTCGACTTTGGAGTAATGTGGAGGAGTTCTAAATAATTGCCATTATGTGTAAATAAAAAAAAAAAGTCATCTGTCATTTTTGTGTGTACCTTAACAGACATGAAGGGAGAAGGAGCACTCAGATGAACAGAATTACCAATTTAAACTGTTTTATTTTTTGCATTAATGGCAAAAAATAGGATTAGGACAAGTGTAGGATTTGATGGCAGTGCTTCACTGCATTAAGCACTGAAAGAGATGAAAGGGTCATGAAGTATCTGACAAAAATCATAACACTGCACTGGTAGCAGTGGGAGGTAGATGAGAGCAAGGTTTATTGCATCTGTCACTGAGCATTATTATGAACCTAATGCTGAACAACAGCCGAAGCAAGAGAGAACTGGAGCTGGCCAACCCTTCTGAGCAGGATATGGCTATGGCTGGCATCTGCCTAGGAATGAAGCCAGGCTCCAAGGCTTATACCTCAATCTTAGAGATGAACTGTGTGGTCTGTCATCACTTTATCTTGCACTGTGAGTTCTGGTTTGAGGTTAAAGACAGGAACTTCTTAGTAAATGCTGCTATGATAAGCTACTGTGTTCTGGAGATAGCTTTTGCTGTTATCCAGAAATCAGTATAAGAGGTGTATAAGACTGTGAAGAAAAACAATGATGGGATTTACTTTGGTTAATAGAGTTGTAAGCGGTACTGGCATCCAGGGAAGACCTTCTGTCACAATTTTCAGGAAAAAAAAAGTTGTTACACTGTGCTGTGGTGATTTAAAGGTGAAATTTTGAATCCTTTTGTCCATAAATGGTTTGCAGAACCCCATGTCAACAGAGTCTATAAAATCTAGAGTCCTACTGGACACAAATCAGGCAGGAACACCCAAAGAGAAAAAGGAAAGCAAACCAGATGGGCAGACCAAGGACTGCCAGGTTACTTTGACTTCCTCTGAGCTATGCAGGAGAAGAAAGGGCATTGGCAGCTGTTGAAAGCACGTGATGACACAACTTGATTGCTGCAGAGACAATGCGAATTACAGGCAAAACACAAGCAAATTATAACAGACTGATATTTCAGTTGTAGAGGCTACAGAAAAACTACTGCTTTCATCTAAACCAGGTCTGTCCTGAACTAGTGACACTAACCCTGTGACAAAGGACTCAAAGGAGAGGTGCAAAGCATCACAAAAATCGTGTTCAAAGCAGATTACGCAGGCTGGAAAAAACTTCTGGAAGATGTCCAAACGTTTGGAAACATTGAAATGTTTTTCAGATCCTTGCATCTGCAAATGTGCTTGTATTCTCAAATCAGTCAGCAGAACACCTTAGGAGCAAGAAGGAAGTAACAGGAGCTATAAAATGAGCATCTCAGCACCCATAAGGGATGCAGCACTAGGGAGCAGACAAACTGCAGTAGGCCAAAGTAATATTAAACAAAGGCAGAGCCAGAATTTACTACCGAATACCCTCAGTTCAGTGAATACATTTCACCTGGCAAAAAGAAGAATTTTCTCCATACTAAGTGCCAAAAAAAGGAAAGTTGGCAACCGATGCTGGAGAAGGAGAGCGGCCATGGCCACGGAGGCTGTCATAAATAACGCTGGGAAGCGTTCCAGGGGGCAGGTCATCCCTGCCTGGGTGGGCTCAGACAGCCAGCCCCAGCTTATTCCTGCTGTCTCGCCAACTGCAAAAATTAACAGCATTTTGTTTGCCACCTTAGAAAACCTCAGCAATCCAAAGGCCTGGACGATGTGCTTTCTGCCATAGCAGAAGGCTGACTCTGCTGATCTAAGGATCTGTTCCAGTGCTGGGTCTCGTGTTTCAGTTTCACATCAGCACCCTCTCATGGCTCACTAGGAGGCAATGCTGAATCAGCATCTCACGCCACAAAGACTTTTTAAAGAAAGCTACAAAAAGCAGAGAAAATACATGGCATTCCACTCTTGAAATGATACACTATAAACAGGCTTTCCAGCCTCCTGGTGCAATGCTTCATGCCTGATGTCAGCATACTTGTGTACTTCGGTGCTTACAGTCCCAACATCATTATACCTGCCAGGATGGAAGGGAGTAACAGACATAAGGGAAGAAAAATGTGCGAAGGATGAAGACTGAGCTACTGGCAAGCTACAAACTTCCCAAAAACTATAAGTGGAAAATTCTGGCAAGATCAGGCTATTTCTTTTTTAATTAAATAAACTCTTCTAATATTTCTGTTGGGCTCGATGATCTTAATGGTCTTTTCCAACCCAAACCATTCTATGATTCCTTGTTATTCTTCTTCAGTTTCTAAACAAAATCTAGCTGCCAGCATATGGGGTAGGAGGTTAATGGGATGCACCTGAAATCAGATGGGATTCCACAAGTAATATGCTGCTTGGATTCCCACATGTTAACTGCAGTATTTCCAGCAGAATGATTTTTATTTCAGACATCAAAAGAAATGAACAAGCATTAAAAAAACAAAACAAAAAAAGAAGGAAAGGGTTCAAAGTCAAGGACAGTGAGTTGCTGTACAAGATAAAAGAGGTGATGGTGAGGTAACACATGATTTCACCTCTTGGGTTGCATCTGAACCTCAGTCAATCAGTTCTGCAATGAACTCCAGTTTCACTTGGATTCGATGTATATTCTGTGTGATCTTGTCCTTTACTGCCAACACACAGCCGCTGGGAGAAAAATTGCTGTTAGAATATTGCAAAACTAACTCTATTGTATTGTAATGTCTTTCAGTGAGGGTCAAACAAAGTTTGGTGATTTTACATTTGCCAGGGTTGAGGAATGTTTGGACAGTCACCTCAAGAGTGTCACAGAGACTGCTAAAGGAGGCAAGTGTTGTTTTATATATGTGCCAAAAAAATGGCAAATTGCAGTGAGGCTGGGGAGAGCAAGCCTTCACTTCATTAGTCAGTAAATTACGACAGATGGTTTTAAAATGACTTAATCAGCAGCGAGGCTTTGTTTTCTGCAGCGATCCTTGCCATCACCTCAATCTGAAGACAAAGCAGACAGTGGGGGTTTTATTATTACCACATCTTTGCCGACTTCTAGCAGTCAGAGGGAATAAGGAGGGAGGAATCTAAGGAGGGGAAATGGTCGTGGAAGAGGATTATAGGAGATCATAACTTTGGTTTCTAGGAAACTCACTGTTTTTTGTTAAAGGACCATTGTTTCCTTGCAGGAGCTCCTGCTCTTGTATCGTTTAGGTTTAAGCGTTCAGGAGACCTATGGTAGCTTGTCACCAAGGTTTATTGCTTTTTTTAGGTTATATTAAGGTTTGTTCCCTTCTTGCTGCAAAGAGCAGCATGGTTCCTGTGGCTGTGCCATGCCCCTGTGCAGCTCCCCTGCAGATGGCTGTGCTGGAGGTTGCTGTGATACACACAGAGCTCTGCTTTGCCTCACTCCTTTCTTTAAATCTGGGAAACAGCTCCACGGCCCCGAAAGCAGTTGTTCAGAAGGCAAAGCGCACCTCCAGTTTTGCTCTCTGACTGGGGTAATTACTGAACTAAAATGAGGAGGTTATGGTCAATTCGCAGTGTGCAAGAATTGCCATTGACTGTTTCAAGGAGGGGATTATAGCATGGGAAGCAAAGGGATAGAACACTGCAGCTGGAACAAGCAGGTTTGAGCTGTTGAGACTGCAAGAGGATTCATCAGAAGAGAGTTTGGTGATTTTATCAAATAAAGGCCTTTGTCAGATACACATCCTGAAGATGTGTATTTTCTTGTTAGGCAGTACTTGGGGTCTATCACATGAGATATTTATTATTTTGCCTTATAATGCTATTTGTCAGTGCTCTGGATTGTGTAAAACATGCTGAAGGAGCACATTCTCCCTGGCTCCTGGACTCCATTATCCAGACAATATTAGCTGGGCTAAATCTGTTTCTCCAGAAGGCATACAGGAGACATTGAACTATATTAAAACATTTAAATATACAACCCCAATATCTGTATTTTGGTTATCAGAGAAGCTTTCAACTATAAAAGAAGAATTAATGTAATTAGACAAAGATTCAGTGTTAAGATAATAGAGAAACTTGCAGGGAATGTAGCAGACTGTGAAGACAACCTCTGCACAGGGCAGTGATGTAGTGTGATTGTGTCTAGGACTTAGTCTGTACTTTCAAGAAGAAATAAATCCTGAATGTAGCTACAGAGCTGCCAGGGAAATGGAAATGAAGGGATGCTGGAACAGTTTCTGCAGGGTCTGGCAATAAATAGTAAGAGGGTTAGAGAAATTATGAATACGTCCAATATTTTACTGCAAGTTTAAGGGTGCAGGAGGGGGAGAGTGGCATGACAGAAGGTCATGCATGCACAGCCAGCATGCCGGGAGGTCCCCGGTTTGATCAAGAGCTTAAAATACTTGAGACCCATCTCTTTCTCTTTTTCAGTCCGGAGAGGCTTTACTGCAGGAGGTTTCAAGTTTCATCTATTTCATGGTTTGGTTGATGCCCATATATGAAATTATTAGGATTATGAGCTGATGCTGTCCACATCCAGCTGATGAGTAACAGAGCTGGGATTTTTATTTCTGGGAAGTATTAGCCTTTCCTCATGAGCCAACTCTATTCCAGCCTGTGCATCTAAACTTTTCATCAAAGAGGTTTGGATAGGAGACAGAGCTGGTGCCAGAGACACTTGTTATGGTTTCAGGCATCTGATAGCAGGATAATGAATGTGCAGCAAAGATTTTCAGATAGGTGTCAGGAAAATACAGGGACAAACTGATTTGTTAAAGAAGCAGAATTAGTCCAAGTCTTCTCTTCATACTTTCAGGAGTGCTGGCTCTCAGGATCAGAGTCTTTCTCTGATGGCAGGAGGGAAACCAGATTGCATTTTCCTAATGTGAGAGTGAATCTGGGAAGACATGTTGCAGTTCCACCTTTCAGGAAACAACAGCCTTTTTAATCACTGTGGCTTGACAGCCTTGCCACACATCATTGTGTTTTTCCAGTTTGGACTCAGGAAGACTAAAGTAAAACAAAACAAGTCAGACCAAATTTGTCCCTCCAAAGAGGCAATTAAAAAACTTGAACCCAAAACATGCCAAGGTTTACATTAAATACTGGAAACAAGTGAGAAGCAAAACAGAATAACATGAAGGTTCTACATGTCTCTAAATGGATGCTAACAGATCTTAGTGACTGGCCAGATGTGCTGTCCAAGAGGTGGCTCTCCTCAGCTGGACTCCCAAGTTCTGAACTCATCAAAGTCTAAAACTCTAGGACAAATGGCAGCAAAAACAGCTTGCTTTGGGGTGGTTGCATTTTCAGGCTGACAGCAAAGAGAATGTACAGTAAAGAGTAAAGAAGTTTTAAATTGTCTTTGATTAAACTTGCTTCAAAATACAAATAAGCAATTATACTAGTTGGAAATATATGGCACCGAGTTGTCCAATTGGGGTAAACTGGCACGGCTCCACAAAAAATGATAGTTCTGCACCCTTTGACACCAGGAGACAATGTGCCCACTGTATTGAACCCCAGTGGCACTTTGAAGGTTGTGTAGCAGCCCAGTTAAGGAGATGTTTTGTGCTTGAGATGGTGCAGATTGCATCTCCCCCATCATCCTTTGCCACATGTGACTCCTAACGCTGCTTGTTTGGTCCCTGCTCACCCCCGCTGGTGAAGCCTTGCTGTGGTGGGAAGGCACCAGCAGTGTTGTATATTCCCTAGCAGGCATTACTTCTGTGAGAAGAAAATTACAGCTCTGACTTTTATTATCACCTTACCACCACCTCTTTTTTTATGATTCATATTGCTTTAAGAGATTAGTTTTCTTTACCATTTAACCTTTCTCAATATTGCTGCCTGAACCAAATTTATGTCTTGGATAAATCTATGTCCTCCTTTTATTGAATCCAGGTACTTTTCATAATGAAACTAGGGTCATGTGATCTTTGATTGTGGTACTTTAAATTCTTTATTGAAAATGTATATTATATATTTTTATGACATTAATTAAATGTCGCAAAATAAAGGACAGCATAAAAAATAATTAATGTTTCTGTTTGGCTCATTATCTCTTTGGATTTGATTTGTGTTCAGAGCTGGAAATTCATCTGATCCATATAGATTTAGATGTTTCAGAGCACTGCCTCATGGCAAAATTTAGGACTGAAGAGAGAGAGCTCATTTCTTGAATACAGTACTATATTTTTTTATTTGCTTGCAAGTTCCTTGGGTAAATTGCTTTCTCATCTATACAGGATGTTATTCCACCTTCATCACCAGAGAGTATCTGAGTGCCTTCTAGCTAAGCATTATATGATCCAGCTGACATCTGCCATGCTCATTCTCTCTTTCATCCTTGCCCCAACGTGTGCATGTTTGGTTGTTGGGTTTAGATCTACGTGCTGCCATGTGTCAGTGTTACAGAAAATCATATGTGCATCAAACAGTCTTCTAAATAACTTGCATATTGATCCTGCAAGACCCCTCTGGTTTATGGCCTGAAATTCTGAAAACTGAACTGGAGGTATGAAGCTATTATAATCTTGCAAGACAGAAATAATTATAAAATCCATCAAGATTTCATTATCTTTACGTATATTTTTATGTTATTCCAGCATCTTGGAGATCTTTAACCATGAATTAGAGCATTTGTATGAGAAGCTGTACAGTCTGTATTTTCAAATCATTTACAATATAATTATGAGATAGCAGATCTTGTCTTTTGATACATTAAACCACCTTAATATAGATAAAGGATGCAATTGCCTATTAAATCTCATAGAGAACTTCTAAATGTCAGCAGAACTAGATTTCTGTTAAGTCTCGCAAGCAATTTCTATATGGGTGTTGCTATTAATAATAATGATAATATTGTTTTTATTATTTTTCAAAATAATAATGTCCTGTACAAACACAGAACTATGCCCAAAAGATGTTTAAAAACTCTTTCTGGTACACAGCAGGGAGTTCAGGTGCTGCTCAGATTCAGGTTCAAGCCCTGCTTAGAGCTTCATGAAAGAAACCATCTGATGAGGTATTTCAGGAGAATATGGAAGCACTTGAAAGACAAGTTAGACGACGATTGACATTTATTGACTTCCTGCACCATCTAGTGGGGATTAAAATTAATTGCTCTTATTTTATGAAGACTCTAAACTGTTCAGGATGCCCGTGGCTTCCTCTCCCTGGCGCTGAGAAAAGCACTGGAGGATCCAGTTCTCGTCATCCTTTGCACAATGGGACCAGGCTTCATTGGGATCATCAGTGCCACCCAGGACAGTGAGTAACTGTCTCATCCAGTGACATATAGGGATCAATCCACCTGAATTAAGGCCAAGAGGACCACCTGGAAGGGCAGACCTCAAGGAGCATTACTGGTGTGCCACTGGGCTGTGGGCATAAGCAGGACTGTGGAGTCAGGCAGATCTCCTGGCCGTGGGAAGCAGAGAAAATACCTGCACGCAGTTCTGATGGGCTCACATTATGGTCAGTGTGTTGAGATGAGTTTCTGGAGATTTGAGTGTGTTTCTTCCCTCTCATGACCTGGGTGGAATTTAGCTCCAAGACAGTCCTGAGTGAATAGGGCTTAGGAGAAACACTTTTCATCACACATTAAGTTTTTAAGTTCTCCCACAAATCACAGAGGAGAAGCCACGATCTGATCCTAGACGTGGAAGTAGGTTTCATTCCTGTAACCTTTATATGAGGCATTTCCTTAAACATAATTCGCCTAATTATCAATGAACAGGATGACATTAAATTAAACTCCTAATTTTCTGTACAGGAAACAGGAGCAGCTTTTTCTGTTGCTGGGCAACACAGATATGCTTTGAAATCTGGTTGAAGTAGTAAGTGACTAACATTTTCAAATAGACATGATATCCTGATGGGGGAAATCCTGATTGCTATAAACAGGCAGGAGGCTGGAAAATCCCACCTACATAATACAGTGTATGAATTAAAAAATTGCTCAGGCTAACTCCAAGGGAGGAATATAAAGAAAAGCTTGAAGAAGCAGAGAGAGATCTCCTCCCCTGAGAAACAGCTCTAATTGTTTCCATATGACTGTTTGTTATTCCTGGTGCAGTCCTAGTTCAGTCCACCCATTGCCCTTCCCTTGTCAGAGACTGTTTGCTGGACATGGTCATCTGTGTGTGTGTGTGTGATTATAGCAGGAAAGGAATCACTCTCTGCTGGGAAACTGGTTCATCAGAGGCTGGAATTTGTCTGTGGAAAATGTTCTTTACTGCAGAATTTCTCCCCTTCCAGTCCAGGACTTATCTTGACCTTATTTCTTGAGAAATAGAGACCAAGTGGATTTGAAATGCTGCTCGTGTAGCTTGAAAAGTCTTCCCTTAGCTTCACTTCAACAGGGTCCCGAGGAGTTCATTGACCCATAAGGAGCTGGGCTCTATAGAGACATCTGCTCATCTTCCTCCTCCTTGAGAAGGTCCCAGCAGTCCCTGTGCGATGAAATGGTCGACTCTGGGAACTTTCCTGGCTGTGGTCAGCTTTTTAGCATGACAGAAACCGGACAGGATAAAGACCTGAATGTAGCGTCTGCTTTGTTTTCTCCTTGTGAGTGCAGGATTCCTGTTTTTCAACATGAATTTCACACTGGCGGAACATCATTCAGTTGTTGCTGTTACATCCCATTCTATATCGTTGTTTGCAATGGCAGAATTTCATACAGGTTTGTTGAGGGTTTTTTATTTCTATTTTTTTTTTCGGCTTGACACTGACTATCACTGACACGTACTTTGCTGCTTTGTCTGAGAGTTTGGAAAGATCTGTTGCCTTGCACTGATCTTGATGTGAGAGGCAACTGATGTGTAAAGTCTGTTACTGAGCCACTAAAAATACACATTCCAGCTGCCACACTGTTGCTCTTCAGACAAACGATATGACTGTTTTAAAATACTGTTTCCTTTAAAAGCCCACATTGCAACATGTCAGAGCAAATATCTTCCTAAAGATGCTACTGCATTCACATTGATCACCACAGCATTTTCAGCTCTAAATAATTTTAAAGCTGATGGAGAAATGCTTATTTCTCACCTCCCTCAGAAGGCAAAGAGCTTCCTACCACAGAAGCGTGATGTGACATTTCCTGGTGCTTGGGATGCTGGAGCAGCAGTAGATGTTGTTGAAACACCTGTCTCACGGGTCCCATCAATAAAACCTAACAACACCTTCTCTGGGAAGGTCTCACTCCTTTGGTATTGGCAGCTCTGTTAACACAGCCCCTGCCTGGTGAGCACAGCAAGCCCCCTGGTCTTAATAGTCTTCCAGAGTGTCAGAAGCTGCCTAGCAAAGCATCTTCCTAGGATAAAGAATCCAGTTTTCATAGACATTTGTGACTATTCATATTTAAATTCACTGAGAAGGAAAATGGAATGTCAGCAATTTTGGATGACTCTTACACTGAATTCACTTTTTTTTCCTTTTCAGCTTTTTTTTTGCTATAGATTTTGCCAGAAAACATACTTTGTGCATGTTACTTTGACAGATCTGGCAGAATTGCAAACAGAAATGACTGCAGATACCATGCTGAGCATGTAAAAATGGAAATCCCACGAATATCGCTCTTAAAAATCTGGCTTTAAGGACCTGGTTTACTTTTACTTATTTTATTAATTAATCCAGGTGATGAGAGACTGAAAGTGCTGGTTTGAAATGCCCTCTCTTGCATTTCTCCACTCAGCTCTGCCCACATGCCTCAGCTCTGATCAGCTTTTCTAATTCACGCCTTTGAGGAATCATAGAATCGCAAGTGGTTTGGGTTGGAAGGGACCTTAAAGACCATCTCTTTTCAACCCCTCTGCTGTGGGCAGGGACACCTTCCACTAGACCAGGTTGCTCAGAGCCCCCTCCAGCCTGGGCTTGAACATTTCCAGGGATGGGGCAGCCACAGCTTCTCCGTGTGTTTGTGCCAAACTCTCAGATATTTTTGCTGCTGAGATTGTTGACCACAGGGAGAGGTGACCTTTGTCACTTAGTCAGGATGCCAGTAAGCACAATAAGCTCTTTCTAACCTCAAAATGAATAAAAATTAAAGATCCCAAACCTGTCTTCTTTATACTTTGTGCTTGAACTTGGGAGTTTTCTTGGCTTTATCGTTCATTGCTTTCCACAGTAAGGTTGTCTGTGTACCTTCATGTATCTGTCCAGCAAATACCTGCAGACATGACTTTCTTTGCTTCTGATTTTGATTCTGATCACAATCACAGAAAAAAAAAGCCATTCTGGAACTTAGGTACGTGTTAATAACCAATGGGACCCCAACAAATCGCCTGAAATACAAAGGTGGGTCAGATGAATGGTTTGTATATAAGTAACTCCCGGTGAACCATCAGGTGGGAATTAAAATTTAATTTAGAATGTACTATCACTGCTGCAGTGGTGGTAGTGGTGATTTACTTGATTGACTGCTGGTTTCTTTCACCTTTGCAAGCCTTAGGTTTTTACTATCTGAGGAAATTAAGGCTGAATTGCAGCAGGAAATTCCTTGTACCCAGGTGTTTCTGGTTATCCAATGAATAACTCGGCTGGTGGGGAGGTGAGGATTAGGATGGGATGGTTTGGAATCTAAATGGTTCTCATTGCCTGGTACCACACATTGACATGTCAGCCCTGTATTTGCTCTCAGTGAAGGATGGGAAATCCTACTGAGCTGGGAAACAGGTCCAGCAAGCAGTGATAATTCCATTGTTCTTTTTAAAAACTAAGGATGGAAAACTGGTTTTATTAGGTTGTCCTGATTTAATGCACTGAATTTAAAAATCACCATTGAATTCTGTTGGGTCATTATTTGAGTTTCCTTAATAATGCAGTGGCCTACTCTACTGCTCCTATTCTCCAGCCTGGCTTTGTGTTATTTTCCTTTCGGATGAAAGCAGGGAGGGCCCAACCTCAGTTCCACTGACTTTCTGGGAGATGGATCAGGCTGGAAGGTCTCCAAATGGCTGAGCTGCTCTTTTGTGAGTGAACACAATCAAAACAAGTCTTAATTGAGGAACTGATGACCCTTTGCTGAACTGTGGTGGTGGTGATAGGCTTCGTAATTCAACTTAGTAGGTGAGTAGAGAAAAAAATACACCTTGATTAAAGTAGTGCTTTCTGACCTTAAGATTCATGATGCAGTGGACATACCATGCAGTGGCAGGCCAGTTTGATTGGCATGGAAACACACACTGACTTCCCTTCCTCAGCCAGGTTTGGGAATGCACTTCCCCAGTGCCGTGGTGATGTGATGGAGCGGTTCCTTTAGCCAGTCCTGTGGCAGCTGTGACCTCTGTGCTTGACGTGGCCCATTCCAGGGGTGTGCAAAGTTCCCCAGAAAATTTTCTGTCTGCTCTGGGCTCAGAAGCCTCTGAACTATGAGACCTTGGTCAAGAGATCCCTCAGCAAGAGTGGAATATCCAGGAATAAGTCTTCTACTGCCTTGATACACTTCTCAAAATGTAATAATGCTCCATTCCCACTTCAGCTATTCAGGAGAAATAAAGGTATTAAAAGAGACAGAAATGTTCTTTCCTTCGCCCAAAGCTGAGGAACCTGTATTTCATGTACTGCAGGGAAGCCAGCAGCTGACTCTGGGAGCTGCTGTGATGTGCGAGCTGGCAGCCAGGCTTGGAAAAGAAAGAGTGAGGGAGCAAGGGAATTATTTTCCCAAGCCTCCGAAGCTTTGATTCCTGCAGACCCCTGGGCTCGGTTGCATTGTCAAAGCTAAGTGGATGGAAACAGAACCATTTCCCTTCAGCAGTCATTAAAGAAAATGACTTCAGATTATTCAGGGTTTCAGGTAGTGCTGCAGCAGCCTAATGGAGTGATAACCAGTTACATCTTCCTGGACTGCACTGGCAGATACAACCCAAGTTTGTAAAACACCAAAGGTATCAGTTCTTCTCCAAACTGCAAATGGAATAGCCCCAGAATAGAGTAAATCTATGCAAACCGTCGTTAGTGCCAAATGGGAATGTAATTTGCAGGCATGTCTCAGCAGAGAAAGTCCTTTCCTATAGCAGAAGAAATTCAAGCAGCCACATGGAAGTACTTTAATTTCAGCATTAACCATCAGAGGAGATGGCTGTTGCAGATCATGGAAGCCAGGTAATTTAGTTCTGTACTTTGAATACGTGCAGTGCCAAGAAATATTGGGAGATGTGGAATGTTTAACGCAGCCCTGCACCATCAGTGCTGCAGAGTCAGGAGGGGAACCAGAGCAAAACTCGTACTGAGCTGATTGATGCCTTCATGGAGCCACAGCACAGCTGGGAGCTGGCTTTGAAAAACCTGAGCTTTGCTGTTTGCCTCTCAGTCGTGAGATATAAAATGAGCCTGGATGTTGCCGCCTTCTCCATGGTGTGATTTTTACAGTCAGCAGCCTATGTCTGCCAGGGGGTGAGGCATGGAGCTGATATCCCCTACTAGTCTTTAGCCCTCCCTCCCTCCAACTTCCCTACCTCCAAACCTGTGAATTCAAATAGCTCCAGGGTAGGTGGATTTTTCCACCCTGTTCCAGGTCTAATTTCTCTTTCAAACTAGTACCGTATATCTTTCCCCACCTCCCACTTGTCACTTTATGGGTTGCTGGATCTGTTTCCTTTAATGCTTGAAAATATACAGTTAAAATCACTTTAAAATTTACTAATATGCCTTTTTATTTGAAAGGCTTATTTCCCTGAAAGGCTTTCCCAGTCTTATATGAGGGCATGCTCTCTAATATTAAACATTTTTTTGTTAAAAATGGGTGCACATATGTTTGATATTTAACTCGAAACAAATGGTGAGAGTGGAGAACATAAGCAAAATTACACTTTAGATAGCTATAAAAGGTCATTTTTGCTTTAAACTACAAAGGATGGATAGGGGCATATGACACACATAATAAAGGCAGAGGTAGGTTTAAAATGCCCTTAGGCTACTCTGAGGTCAGCTGCTAGCTTACAAGAAAAGACACATTTTGCCTCTCTTTTTCTTTGCCACCCAAAAGTGTGGAGTAGCAAGCTGGGATCTGTGTGCAAGGAAGGTCACTCAATCTCTATCTTAAAACCCATCACATTTTTCTCTGTCATTTTTGTAAGGGACACTGAACTCTCAAGCCTAATAATTGAATAATTGACTCCAAACTAACTCCCCTCTCTTCCTGGCTGAAAATTGGAGAAGGGCTTAGCTTGTCATGCTGAAGAAACCAGTGCTTGTGCTCTGCCATATGATGAGAAATTTCTCATTATCAGGCATCTGAATGATCAGCAGAAATTACATGTGTTCCTCTCTGGTGCGGACAGAAGGGTTTCTGCAAGAGATACTGAAAACAAGCAAAACTTGCTTTCCCTGCAGTGGTGCCACGGCTGCAGCACTGGGCTGAGTAACTGGGTTTCCTTTGGGTTGTGGATTTAGCCTGTGCTGGGCTTTTTGGTCAGGGCTTGGTTTGAAAACTGCCAAGCACTCCCTGTGAATTTTGAAGGGGAAATGAAGCGGGAAATGGGCCATTTCTCATTTAGAGCTGGCACGAGACCAAACCAATGGGAGCAGATGAGATTTCCAATAAAACCTTCCTGAAAGGCAGAGGAGGGTAGAGACAAGAGGCTGGTTGTAATCTGGCTCCAGCCATCTGCTCCAGGAGCACTGGGAGTGCAGGGCAGGGGATCACTAGCACCGTGTCGATAAAAGTGACATGGAAACTTCAGCTCAAATTTGGTCATCAGGTGGCTTTTGCATCTGCCAGAACATCTTTTTGGCTATTAGAGACAGATTAGGGAAGAAATAGGGAACAAGAAGGTCAAAACCTTACCTGTAGCTCCATCCATCCAAGGCTTATTTGAAACCTTGTACTTGTTTCTGTACTGAAGGTGCAAAGAGTCTTACTGTTTCTTTGCAAAGTAATGCAACTTTTTAGTTGATTTTTCCCTTCTTCTCTTCAAAACACAAGAAGGTCATTTATCTTGGTAGGAGTTGTTTAAGGTTTATTAAATCCTATCAACAAATCATGGGGTATTTCTGAATTTTAGACATGAGATATGTAGGCACATTTAAAGCACTTGGAGCAGAAACTCAATGCATTTTCTGATTATTCCTGAGCTTTGTACTCCAGTCTGTAATCATTAGAAAGCAAATTGTCCATAGCTCCATCCCATAATATAGAGGTTATTAATGGGAACCAGGTATGCTCCTTCAAAGGAACAGGACCATCAAGGATCATATCTGTTTTTCATGTTCTAGAAAACATTTCACAGGTTTAATGATTGCTCAAAGGGGTACAAAAAAAATCTGGACAATAAATTCAGGAGCTAGCTCAGTTAGAGGTACAAACACATCCCCTGGCTGAAATTCCTCTTATTGAAGCCTGATAGTCTGTGCTTTGTCATACCAGGCACACGAGCTTCCAGCTGCCAAGATGAGGGCACGCTGGCAAACAGCCGACCCAGCTGCTGTGGTGACAGTGCCATTGTAATCTTTTATTTTTTATGCTCAGCGTGTATTGAGGGTGATCCCTTTGTTCCATATGGCTTCCATATAGTGACACTGCATCCTGTGTAGGAGAGGTCAAGGAGTGGATTATCAGCAAGTGTTTCAAGTCAAGAATGAAGGGAGCTGGCAGGGCAAATCCGCACAAAGCCTGTTCTGTGCTTCCCATCGGTGCGGTGACCTCTGGGTTTCGGTGTCTGTGTGTTCCCCCCCTGCTCCCTCCATGTGCTGAGCACAGCACTGGCCGGCATGTTAGCACAGCATTTCCCTGGCAGGTTTTTAGATGCAGAAAGAGAACAAAAGCACCCCTGAAAGGCTGGCTGAAATGTTTGGTTATAAGTGGAGAGGCCAGCAGCAGGGAGGGAGCAGTGCAGGGAAGGATATGCTTCCATCCCCATCTCCATCCTCACCCCACCCTGCTGTCCCACTGCCCAGCACCCTTGGAGCCAGGCGTTGTGGATGGGTGTCACATTTGCTCACTTACAGTCAACTGGGGCCTCCCCAGTTAGCCAGGACTGATGATAAATGATGGAAAGTGGCTCAGTACCCTTGGGCGGATCCCATCGGGCCCCACAGACCTGAGCGTGTCTAAGTGGTGTAGGAGGTCACTGCCCATTTCCTGTGTTGGTAGGTATGCAAAATTCATAACTTCATTTTAATAACTCCTGACCTGCAAGACCTGAGCACTTGTAAGCCTCACAGAATTATTACTGGCCAAGTAAAAATTGTATTCCATTTGAGCATTCCTCATATAATATCCCCACTGCAGTCAGCACTGAAAGAAAAACAGTGTTGCCACGGCTGTTTCTCTGGTACCTAATGAGTTAGCTTTGGCTGGGGATCAGGAGCTTTTGGCTGCTGTAGGTTACAATGACCACTCAAAGGCTTTAGATATTCTGGACTGTACCTTGTTGTTTAAAGATATAAAATTAAATTGGGGCTGAGGGGAGGGTAGTCAGCTGGTTTCAGTGATGTTGGAGAAAGCATGTGCAAAACCCTATGCTCAGCCTCCCTCAGCAGGAGCAATGCCAGAGGGGAACTGGGCTGGAGTAGGCTTGGGGAGAGAGGACAACAGCCAAGGGGTAAGGACTGAGCCTCTGGCATGGCCCAGGGTGCTGGGAGCTTCAGGGATGCTTGTGGGGAAATGCACGTGACCTTCTTCACCCTCACATCATCTATCGATAGGGAAAATAATTTCTCCTTCAGTCTGGAAGTCCTCTGAGGTTTGTAAAAAGGGGTTTATGAAGACACAACCTCTTGCATGGGAAACTGAGGGGAATGGGTGAGGAGGGGCTGTTGCATCCCTCCTGCTTAAGCAATACTCAGGGGTGGAGGCTGGTAACCCCTCTCAAAGGAGAGATTTCAGATGGGGAGTAGTCTGGAAGTGATCCAGAGAAAAGGGAATATGTAATCACTGCCATAAAAAGAGAGGCTAAACAGAAACACAGGGATTGGTAAAACTGTATGTGGGCACATTGAGTAAGGAATGCTTTGTCCTTTCTGTCCTCAGACAAAAGGAGGGAATGCTCAGGGAAATGACAGAGCGACAACTCCTGAACAAATAAAAGTGCAACGAAGTCCTGGGAGCAGTCCTGGAAGCAGTCCTGGAGCTCAGCTGGTTGGTGGCAAACATGGTGCCCCAACCTGGAACCTCAGGTTTGGGAGTTTCTACATGCCAGCGTGGAAGAACCAGGAGAATCATCACACTGTATTCATCCTCTTCCTCATTTATTTTTCCACAAGCCTGAACACCAGCCACTGTCAGCTGGTTCATCTTTGTGTGATCCATTACAGACATTCTTGCATACTTCTGATTTTATTTCTATTTTGCTGTTATTTCTTTGTTCACCCATGAAAACAGATTATCATTCTCTTTAATTTTATGTGTCAGAAGGAACAGATGCCAGCAGTGAAAACAAATCTACAAAGTTCTTCCCTTACACTCTATTTACACTGGATCATCTTCTGTCTGATTTGATTTCAGCATCAATATTTTTCCTTTTTTACCCTTGTGCCATGCAAAAAACCAGAAATAGTAAAAGGGATGGCATGATTATGTTCCTGTAAATAATATTATGTTGACTCTGCTGTGTAGAAAAAATAATTTATTTGAGTTAAAAAGAAATATTATTGACCATTTTTGCCTGGCAAGTCTAAAGCTCATTTAGAATAATAAAACCCACTTTTCAACTGAATACCCTGGAGTGTTTAATATTTCAGTTTTAATAGTGCGGCAAATGGATCTTGAAACTGTGGATATTTGGTGCCCAGGTGCGATAGAAAATCCTGCTAGAGGACTGTGCCTGTCCAAGAGCCTGAGTGCCCAGGTGGCTTACACAGCATCCAGCTTGGCAAGCAAATTAAGAGTACAGGAAAAATGTCTTTTCCCTCTTCCTGTACCTTCTTTGTTAGATTCTTTTTAAGGAGTTATGGAAAAATGCTTTGCAGATGGCATTTCTCTCTGTTGCTAAAATATATCCAGTTCTTCTACCACAACAGTGTCAGCTCCTTTCCTGTGGACAGTGACATGCTGAGCTGCCTGAGGTCTGCCTGCTGTTAGAATACACAGAAGAAGCTCGTCCCATTAAGTTAAAAGGAAAGGTTGGGAACCTTACACTGCGTGGGAGATTCGTGCCTTATCATTGTGCAAATGCATAAAAGCAAACACTTAGGAGACATCAGTCCTGCAAAAAGTATTTGATTTGCCTAATTTAAGCAACAACCTCAGAGGTTTGATTTAGACTTCCTGGGTGAGACTCTTCATGGATTTTTGTTGGGAGATTCATGGCACTGGAAGCTAGGAGCACATTAGATGAGATACAACTCATCTATCACTGGCCAATAAATGTTGCCCAGCTCATTTCTGTTTGCAACCTCATAATTTCTGCTTTGCCAAAGCACATCTTCCAGGAAGACATCCTGCCTTCGTCTGAAGACCTCAAGAGATAGAAAATCCAATTCTGCTTTTGTAATGTGTTAATCACCCCCATCACTCAGCCCCAGTGCTGGGGTTCCGGTTCCATTTAGCTGACATGCAAACTGCCATTAGGGCTTGTTAGAGCAGTAGAACTGCTGGGAGTTTGCTCTGGACTCCTTTGGACCAGACTCACATTTTCATGAGAGCATTGCCAGTATTTTTGCATCTATCATTTGTGACTTTTCTCTGTGTGACCCTTAAAATGTTTACAAACTCCCAAAGAATAGTGAAGATCTGCTGTTTTGTCTGGTAATGCAGGATCAGTTAATTTATTTCAGATATGTACCTTTTTTCTTAGTCGTGGTGTAACAAAATCATTAAAATTTCCAAATTTTTCTGCATCATGTCAGCATATAAAAACCTGAATGATCTGAAGCATTCATTCCTTATTATTTATGGCTGTTTATTGTCTAACCTAGAAATGCCATGAGGATTCTCGTAATACTCACTTGTTGATTCCAAAAGAACTTGATGCTTGTTTGCTATCTAAACTTGTGATTGTAAAATATTAGAATAAAATGGGAGCAATTTATTGTCCAGATCAAATTTTCTCTCAGCAGGATTAAAACTGCCCCAGCAGTAAGGAGTTTACAAACTCACTAAAGAACTGTAATAACTTCCCTTCTCACTGCTGGGTCAAGGAAAGGTAATACATGTTTCCAATCAGCTTTGAATTGAACTCAAATTGTAGGGTTTATTTCACTTTAATCCATATGTGAGTTCATGTTAAAGGTAAGAGAAATCACAGGACTGCAAACATGGAGTAGAGTTAATTAAATTCTGCGGTTCCTTTTGGAAGAAGCCCTGGCTCTGCTTATGCATGGAGGCTTCCAGAGTGCTCCTGAGGGCAAAACCAACTGGGAAGTGGCTCAAAGGGTGCAGCAAGGACAACAGCACATGAACTTACATGGAGCAAGAACATTGAGAAAAATCTTGCAACACTTGGGAAATACTTCTTCTTGCTGAGCTGTAAATGCCTACCCCCTTTACCCCCCCTGGAAAAAAAAAAAAGCTTTCTCCTTTCCCCTTTTCCTCCCTGCCCCAGAAAAAAGCAGCTGTAGTTCCTCAAGCACTGGGGGACTCAGCAGAAGCATGTCATGTTCTCAGCTCAGATCCAGATGAGATCTTTCTCCAAGTCAGTCACCACTGCAAATGCTGCTTTTAAAAATGATAAACATTTATTAGTCTTCCTTCTCTGTTTCCCACTTACTGTGGGAATTGGGTTTGAGTTTTTTTTGATTTCTGGTTTTCTGTCCAATCTCATTTTAAATGTGTTCTGGAAAAGAGCTTCATCTAAGTGGGAGAGACTACTCATGTGCTTAGAGTTAAGTCTTCATTTCACTGCCTTGCAGAGCTGGGACCTGAGCTCTGGCCACTTTGCAGGATCAGGTGCACTAAGCCCTTGCTTATCCTTTCGGCAGGTCTTGTTCAGAGACACTGTGCAAACCTCAGCCCCTGGCTGCATTCACCTGGGAGGAGATTCAGCTTGAAGCCAGAAATGCTTATTTAATGTTCCCTTTTTTCCTTTTCTTCCACATCTGAGATGAACTCTTGGAGCATCTCCAATATTGACAGCAGTGTTTGGTGCAAGTCAAAATGGAACAGGTTGCCCAGGGAGGTGACAGATGCCACATACCTGGGAACATTCAAGGTCAGTTTGGATGGGGCTCTGAGCAACCTGATGTAGTTGAAGGCTCATTGCAGGACAGCTGGACTGGATGACCTTTAAGGATCCCTTCAAACCCAAACTATTTTATGAGTCTATGATTCCATGAGAGTTGTGGCTCACTCAAAATCTTCACATCGCTGGGGACACATCAGATGCAGGACCTGGGGATGAGAGATGGCTGGTTACTGCAGGGAAGGTGACACATTTTTGGTTCTGCATGTGGGCATGAAACCTCGCCCTTATCATTGTGCCAGGCTGATCAGCAAGGTACAAACCTCAGGAAAATGTGTTTTGTATGTATTTGGTTGAATAATGGATTTCAGTCACTGTGAATGGTTTGGAAAGTTGAGTGCTCACCAAAGCACCCAACAGAAAGAGCTCTCTCAATGCTCTGGGTTCTGGTTGTTGATGCTTCTGTCTGGAGTTCCTGCACCCAGGGAAACCATATTTTCTTCCCATATGAATCTGGCAGTGAAAGGGTTTTCTGTCTAAAAATGAATTGTGTCACAACGAATTGCATGACGTGTGAGGTTCTGGCAAAGCAAGCCTTCCTCAAGAATTAAAATGTGACATTTAAAAAATATGAATTTTAAAATATTTCACCATGCATTCATTTTGCCTCATGCAATAAAATGAAAGTCTCCCTTAAACAATTTAATTATTCTTAAACTTCACACAGAATATCAGTGAAAATGCAAATCATTTAATTATCAAATATCAGGTTTAGTGTCTCCTGAAGGATTTCTTCATGGCTTTAATAGGTCTCGGATCAGGGTCTGCAGGATCATCTACTAGGATGCCAATGGCAACTGCCCTTTCTAGATAGGCTTGGAGCTTCACCTCCTGCAAAAATTCATCCACTCAACAAAGGAGTGCTTCAGACTTTGCTGAGAAGAGCTGGGTTTGTGCCATGGAGTTCTCCAGTTTGCCATAACCATTTTAATAGCAAATTCTCATTTTCCTGTAATCCACTGCTCAGGTCCTTGCAAGAGTACTTGAAAGTTATTTGTCCTCAAGGGCACAGATCTATGAGGAGGCTGTTTTCATAGATGTGCCCAAGAGCCTTTCCCATTTCGTATCCTAGCTATAGAGAAATGTCCTTGGCTACTCCGAGCTTCTGTTTCCTGAAGTCTCCTTGTTTGCCAACTCAGATGCTCAAGCGCTCAGTTCTCGGTGCTTAGAGGTGATTTCAAAGTGGTTCACTGTGATTCTTCCCCTTATATAAACACTTCAAAATTACTTCAGCAAACTGAAATACTTGTACATCAGCAAAACAGCTTTTGATGATGATTATCTTGTGTTCTGTGCATCCAAGTACCTTTGACTCAGATGGTGTTCTTTTATATAATAAACTTTTATCTCTTAATAACTTCCTGATTGCAAATTCAAGTTTTCTTTTGGGCAAATTTGGAGATACAAGCACAATCCTGTTTTCTCTGTTAACACTTAATTGTTAACACTTTCTCTGTTAACACTTAATTGTCAACACTTTTAATTGTTTTAAAACAATTCTCTTCTTATAAACTCCCATCTCAGACCTGGTGAGTTTTTTATATTGCTTGGGTTTTTAGCATTGTCCACTCATGGAAACAAAGCTAGTTCAGGTCTTGCCAGTTTAGCTTTTATTATCACACACAATTTTTGTTTTTTTACATTGGTCACCTTTCTTTAGCTGCATTCATCTATCAGCCCAGGATTGAGGCAAATCAGTTCCAGCTTTGAAGTAAGAAGACTCTTTTGTGAAAACATCCATAACTACATCCATCCTACCTGGACTCCATAAACGTGCAGTTCACCACCTTGCTGCAATCCCCGTCTCTCTCTTTATGCTGGTGACTTTCCTTGGTCACATTTCTGAGGCCAAATACCAGGAAAAGGTTAATATCAAAAGATACAAGGCAAGAAGGCTGACTCCATTTCATTCAGCCTGAATCTGTATGTGCTCTTGCAATGAACAGATCATTAACTTTTGCAATGCAGCTGCTGAGAGATGTCTTGAAATACTTCAGCTCTCCAGTCAGGGTGATAGCAACTCATTAAAGCACAGTATCTGAGCCCTCTTTTCAAAGGTTTGGAGATCACTGCTGTTTCTCCCTTCTGTTACCACAAAACCAGGAAGGAAATAGAGCTTGGCTGATATTTTATGTCCTTGTGCAGAATGTGGTGACCTCAGAGTTGAGGCACATGCACAGACATCCCTGTCCTGTAAAAAAGCAATCAAGGGTTCATTACCCAGCACAGGAACCTCAGTGCCCATTGGGTTGAACTGGAAATGGACTTTCTTCTGGGACCTGCATTAGGAAGACAATCTGTAAGAGATATTTGGTATTCTGTAACAAACTGAGATTTACATTTAAACTAGAAAAATCCACCCTTTTTCTTCCTTCTGCCCCACCACTGCTGCACCTGAGGCACTGCTCCTGAACAAGTCTTTTCACATCAGTCTCACATCCAGCAAAGCCACATGAAGAGCTGATGAAAGTCCACTTTATGAGCTGATTATAAGTTTTGTCATTACTCTGAGCTAAAGATGTTCATATTTGTGGCATATGTTTAATCCAAGAATCTTTACAGATGAGAGTTAGATGCCGATGTCTGTGGTGCTTGTTCCTGAGCTGCTCCATTGCTCCTGTCAGTGGTCCCACATTCGTGCATGCAGTAGCTTTTCCCTGTCACTGGGTATGAGCAACAGGCAGATGGTGGTTTTAGAGGAGATTTGCCTAATATTCATGATGAGTTCCTGGAGGCAAAACCTAAGAGGAAAATTCAGCTATTCCATGAGGAAATATGTCAGGACAGTGTATGTGTCCATTGAGTCAGATAAAGACAGTGAGCATCCTTCCCCGGGGCATCTGCAGGAGAGGAATTCAGCCTTGTTCTTTCTCAGGAGTGTGTGAATTATCTGGGATGTGGCAGGTACATCTTGGACACAGCTCCCAGTTGCCAACGTTCAGGGTTGTGGGTGCGGTCTTTTGTCTCCAAGGTTTCCATGCTGCAGTTCCTGGGGAATGAACAGCTCGGGGAGCAAGGGGAGCCCTCACAGCCTGCAGCTGCCCCCTCCTTAAGCTGAATTTCATGCAGAGCTCTGCAATCAGCACAGCTGCCATTAGGTTTCTGGGTCTAATTCCAGGTCTGGAGCAGAGCTTGCAAAGCCTTAACCATTTTGTGACCTGGGTAATAAAGGGAGGGAGGGGAAGAGGGAGCTCCTCCCTCCAGGGACCTGTAGCAGCAGAGGGCATTGAAGGGGCTCAGGCCAAAATCTGTGGTGACTGGGGGAGTAGGTGAGAGGGCGTCCTGACCAAAGCCCTGCTTTCTGACACGTGCTTCCTCTCATTTGGTCCATCAGGTTTGTAAAACTCACAGGCAAGCTGCAAGGACCATCTGTTTTCCAGGGACATCAGGGACAAGTGGAGCAGGGAGGAGGAGGAGGTGGCTTAAGGGGTAATTGAAGGTCTTGCAAGTGTGTCTGGTTTTCTTTGAGGGAAGAGAGGTTTTAGGCAGGCTCTTTGTCTACAACTACAGATTATAAGTGATGTGATATATTTTAATGCATTGAGGGGTGGTCGGATGGCTTGGTAAGATCTGACGAGACTCTTTTCACAGACCATGCAAAGATGTGCTGCTGCTGCTGCAGCTGCAACACAGGTCTGTCAGAAACAAGGAGGGAGAGAATAGCCAGGAGAATAGCACAAGGCTTGGCTGAGCACCAGGGGACTTGCCTTGAATTGGACTTTTGCCTTAAACAGGATTTTTTCTGACTTAGATCCCCTCCCTTCCATGCTCCCAGGCTGACGTGGTTAGAAGGAAGTAGAACAAAAACAGTCTAAAAGCAGAAAAGGTGATGCAGTGCTGAATGGGAGGGGATGTAATGGACAGAGGGAACCTAAACCCCAAAGAAATTATGACTTCAGAGGTTTACTTCTTTCTATGTAGTCTGTTGCCTCCAAAGATGACGGAGGAGCAGAATCTCTGTTTGATGAGACTATTGCCTTACAGAAGGTTGAAAACATATATTGCATTAATTTTCTCTGCATTTTGTCTGAAGCGACTTGAAATACGTTTCTGTAACCAACCAAGCTCATTCTTAACTATCACTGCTACACATTCAGCAAGAATTTATAGGCAGTGTTAGAAGCATTCATATCCCTGCCTATTGTTTGTACCGAAAGCCTCTGTCCTGGAAAAAGAATTGCACGTCCTAATGCTCACCCACAGCACTGTAAATCAGGAGCTGGGATGAGCACACATGCATCCTCTCCTGCACTGGCCATCATGGTCTGGGAATGTTTATTTTTATGGGAAAGAGCTACTTCTCCTATCTTGATCCCTCAGTCAACTGAAATAGATCTGCTTTGGTCCCTAGGTGGAAAGATCTGCAGAGTGGAGCAGATGCTGTGGGATGTTTCCAGAGTGAGCAGTGGTCCTAGGCAGAAGCAGGAATCATGAACCATGCAATGAATTGTGCAGACAGAAACATGCCTGCCACAAACAGGCTGTGGCCACGTCAGAGGGCTACCTGCAGACACCTGCATCCTGCACGTGGTGCTGAGGGCTGGGGAGCAGCTGGAGACCTGCTCTTGGTGGGCCTTGCAGCCCTCCTGACATCCTGCTGGAGCATGGGGAGAAGCTTTCACTAGGGCCTGGAGTCTCCTCTGCAGCCCAACCTTGTGCCTGTGCTGCCTGTTCTTCATTTCCTGCAATACCTCTTGTGTCTGGGACATGAAATGTAGCTGACAAGCTGATTGCAGAAGATCACAGCTAATGAAGCAAACTGTGGCTCAGCTGAGAAGAGGAGATCCAGCCTTCAAGGGGAGCATCAAAGATGTGGTTCTCACTGTCTTTATTTGATTGCAAAGAGAGAGGGCAAATCTGCTCTCAAGGAAACTGGAGGAGCTCCTCTGAAGTCTGCTCTTTTCAAATTTACCTTGATGAACTTGAGAGCTGAAACTGGCCTGAAGTATCTATGAAAATTTATTAAGGCTTTGAGACAGATTGTGCTTTTCTCGAATACATGGAGGGGAGGGAGCAGGAACTTCCCTCCCTTAAGGTACTTAAGCATAGTATTGGGGAACAAAAAAAGACAAGGAAGTGATGGAGATGACAAATAATTCCTCTGATGCTGCATGGCCTTTTGACTGATCTTTGGCTATACCAGTGTCCTGACAGTAAAATCACAGCAGCTCTACACTCCTTGTTCCCTGCTCCCAGTGGAAACACCCTGGGGACAATAATGCCTTTCTCCAAACCAATGTGTTAAATAGCTGTGTTTTCTGTGTCATGTCTGGAGGCTCCTGCATGGAGTGTGGGGTGTCAGCCTGCAGCACCCACAGGTGCTGCACTGGGATGTACTTGGCTCCACAAATGCTGCAGGCAGCAGGATCTCAATTTCTGTGTGGTGAGTTTTGAAATCCCTGAGGATAAGCTGGGCTGTAAGACTGCAAGAAAACATTATCTATCCACCCAGGAAAGCCACAGAGGGGCCTGCACACTCTGCTTGGAGCTGGGGCGCACTGTTCGATTAAAAATAGGGACTGAGTTAGTTTTGCTAAGAGATTTAACATTTTCTGTACATTGCTGATTTAATTCCTGAGGAGTAAGTAACATAACACATGCTACTCTCCTATTTCATGGTAATCCTCACCCTTTGTTGTCAGAATACAAGCCAAAGGTGCATATTTTTCAAGGAATTGTTTGAATTACTTTCCTCATCCTGATTACTTTTCTTCACTTTTTCCTTCGTCAACCATCCTTTGGGTATTAACCTTGTATTTATGCTCGTATTAACCAGGGTCAGCATCAGAAAATGCTCTTGCTCTTGCTTTTGCTCAGCCACCTGGAGAAACAGAGAAGGGAGACAGTACCAGACATAGACTAATTTCTAACATGTGTTTCCTGCCAGTACTGGCCTCGGCAGCTCAACCACATAAGTCACCCCGGGAATAATTGCTGTTTGAGTACAGTCTGTGGATGTGCATGAGCCTGAGAAAGCTCTGCCATGGAGTGAGTGTCCTGCTGAACTTCAGGGGGCTGAAGGCAAGAAGGAGGCAGGCTTGGTACAGACGTCACAGTAACTGGTGATGTGCAAAAGATTCAGTTTGGATTAATCTGAGCTACTTGCATAAGATGGTTGAATAATAAAAGGAAACAGCTGTAAATTGGGATGAATATTTCTATCTGGGATAACCTCCCCCTTCTGTTTGAATATCAAAAGTGAAGCCTGGTAGGCTGGGCTTTCTGCTGTCCACACTATTTCCAAAACATCTAGCAGCATCAGAAAACCTAGGTTTGGGTTGCTTTTGTGGTTTTTCTGGACACATGAGGTTGGGCTTGTGGACTTTTGTCTCATGCTGTGCCCTGGGATGGGCTGGATCTGTGGTCTGTCCCTGGCTTGGAGCAGGCATGTCTTTTGATGCCAATGGCCTCATTCAGCTCAAGTGGTGCAGGCATCTGACCCTCAGTAGTTGCACAGAGTGCCCGGGGGTTTGCTGACCTGGAAAAGAGGCTGCTAAGGAACAAGATAATTTTGTGACTATTTATTTAACTTTTGTCTGCAAGTGGATAAATGATATCTCATCTAAAAAAGCCACTTGTGTCTGACACCTTCTCTGCATGTCTGTAATTTTCATTGCTGTATGGCATAACCCCAACACTTAGATGGAGTGGGACTTTTCCGAAGTGTTTTGCTTTGGCACATCTTTTTCCCTCACTGAAGCAGATGGAAATTTTGCTGTTGATTTCAGTGTGAACAGAGTTTCAGTCTGGAAAACCCAGAGTCTCCTGTGGCAATTGGGTCATGGCATGTGATGGGAGCTGTTCTATGCCTGCCCAGGGAGGGACATATTTATGAGCCCAGTTCAAACTCACTGTGAGTCCCAATGACTTCAGAGCTCAACCTGGCCAGGAGCACTGCTCACAGCTGAGACCATATTCCTCATAATTTTGGAAAGGAGAATGCTGTGGAAACTTTTTGCCATTTGGAAATTAAGCTAGAGCAGCCCCAATCAGCCCCTGATCTCTCACGGAAGTGAATTTCCTAATGCTTGTGTCCCTCCCTGTGCCTGCCCTCTCCTACTTCTCTTGCCCTCCTATAACTTGTGAATCTATTGATCAATTTTATATAAATTGAGCAAAAGATAAGAAAGTTCTGAGATACTGAAATATTAAATGTTTATGAGTTCTGTTTATACTGACTGAGAAACATTACAGTACCAGCTTACACAGAAGACACTCTGGAGTCCCCATATGTGATCAGCCCCAGGAAAGATTGCTCCTGCTTCACCTTTAAAATCAATCACCAGAAAAAAAGCAGAGGGATCCAGACTTTATTAGTTTTCCTGTTCACAGACCAAATCACTGTGTTAAAGCTCATGAAGAAGTTAATATTCTCATTTCTAGCTTTCTGCAGGGGCGGGGGCACAGTGTACAGCAGTGGGAATCTGGTTTCTTCTAAGGGCTCTGCCAGATTCCTGGTCTATAATGCCTGAACCTTTTCCTATGCCAAGCTAGGAAGCTGATGCTTTTGGATGCATCCTTTGCACTAACAGCAACTTCCCACACAAGGGATGCAGCTCCTGGTGAGCCCCTGCCTGCCCCCAGAGCTCTCTTCGTGCCCGTGGCTCCTGCTGGAAACTTACTGTGAGGACAAGGAAAACCAAGGGCTGAACTTCTGGAGCTCTGTAGCGGGAACCAGCCTTGCCAGCTTTTCCATTATGCTATTTGTTACATCGTCTCTTATTTCAGTAGATGTGAAACCTAAAAGGTGAAAGAATACTGTTAGAAATGTGGTATTGGAGGGAAGCCCTTCCCCACCCAGCTCTGTTTACCAGGCCTGGGAGCAGAAGGGATCACAATTCACTTCTGATGCTTTTTTTTTCCATGCAGTAATTCCCAAAGAAGTGTCCCTTCTTTAAGCTGTCTTTCTTGCTTTTGAAATTGCACTCCTCCTTGCCTCACTCCCAGGACTATGAAACTAGTTTGTGGCTTTTCATTTTCCTAAGTTGAGTTTCAGCCAATGCTGCTCATAGGGCTTTCCAAAGGTAGCCAAGGTGTGAGTTCTGCTGTGGCTCCATCCCAGCTGCCATAACACCATTCCTTCCCTGTCCCTCCCTTCTTCTGGGGCTGCGTGTTTAGGGGACTGAAGGAACGAGAGACGTAGATTGGGAGGAGACCTCAAGCCCATCAGGTCTGTTCACGCTTTCCATCAGCTTTCTGGGCTTGCCCAACCAGTCTGGCTCCCAGAACAGCTTTTTTTCCCCGTTTCAATAAGCTCGGAGCTGCAGCCATTTCCTTTGGTTTTGTTGGAGTTATTGTATGTGCTGGCTGCCTCACAGGCATGTAACAATCCTTAAAGGCCAATTCTTGTGCAGTTGCATTCACCAGCAGATCTCCACATGCTTTGCAAAAAGGATGGACATTGCTGCTCTGGTTCTCGGTAGGGAAACTGAGGCATGGAGGAAAACACGTTTGTTTCAGAAAACATGTAGATATGGCACCTGGGGACTTCGTTTAGTGGTGGGCTTGGGAGTGGTGGTTAAAGGCTGAACTCAATGATCTCAGAACCTTCCAACCTAAATGATTTTGTGATTCTAGTCAGAGGCTGACCTGGGAAGAGAAGCACGGTCTCCTGCATGCTGATGGCAAACATCTCTCAAGGCACACTGCATGGAGTGTATGAATGATCCCTGCTGGAATTCACAAGCCTCCTCTGTGTGGGGACATGGAGCTGGAAAGGCTGGTTCTCTATTCACCTTGTGCCCAGGGCTTGCTGCTCGCTGAAATTCTCAGCCACTTTTTAAATGCTGTCTGTTAGTTATTCTTTATGGGCCACCAAGCAGGGGTTGCTCATGTTGGGTCAATTCTTGATTAACAAGGTTTAACAGGACCTGGGTTATCAGCCAGAAATAAGGCTTTGCTTTCAGTAGGAGCAGGTGTCCCATCCATGACTGCAGTGACAGGGACACACAGGACTGGCACAGGCCGGGCATGGTGGTGGGAGGCTGGGCAAAGGCAGCAAAATACAGCCAAAATCCTCGGTCTTTTCACCTGCAGGACTCTTAAGGCACAGCTTGAGCCCAGGTTGTGCTGCTCACTGACCCAGGGAAGGACTGATACAGCCACACAGCTACACATTCCTCTCATGGGGTTAAGTCAGGATTTTAAAGCCCTCATTTCAAGCCATGTTCAAACCTACAGTTACTCTTTTATATCCCAGCATCTGTCTGTGATATGGGAACATCATTTATCACTTCCACAGTGCCCTGGTTCTGCATAATGCCCCAGCACTTCAGCTGAGCCTTTTTCTGAGGAACAGCTCACCCAGTCCAGGCTGCCCCTGGGGCTGTGATGGCTCCTGGGGCAGCCCCAGCTCTGCCTGTCTCCAGCTCTCCAACTCTGGGGTTTTATTCCATTTGCATTCCTTCTCTGACTCAGCCTTTAAAAACCTTCCTTGCTACTGCACTGTGAATGGGTGAGACGATTGCATTTTACTCTAGTTCTCTTTTCATGTTGCAGCTTGTTTTCATAACCAGATAAAATATCTGCTGCCATGAGCATCATTTTCGGGAACACCGTGCTGTGTCCCCTCAGTGATACTCATGCCTTTCTCTGGGTGTGGACAGACAGCTTTGTTGTCCTGGCTTTTGTCTCACCTCCTCAGGCTGACCCCAGTAATGAGAAGTTAATTATTCCCAGAGGCAAAATGTGGGGTCAGAAGCTGCTGCTCCCCCAGGTGTGACATGGCCGTGACTGTCACCCCACAGCAGCCATGGGGCGATGCCAGATCTGTGGTGGTGCTGCTGGGGCTGCAGTCATCTTGTTTTCCTAGAAGAAATATATATATATATGTGTGTATATATAGGTGTATATATATATTTATATTGCTCAGTGTTTACCCAGGAGCAAGGAGATTTCCACTGCTGGAAATTCAGCTCACGCATTCCCCACTGAAGCAATCCAGCACTGGTCACAGAGGAGCTGGGAGAGGAATGCTTCTCGTTAAAAATAAACACAGGAAGGCTGGCTATCAAGACCTTTTTCTGCCTTTCATTGCCAGCTTAAAAGGCTCCAGCGCACATGATCCTTTCCCCCCAGGTGCTGGCAGCTGAGGGATGCTGCCCTCCGGCTCAGGTCGCTGCCTCCCATGCTGCTGCGGTGCCATCCCCTGCCATCCCTCTCCCCTTTGGTGGTCCCTGACATCGGGGATGGATGCAAACGGTACTCCCAGTGCTGCTGCTGGGTTCCTTGGGCGACTGGAACTACGGGAGTGTGTGCCTGTGCTTTGTGCTGCACTGCAGGGCCCGAGATCAGGAGTGCTGAAGTGATGACACAGCACTGGCAGCTGAAGCGTCCTCACTCCAGAGGATCCGGGACCTCTGCGCTGTCTTTCTGCATAGCCCAGGGATTTTGGTTTCATTTTTTTACTGTAACTACCTTCTGTGGTCCATAAACTATATTGTTTTCATTTAATTCTGGAAACATAATGAATTTCTGTGGGCTTGTTTCCTGTTCAGTGTAATATCTTTGCTAGATGTGAGGTTTATTTCACAAGCTAGTTATAAATTTGTTCAGACTCACAATTGTTTCATCTTGGGAGCAATCAATAAAAAGAAACATGAGGGAGATTTTAGACCCTTCACATCCACTGAAATTCAGGGACGTAAATCTGTCGTCTGACTTTTTTTTCCCTCATTGCTGAGTAATGTTGGAAAAATTTTAAGCCTCATACTAGTACCTCAGTGTGCCTAAGGAATGGCCAGAGTGTGAAATTCTCCCTTCTTTATGCCCAGAAGTCTTCGGCATAAAAAAGCTCATTGGGTGTTGTGAAGAGGCACTGAAAAGCTGCCAAAAATGGAGGGTTTAACAGTGTCAGGGTCTGTTCCTTGGAAAACCATCCCTCATGTTGTGTCCTTACCTCAGCTCAGTCTACTCTGCCTTATCACACTATCAAGTGGATAATATCTATTTTTTCTTCAGTTTCCCGATAACTTAGGAGAAAAGCTAACCTCCCTGGAGCTAATCTGCAGCTGGCCTTTCTGTGCCTCCTAGCGGAAATACCTAGACTAAAGCTAACATCTGGCTATCAGCAAACAGATTTAGAGCAGCAGATATATATTTAATTTTCTAGATTTATCCCCTTTATTTTTTTGCCAATAGTGAGAACCTGAGGAGCTGCTGATCACACTTTTGAAAAGCTTGCCAAAAAAAAAGCCTAATTTCTCTTCTCACTTGTGCAGGCCAGTTGCAGATTGCTGGTGGTGTCAGTCTGGCATCAATAAAAGCAAATGAGGCGCGGGCTCCCAAGGTCACCAAGAGCCACTTGGGAGACTCCCTGGCGTCCTGGTGTTTTTAGACTCAGCCTGGGGATGCTGCTTGTGCCATCAGGTGCTGCTCAAGGGGGAATAAAATTATCATAATCCAGCCTACTTCTCTTATGGCCATGCATGTCATTGGGTTTCTCCTCAGCATTATGTTTCTGAAGAAGTTCACAGCCCTTTTATCCATGCAGATCTGCCTCATGTGTCAGTGGGCTGGGCTGGTGCTCAGGTACAACCATCTGGAGACACATGGGCACTCGGGGCAGGAGCCTGGAGCTGGGGGGCAGCAGAAGCAGCCCCACAAATCCCCTTCAGGTTGGCAGCACCCCATTCACTGCCCATAGGCCCCCCTCCCTGCCATAGGATCCAGTGTGGTGCTGAGAGTTCCATTTTTCTTGTTGCATTCACACAGAGCTGCTAGTAAATCAGAATTGCATTGAGCCTGGGATGAATTTTATAATCTTGTTTTGTTTGAAGGCTGGACCCCAGAAAGCTTTTTTTTTCCCCCTGGAGGTTGTTTTGCTCTGGATTTGAGAAAATCATGGAGTGTGAAACAGCAACAACAGCCTGAGAAGTCCCTGTTCCCACTGTCTTGAGATGTTGTGATGACTGTTTGAGTGCTCTTCATCCGTTCCAGTACAGACTGAACTAAAGTTACATGGACCATTATTGATGCAGACGATTAAGTGGGTGAGGAATTAATTTAATTTACAAGAGCAAATTCTACATCTAGTGTGTTGCCAGCCCTGAGATACTTTATTAATAAACCAGGTTTGCCACTGAATTCAGGAATAATTTAGGACCTGGTGCCATTAATTAAAAGTAGAAAAGTCTTTTAGCAGCAGATTAATGAATTTGTTTTGATTTTGTATGTTTTTGCTGCCTATTTCTCAGCTCAGTTTCAACCTCCCAGCTCTAAGGCTTGGTGATGGAGCAGCAATCTAAAGTCACAAGAACCTGGTGAAATGTGGATATTCAGGGTTCAGTGTCTCTTAAATTTCCCAGCTCAGTTGTGTGGACAGCCTTAGGGAGTTCAGCTGAAATACAAAAAGAAAGGCCTGAGATAATAAAACCCAAAATTTAGCATTGGCTTTCCACTTCCTCAAGATTTCCCCCCCTCCATGCTCACTCCTTCAGTGAGGTGTTGGGTGGGCTGAGGCAGGGTGACCAGTGTGACCCCCGTGCTGAGCGTGGGGTTCTGAGAGGGTGGAGTGGGTGCAAGGGAAAGATGAACACGGAGCTTCAGACACAGGGTTTATTCTCCTTTGCCTACGATGTGTGCTCCATCTCCTGTGCTGCTCTGCTCCACCAGTGGAATAAGGGATGTCTGTGAGGCCAGGCTGCTCCTGTGTGTACAAAGACATGGATTTACACCTCTTGTCTGGAGAGCTGTGGAGCAGACAGCCCCACTGAATGTAGATCCAGAATAACTGGGAGTGAGCCTGGGTGTGAGCACAGATGTGGAATTTAATTCTTTTTTTCTTTCTGTTTGAAGCATTTGTGATCTCAAGGGGAAAACTGATGAGACTTGCTCCTGATTTTATTTGTGCTGAGGAGATGTCCCAGCACACAAGCTGTCACGGAAACTTGGAGGAGCATGAAGCAGAGCTGGCTGCTGGGCTGCATCCCAACATCATCCCTGTGGTCACAAGTGGCTCCCACTGGGGATCTGTCCTGCTGTGGATGGGCAGGTGAGGGGCTGCAGCTCCGCTCATCCCACCCAGCTGGTGAAAAGGGGCCTTGTACAGCTGCACACCCTCCCCTCGGTGCTGCTCCTGCAGGAGCGGTGACGGATTTGCTAGTTTGCTTAAAAATCCCTGATTAACTGCAGGCAATGGGAATCTCATGTGCCAGGTCCACACAGGAGAATTTGTTCTGCAGTAATTTGTGCTCAAATTAAAATCATCAAATACACAAACTCGTTCCTTATGGGGTACCCAGAGAAACCAAGAAGCAGTAAGGAAGCTCATTTGGATGAAAATTCAAACCTACCTTTGTGCTCAGCTCTGACTGTGCCGGCTCACCCTACTCCATCTGCCAAAAAGGGTTAGAAATGCAAAGTGGATCCCAGGGCTTTGTTCTTCCCAGCAGTGAAGGGAAGTCCATGAAGTAGGTTTTCACCTGGTGTTTTTCTGCTTCCATTTCCAGATCTGTTCAAGACACACAGGAGGGAAGGTACATGACAAAATCACTGTGGTAACAGACCTGAGGCTGGTTCAGTTGGATGTTCCAGTGGAAATTTGGACTTGAATCCTTGTTTCCCACTCTGATATAAGCTTGTCTTCTGGCTGAGTTTTCTTTGGCATTTGCAGCCTTATTTTCTTTTTTTAGTTTTTCTTTTATTTTTGGCCTGTTTTGAGGAGGATTCTTTGTAACCTGAAATCCAAATCCCAGCCCACTGCTCTGTGAAGAGGCTTACACTTTTCAGTCCAGGGGAGCTGCTGCTCTGCATCGCATCTCCTGCCCAGGGCCACCCACGGGCTGCTCCTCCATGAGCATTTAGAAAGAGTTTACTCACAGAAAAAGTTCTCCCCACCTGTGATAATTAGCACTCAATTAATGCCCAGAAGTGCAATGATGGGCACTTTCCCTTGCTATGCCAATGATGGGCCCTATCCTGTCCCACACACCAGGGTCATGTCTGGCCCTACTGACATCATGGCAAAATCCTCATCCCTTGGATGTATTTCATCCCCCATTTTATTTCTTACTATTTCTCATCCAATCCATTAATTTATTAATCTTCTTTATTCTCACTTCTCTTCTGCCCCTCAGTATGTTTGTTTTATGCATTTATGCCCCTGATTCAGTTGTGCAAACGACTCTTCTGTTTATAGCAAGTCCACAGTAAATCAAACCTCCAGGTGAGGACATAGAAGCTTTGTATGGCAGCAGGAAACTTGGGTCCTTTCTCCCTCTCTCAGTGTCTGCCTCATTTATATCTCCAAATTTGTGGTCTTGCCTTGAAAAAATCCGTAATGACTCATTGCCTTTCCTGGATCTACTGTCAATAACACAGTTAGTTATAACCAGTTAATTAACTGGAAAGTCTAATTACTTAAAATTCAGTCCTTTTCTGGGATTTTGCTGTTGCAGGAGAATGCCAAATAGTAACTATGCTTTTCAGTATATCCTGGTTTTATTTTTCTCGGGGAACATACAAAAGTAATGTGTAAATATCTCTTTCTCCAGCAAACTCATTTTATTATCCCTTCTCCTTCAGCTTTCATTAAAAACTGCTCCCGCCCCTTCTTTAGTTTGAACATATAAATAAATAATTCTTGATTCAAACAACCTCAGCCATAAAAAGCTGCTTGAAAAGAAACTCTGGCAACTACCACATCTGGAATAATAGTCAACATATTTCAGAAGGAGACTTCATTTTTCTCACACAGGATACTAAATCATGATGGCTACATGTGCCAAAAATAACACAGTGGGATATGACTATGGGAGGACGTGAACCTATAATGAGGTTCAATAAAGTACTAATCTTATGGGGTAATGCAATCTGGTTTGCTTTTGCTGAAAGAAAAGCCTCTGTATGTGTGTGTGTGTGTGTGTGTGTGTGTGTGTTCATACACACTGGTGTGCCCACAACACTGCTGCCTCCACACCTTTCAGATTCGGGCCACGCATGGGGATGGGCACCTCAGCAGCAGCCACAAGCTTGCTGAAAGGTTGGTGTTGGGGTTTCAGGGAGCCACAGAGCCTAGAGTTTCAGGGACAATGGAGCTGGAAAAGGCACTGCAAGGTTATCATGGCAGGGCCTCAGCATTGTTGACACCACTCTGTGTTAACGTGGGCCATCTCTGGAGATGGGGATCTCAGCAATAACACAAGATGCCATGAGGGTTAGGGTTAGGGTTAGAGTTGAGAGAGTCAAAGAGACTACAGCTCCAGGAGCACTGGGGATGGAAAAGGTGTCCCAAGGTGATCCTGGCAGGGCCCCATCATTGCTGCTCCTACATCTTTCTGATCTGCACCAGCTATGGTGATGGGGACCTGAGCCCCAATGTCAAGCTGCCATTAGGCCTAGCGTTAGGGTCAGGTTGAGAGTGTTTAATCCAGATGCTGGGGTCTTCTTTCAAACTCTTTTCACTGTTTTGCAATGCAAATAAATATTTCAAAGCTCATTACCTCTTTCCCAAATTAGCCGTATTCCAAGAACGATTCTACCTGCCCTATCATTTCAGTGGAAGGAAATCCAATGGGATAATGTACTTTTGTGAGGGAGCAAGAACTTTGCCATCTACTGAGCATCTCCAGAGGTGCTCAGTAGTTCAGCACATTTTCTTCAGGTTTGCCCTTATCCCTTTTCCTCCAGTTCATCTCCAGTTAGAAGGGGATCCCCTAATTACAGGACTGGATTTTAAAATAATCCCTGACCATGGGGAGATAAAAGATGAGTCCCTTTTTACACCTTGGAAATGGGACACAGATGAAGATGACAATAGGGATGAGAAACATGGGAAAAAACTAACCAAAGAATAACTCTGAATTACAGAAAAGTCCTTCTAGTGCTGAAAACCCATAGCCTGAAGTTGCTAAAAGGAAAGGGATAAAGTCAAATTCCTTCAGATGTTTTTTCTCTCTGTAGAGGAGGAGGACTGTCAGGAGCGGTTGTGTGCCCGTGAAGAGGAGACTGGGTTTTCTCCCTTTTTTCTGGAAACTCATTTTGCTGGTAATATCCTCCACCAGCTTCATCTCCACCATCCAGGGTCCAGCTGCGCAGTGAGCAGCATCTCTGGCCTGGAAGTATGGTGCCAAGGTGGTTGCACACCAACCCAGGATGGAGGATCCCACCTTCCTCTTCCTCCCCTTCCCTTGCAGTTCTTGCAATCCCAGTGGAGGAGGCACTTTACTTCTTTAATTCTAGCTAATGTGAAAACAGTAAAATATCTTGGCCAGAGCCCCAAATCTCTTGAGCCTCATTTAATGCATTAGTGGACATTTTAATCCCACACCATTCTTCCTTCCCTTCTCCAACTTTATCTGCAGGAGACTGGTACAAATTTATTCAGCACTTGGGTTTCTTGTGACACAAGAAGAGCATGACACATGGATACTTTGGCTCGGGGAATGCTGTCCCGGGTGGCTTTTATCAAACATAACTCAACATTTACCCAGACATCTGGATCGCCAATACAGTGCCAGCCCCTCTGAGCACCCAATTTACTACGCTGTAAATAAATCTAACTTCAACCGATAGATTTTTTGCCATGTAATCAGTCTGCTTTCATAAAAATTCTCTTCTCTTGGCATTCATTCACATGTGCCTTACAAATGTGCACACTGTATTGAATCAGATGTGTGGGAAATATATATTTTTTCCATATGGATCACAATATGCCATAAAAGGTTTTCCCCTGCCCCCCTCTCCCCTCCTCGCAGTCTCTTGAGGGCATATATCATAACAATTGAAATCTGATGAGAAAATGAAAAAATGCTTGGTGTTCATATCTTGCAAGTAGTTTTCCAGAGTCCTGCTGCTGAAAGGGACATAAATCGTCGGCAGCACTCAAACAATGTTGTTACCTGAATATACAAAACAAAATACAACTTGTTTCTTGCTACTGGAAAGAGGAAAGTACTGCAGCCAAAAAAGAAGTCTTCAAATTGTCAGTCAGGCTATATTTAGCTGGAGAAGTTATGTGTGCTAGAAGGGATGGTAGCCAAAAAAGGGGTGCAGCCCACTGCAGGCATCTACCTGGCATGAGGAAGGAAAGCTGGAACATTCCGGTGCTTTTCGACCCTGGATGATGTCCAAACTGCTGCTTACCCAAATCAGCAGCACTCAGCCCTGGATGGACTTCCAGACATGCTGGTGCACTGGCAGCATCCCACAGGATAAAGCAGGGGTGAGCCCCCTGTTAGCAGCTGCAAAGGGCACACAAGGCACTTGGTCTGCCTGCTGCTGTCAGATTCTCTCTGAACCCTGGCACCAAGGAGAAGGAGACAGAGCAGCCAGCAGGACCCTTCTTCAGACTCATCAAACCTCCAAGGTGACAGCGTTGAAGTTTTCCTGCAAGATGCTCCTAGCACTGGTCTGGTCTAACCTGTCCTCTTGCCAAAATAAAACTAGTAAACTCAAAAGAAGTAAGCCAGTAATAAGTCTTTCACTAAGACGTCACTTTTTAAAAATGTTATCTTTGTAATTGGAACATCTGAAAATGACAAACTGTCTCTGGATAGCTCTGCAGACAGAAGAAAAAGAGGTGATAACTGTTATGAAAACATCGTCCAAATCATTCACTTCCTGCCCCAAATTTTGAAGTTATACTATGAATCAAAAAACCAAAATGCCTTGAAAATATACATCAGGTTACTGTGTTTGAGGAATACTTTCCCAGAAACTACACTCTGATCCAGGATATGCTGTCAACTGGAAAAGAGGATAAAACCTGGCACTGAGTTATAATTTGTGAGTGACAGCAGTGCGCTCTGCGCAGCATCTCCTCTTTCCATCACAGCAGGTTTAGCATCCCTTGCTCCTGAATCTGTCCCCTCCAGCAAACATAGGGACACCGACTGGTTCAGGGTCTTGTTCTGGTTTGGACAAAATCAGCAGCAGGACTACGAATAAAACCCGTGTCTCCTGATCCCATCCTGCTAACTAGCTGCATGTTCTTCCTCTGACATGGTGCAGAGGGCTGTGCAGCAGTAAAGAGGAAAATCAGTCTCCTTCCAGCAACCCACTGGTACCCCAGGGCATCTCCTCTCCCCACTGTGAGCCACCTGCATTGCCTTAGGGTGGCTCTTGAGAAGGAACAAGGTTTGTGCACAAGCAGGAGGACAAGGTGGCTTTCCCACGTCGCAGCAACTTCTCCCAGCTTTCTGGCTCCATCTTCTGGAAGTGAGACAAAGCAGAGATTTCTCAAAACCTGAGCTTGTATAACGAGTTTATAACAACGCCCTACAGTGTGGACCCCGCAATATGTCTGGCACAAATAAATCCCTTTCATAATGTATGAAACTTGTAATTAATATCTGTAAAATGCCTCTGCAGGAAAAAGAAAACATGAAAAGAGGACATGGCAGCTTTTAAGTGAAACCCAAGCTGCGGGTAAGGAGCAGGAGATGAAGAATTTCAGGGCTAAATCATGCAGAGTGGTTATATTTTTTTGATCGATCTGACAACAAAGCCAACAGAGAAACAGCATTTTCTGTCTCCTTTTTAAGTAATTCCCCAGTTGGTATGGGATGATGGGAGATCCAAAGCATAAAAGCACTGTGGTCACTCAGTGGCCTTTCCGTTAGAAAACAAAAGAAGAGAAATAGTGAGAGATTATTTCAGAGCTTGGCTGAGCGGCCTCAGCATGCACAGGATGGGGCATCCCGAGTGCACAAATCATCAGCCCAGGGTTTGTGGCGACATTTCCCCTACCCAGTGTCAGGATGCTGCCTGAGGGATACAGAATGCTCCCATCTAAAAGGCAGTATATTTTCCACAGCTTTATGCTCAGTGTCTGCCGAACAGGCTCCCCCTCCACTAGCTGCATTTTGGTTTATGCTGCTGAATTTAGGTTCCTGTGCTTGGGCTCCCATTGGCCTTGGGTGCTGCTGCTGTGGTTGTGCCTGGCAGACACTTGCCTGGGGTGCTGCAGGTGTGGTGTCCACTAAGGGCAGTCGAGCAGAGGCCCCAGGAGCACACATTTAAAAGTTTCACATTGCTCTTTTTTTCTGGGGGTGCATTTTTCCTGCAAACTCTAAGCCCTGCAGATTCTATTAGAGGTACTAATTAATTTCATGTAACTACTGTAATTCTGCAAGACCATCTTTGCCCCTCTCAGAGCTGCAGTGCCATACACGACCTGCCTCAGCAAAAAGGAGTTTTTGTAGAATCACAGAATGTTTTAGTTTGGAAGGGACCTTAAAGATTATCTTGTTCCAAGCCCTCTGCCATGGGCAGGGACACCTTCCACTATCCCAGGTTGCTTCAAGCCCCATCCAACCTGGCCTTGAACACTTCCAGGGCTGGGGCAGCCACAGCTTCTCTGGGCAACCTGTGCCAGGGTCTCACCACCCCCACAGGGAAGAATTTCCTTCTAATGTCCAGTCTAAACCTACTCTCAGTTTAAAGCCATTCCCCCTTGTCCTAGCGCTGTCTGCCCATGTAAAAAGTCACTCTCCATTGTTTTGTTAAGCTCCCTTTAGGCACTGGAAGGCTCTAAATCTCCCTGGAACTTTCTCTTCTCCAGGTTGAACAGCCCCAGCTCTCTCGGTCTGTGTCCAGAGCAGAGCTGCTCCAGCCCTCGGAGAATCTCCACGGCCTCCTCTGGACCTGCCCCACGTTCTTCTCGTGCTGAGGACCCCAGGCCTGGATGCTGTATTCTGAACTTTTATTTATGTTCACGGATAGCAGTCCTTTCTCCTCTCGGCTCCAGTTTAGCGTTGTGCCGGAGGGTGGTGCTCGATACAAGCTCTGCCTCCTTCCTCCCGCTGCCGCGGAGATCCCGGGCTGGACCTCGGGGCGGGGCGGGGGGACCGAGGTGGCTCCGCGGGGATGCGCCCGTTCCACCTTTGGCAGCACAAACCACTGCCCGGGATGAGCCATTTGGGGCATATTCCACCCAAACTCACCCTGACCAGAGGTCTCCGAGTTTGGCCTATAAAATCTTTCTGAAGTGTTTACTTAACTTTCTGCAGTTTACTTCTGCCTCACACTAATCAAATTTAAGGATATATTGGGTATTAAATATGTTTATTATTTCAGGTTTGTAAACTCTTATGTGGTTAACAAAAAATAAAAAACACAGAATCACAGAATGGTTTGGGTTGGAAGGGAACTTAAAGCTCACCTCATTCCAACCCCCCTGTCATAGGCAGGGACACGTGTCACTGGACCAGGTTGCTCAAAGCCTCATCGTGCTTCTGCGGGATCAAAATCTTGAGCAAACCAAGTTCAAAAGCAGAAACAATTTTTCAAATTTCTGCTGAGAGAAAGATGGGCAGAGGGTCTGACTTTTGGGCGCAGCAGCCCTTTATTTCCCTTATCAGCATCATTTCAGTGTCTCCAAGGACATCTCCATCGTGTTCCAGCACAGTCAAAAGCTTCCTCATGGTCATGCATCCTTATTATACCCATCAGTGTAATTAAGTAGATTATTAATGGTTATCCTATTTAAAAAGCAATTCTTACAGTGGAAAGATTGATGCCCTGACCAAGTAGCAAAAGGCTTCAGTAGCTACACTGCTGTTGCTTTAACTAGACATCGATCCTGAGCCGCCAGAACAGAGTGAAGTGAAGCACATGAGCACTTGTGCTCACTGGAAACGCTGCAGAATTTAATTCTGAAATTCCCAGAGATACACCAAAAATATGCACAATGAATTCCCAACTGTTTCAAAAGGCTGAGGATATCTAATCCCCCCGGCATCTTGTGAGTTTCACCTCCTTTCTCTACTTCCTTGCCTCTCCACATACAAATCTGTGCTTTTGGTGTGTGAGTTATGATTTTTAAATGCTTATTTTGGCAGTGTGTGGTAGTGGGATGTTCCAGCTTTGCCTGGAGGCCGGAGAGGGACTCTCCTTGGAGATAGGTATAAATGTGAGAGACTTGGCCAAGAACTTCCTGGTAGAAATCGCTATTCTCTGAAGCAGAACTCTTTAAGGAAAAAGCCAGGAAGCCAATTTGGACATCTGTATGGTTTTTGACTGAGATAATTGTAACCACGGGATAGTGACCTGAGCAAACAGCAAAGCAAACCACAGATGATCTGATTAGTTTTCTGCCGTGGACATTTTATCTGTATGTTCAACACAGAATGAAAGACCATTCTTCAAAGCCCCCAGCGTCTTTGGGGAAATCTTCTGTCATTAGTCCCCATGGTGATGTCAGTCAAGCCATACTCCGGCTCTTGGGCAGAGAAATCCATACCTTGTTGAGCCAGCCTCCTGTGTAGGCGAGGGTGAGTGGCTTTCTGCAGGATGCTTGCAGCAGATGTGATTATACTGCTGAGCAGCATTCTCTTGCTGCTGGAAGGCACTTTGAAAACCTCTCTATCCCTTTCCTTCCTCAGGGATAGGAGATCTTCCTTCTTCTTCTAATGGTATTCCTAGGCAGATTTGGGAGTCTCTTAGTCTTGGAGGGACATAAATTTGTTGCTCTTAAAATGCAAATGAATTTAAACATTAATTTTGGTCATTATGAATAATAAAATGAGGTGATAAAGTATGAATACTGCTTTTTTATATGTATTATCAGGACTTAGAAAACTGAGTTTGATTACAGCAATGAGTTTTTAGTGTCTCTTAGGCGTGGCAATGTAACCCAACCCAACGAGATGTGATTGGACTCCAAAAAGGTTTGTATGTCCTATGGGTACAGAGATTGACGGTTATGCTCTTCCAGCTCATCATGGGATGGTAAGAACTCCATTAAGCATTTAGTAAATTTAAATGGCTTCCTAAATTCCCAGCAACCCTTTGGCCATGTAATGTATTTTATATTTAACATAGGCAGCAGTCACAACATTTAAATGTTTTCAACATGCAGAATCTGAAAATGCTATGGGATTATTTTGCTCCCCTGTCCTGCTTTTAATCTGGAAACTGTGTCAACGACGGACAAGAGAGAGGGAAAAGACTGTGTTTTATGGGCTGGCAGTCAAAGACTATCTGATATTCTTGGAGAATTGGCAGGTCCTCCCCTAAAGAGCCTTGCTCTCCCTTGAAGGTCATTATTTTGCTCTTTATCAACACCAGCTTCACTTTTTCCCTCCTAGTCTGCCTTCACAGGCAGTTATTTCCAAATATTCAGGTTGGTGCATTTACCAGCTTGTTGCACAATATCAGCCTCAGGATACCAGCTTAGTTCCAGCAGTTTTCCACTTTAACTTTGCTCCCTTCATGTCCTCCATCGTGAACCACAGCTTTGGAGGTCACCTGTTTTCCTATCCTAGGAAATATTTGGGTGAGAAATAAATTATAGGCTCAAATTTCAGTGCCTTGAGAAGTCATTTGGTTCCAACTCGTCTCCAAAACCATGAGCCCATCTCCTTTGTGTGTGAGGGCAGGCTGGAGTTTGGTGTGGCCTCAGGAAGATCCCATTCTGACGGGCACCATGACAATAAACATGTTAATTAAATTAATTAATTTAAAGGGGCAAAGGTTCAGTGGGCGGGTGGTGCTTTTGTATTTCCAAACCAGTTAACTCAGCTCAAATTCAAAGCTGACCAAGACAGATCTGCTTTGACTGGCAAAGCCCAGTGCTCTGTGGAGCTGCAGCCATGCTCTTTGTACGAGCCTGCCCCTGCCAAGCCTCGGTGGCTGGGATGAGACACGGCCTTAGGTTAGCAGAAATGCAATAAGATATCAAATTAGTTGGGGCTCTCTGTCCTTTTTGAAATCACTGGGAGAATTGTGATGTGCCAGGGTGCAGAGTGCTATTCTTCCTATCTCTTAGCGCCATTGTGCAGGGGTGAACAAAGCCAAGAGGTGTAATTTAAAGGTGCTGTGACCTCCCATGAGCAGCTCTCCCCATTGTGAGGCCGGTTTTGTTTTCTGTATGTGTTTTTTTTCTCCACTGAGATCTCCTGATCATAAATATGCATGAATAAAAGAGCCAGGGGAGAGGAGGGGAGGGGGAAGGGGGCTCATAACCAGCTTGGATAAAGTCCTTTTCTAAATTTTCCACTCTCGGCTTCCTGACATCGAATGAAATAAGGGACCACACTGCCGGATTAGCTCAGCCGGAGTTCCTATTTCCAATTATAAAAGCAGAACCCTGGCATCATAACAATCATTATAATTATCACTTGCAGAGGGGTCTTATCATATAACAGCTTCTTTTTATTCAGGGTGGAGTGGGACCGAAGGGGGCTGGGGGAGATAATTCCAACCACAGGGGTTTGCGTCTTCATTCATCACTTTCCAAACAAGTCAGTGGAAAATTGAAGTCCCTGAGCAATTTACAGATTACAGCTCTCTCCTGGTACAGGGACATGTGTGTACACACACACACACACCCCCGTTCCACACATCCGACAGAGACCAGGTATGCTGTGGGTGACCATCAGAAAGAAGGATAAAAAAATCCCCCCACCCTGCTTTTCTGCTCCAAACTCAGGCAGAAACGGACGTAACCTTCCCTTTTAAGCCTAGCAACTCCAGCCTGGCCGCACAGCTCCTCCTGGATTAATCTTTCTTTTTTTTGGCTCAGTGAATTGTGGTCAAGGCCATTGTAACGTGAGTGCTGCCGGGGCGCGGATTGGCTGGAGGAGGCTCAGAGAGGCCCCTTTTCACAGGGGACTAATTGCTTTAGACCACCAGTATTTGGGAGCTACAGATGTCTTCCTTAATTTGCCTAGAGAGCACAATCGGCCCCATCTGTTGCATTTTTTTCCCCCCTCTGTCTCTCAAGTCTCCTTCTTCCCCCTGTCTGCAAAGGCCTAAATTGAAAACTCATCAAAAAGTAATACAAGAGCAGTTTGGCTGGGAAGCTGCTGCCGTGGGGCTTTGCCTTTAATAAAGGCCCCCCTGCTACTTTTACACATGGGTTGGGGAGCAGAGAAAGGAGGAGGAGGAAAGCAGAAACAACCTAGAAAGAGAAAAAAAAAAGCTAAAAACTAACAGCCAGATGGGATATTTGGAGGCTGGATAATTTGATGTGTCATGGCTGGAGGAGAACAAGGGGCAGCCCCTTGTTTTCTGTGTGTACACACAACAAAATAGATGACTTCTCGAGATGGGAAGAGAGAGGAGCTGGGGGCCGGCCGGGGGATGTGCACATCCCGGTGTCGCTGGCGTGGGTGAGCGGTCAGTGCCCTGCAGTTCATGACTTTCCCAGTGCACACCTCCAGTAACAGAGGGAGATGGAGAAGGGTCAGAAGAAGGGAAAGGGGGAAGAGGAGTGATGTGCCTTTGCCCTTCTGCAGAAGCCTTTGCCCTTCTGCAGAGACAGAAAGTTGTCTTGGCCTGGAGCTGTCTTGGACAATTAATAGGCTGTGGACTGGGGATGCTGCTCTGCACCTACCCATACCCAGCAAATCAGAAGAAGTTGTTGCTTTCCTCTTGCTTGGTCAGTGCTTCATCTCAAACTCAGCTCTGGGCAGAAAGAGAGGACGAGCCTAAAAAAACCGCTTAAAATATTAATTAGAAAGGTTGTGGGGGAAAATATACCTCATCTTTCTTCAAAATTCTCGTCTTGGCCAGCTCAGGATGCACAGCTTATGACAGTGTCATAAACCCCCACACTGCTTAATGCAGGTAGAAATGGTGTTTCCTTCTGGCAAATTTGGAGCTGGTGCTCTGAGGTGACACGGTGAAGTCACCAGCCAGCCCTGACCTGGTGTGTGCTTGGTCTCTGCTCCTGCAAAAAGCAGTGGATGTGCTCACAGCCCGTCTCGGAGAGAGTAAATGTTACCCCATCAGTGACATGAGTCAGGTGGGAATTTAAATCTAGTCTCAGCCCAAGAGCATAGCCACAAGGACACCTGAAAACAACTGCCTGGGCTTGAAGGAACAGCCCATTTCAGCTCACCTGTGATTTATTTCACAGAATCATTGAACCACAGAATGGTTTGGGCTGGAAGGGATGTTAAAGATCATCTAGTCCCAACACCCCTCCCATGGGCAAACACTAGACCATTTAGCACTGAAGATTTTTCTCTACTTCACTCTCTTGCCTTAAAATAACTTTCTGGTGAAGTAAGTTTAAGGGAATGTGGCAGGGTGGTTGTTTGCTCTCCTTTGTGCTATAAGAGAAGTCCTCCAGTGATGGAGAAAGCCCCACACCTCCTCCTTCCACCCAGCCAGTGCCTGTGTCAGCCGCTCCAGAGCCTGCTTTGCCAGGGATGGCTGCTGCAGGGGCAGGAAACATTTTGGTCACCCGCCACAGAGGGAGGCAGGGAGCTGCCCCTGCAGGCAGCCGAGAGTGTGGCAGCTGTGCAGGTGAGAGGTGCTTCCTTACTGGGCTCGGTGCTGAAACCTGAGCCCGGGTACCAGTGCTGTGGCCATCAGCACTTGATCAATCATTCCCATTTCCTGTCTGCTCATCAGGCATCTCCCCCTGAGTCCTTGGAAAGGTTTTGTTTAGATGTCCAGTTAGGGAAGAAAAAAAAGTCCATTTATCTTGAGGGATCCTTTGAAAACAACGTGAAAGAAATCACCGCAGAAGTTTGGTGCAACTGCTGGAGTCCTGCAAGGACGAGCCTGTGGGCTTCGGACCTGTGGGATGGAGCCAGCAACTCCCATTCTGCTGTAGGATAGCTGCCGGCCAGTGCCACCATCTATTCCTAGTTTGCTTACACCAAGCAAAGATCAGCAGCTTCTTCTTAGCAGAGGTTTCCTAAAAAGAAGGGAAAACAGTGCTGAACTTACACCTGTGAGGTGGAGGCATGGGAAAAGGTGCTTTCACTGCTGGATAGTGGGATCCACAAAGAACCCCCCAGCCCCTGGGCTGGGCAGAAATGGGGAATGGGAATGGGAAACCATAGCTGGTTTCCATGTTCCATGCACTGCCATTCTGCTTGGGAATGAGGACATTGTCCCCCCTGGGGAATACTGAATGTTTATCTGTCTCATTGGGGTGAATCAGGTCCCAGGTCCCCTTCAGTGCTGAGGGATTTTTGGAGCAATACCCACCATAAGCAGCCTTTATTGCTGTCTTTGCTTTTTTTTTTTTTTTTAATTGCTTTGTTTATTGCTTTTTGTTTTTTCTTGGATACCCCTGTTTAAAAACCATGTGATTATTGCTTCTCCTAAGGAAAAAAAGTTAGTTTATCAGACTGGGAAGGTCTTGAAGCATTGGTGGAGAACAAAGGCTGAGGTACTGGGGCTTCAGAGCCCGGGCTGTGTCCCAGGAGTGGAACCTCAGATAGAAAACCCACAACCACGTCTCTGTGCTGGGGCTGATCACTTCGCAAGGCCGCCCTCTCCTTGGGGAGGAGGTGTGAATGGCTTCCTTGAATAAGTCACTGGATAGCCTTGGCCAGTCTCGGGCTGGCTGCTGCTTCCCATAGGTTGCTGTCTCACTACTCAAAAACCAGATACTCTGTTGTGACATTTACTTTTCCTCTGATGCATGACAGAGAATAAAACAGCTGTGTGCAGGCCAGCTGTGCTGATGGGGAGCAGCAATGCTGCAAGATGGGGGGTGAGAGGAGAGAGAGCCGGGCTGATGGGCACCCCTCTTTCTGCCTGTTTCCTGCAAGGCTTAACATAAGGATCAGCAGTTGAAAACTCTCAGAAGGAATATGGCAATGATAAAAGGGAGCTCTGGTTCTTGTTGTCGAGGCAGCCCAGAAACTGTTGAAGAAGCACTGGAAAAGCCATTGAGCTTTTGTCTAATAACTCCTGTGATAATAATTAGGTCAGCCAAAGCAGATTTTAAAGGGGCTTTAAAGTTCTTGTTCAGTGGCTTGAAAGAAAAAAGACAACCAGAGTATCCTCTCATCTGAACATCAATGTGAATCCCACAAAATCCCATTATTCCTCTTTTATATCAGCAGTTTGATCAGTTCAGCCTTTTCCCTCCCCAAGGCAACAACTTTCCCATTTTGTGCATGTTTTCCCCTCAAAATCTGAGCACCTCACCATGTACACACACCATGCCCACAGCCTGGTCCCCTCCTCCCCTGAACCCTTGCAAGTGGCAATGACTTGCTGTCCCCATCATGCCAGGAAATGAGCAGGTGGAGGTAGAGGAGGGAAACCTGTCTGCAAGAGCACCCACATTCACCAGGATATTTTTCTTAAAAGAAAAAGGAGTTAGATACATTTTAAAGTGAAATGCTCTCAGACTTTGCTTTAGCACCTGATGTTTGGTGCTAAAAACCTGATGGTCTAAAACTCACATTTTCATCCAGAGCTAAGTCTGTTTACAGTGGAAGGTAAAATTCTGCTAAAAATCAGTGGTTTGGGTGATTTTTTAAGGGAGCCAGCTATGGAGGAATTGAAGAAAAAATGCTGACACCAGCCCAGATCTGTTGAGCAGAGGCCTGTCAGTGCTTTGCATCTGCTGGATACCTTCCACACATCCCCCATCCCAGGCTGACTGAGATTTAGAGCAGCTCATGGGTAGCTCTAACCTGTGCTCATCAGGATGAGGCAGGGAGCTCTGGTCACATGGCTCCTCCATCCTCGCAGCTGATGCTCTGGAGAAGGCACCTCACTGGGACCTGTATCTGCTGGAACTTGGCAGGTTGGAAGCACTTAAAGACAAGGACTTAGAGGCAACCTGCTGCTCTTTGAACTCCTGGGGGACACTAAGGCACCTTCCTCAGGAAAAGTATGTAAATATGCAAAGATTCACAGCCACCAAAAGCTCTACCAGTACAACCAGGGCTGTGGGGTATTTCAGCAAGATTTGATGCAAGAGAAGGGGTGGGGATGGAGGCTGACTGCCGGCTGGGATATGGAAGCACATCCCCATGGCAGCTGTTTTTCCTTGTGTCTGAGTATGATCTGAATATATCCCTTCCCATGCAGGTTTTACACCAGACCCTTTTTACACCAGACCCTCATTCCAGTTTGACACAGCTTTGGACAGAAATATGGAGGCTAAACAAGCCATGAGAAGGGGTGACAGTCTTACATCACGTGCCATGGTGCCCAAAAAGCTTCTGGGAACTGGTGCTCTGTGCTCCCCAGTGTCTATAGAGCCCCGGACAGGCTGCAGTCCTGATGGCCAAGGAGCCTTCCTAGGCTTAATACCAATGCAAAGCACAACAGTTTGGAGCTCAGCAATAAGCCCTCCAGCAGGGAATACAAACTCTCCCCAGGCTGGAGCAGCTCAGGTTGCAAAGTCTCAAGAAACAGCGAGTTCAAATACAAACAAACCCCATTTTCTTTGCAAAATTTTCTCTTTTGAGTGGACTAGAAATGGCATTGAACTGAAAGCAAGTTTTGCTAGTAAAATATACTAATAAACTGCTTTGGAGACTCATAAAATGTGTTGTGTTTTTTAATGGCAAATAATAAAGGAGTCTAATAAAGTGTTGGATTTTTAATGACAATTTTTTAAGCGGCTGGAGCAGAGATCAGGAGTTCAGCCTCTTTCCTTGTTCTGTTTGTGGTATATTTATCTTCATGAAGAGAACGGTAGCAGGGGGATTTATTTTTCTGAATGAATGTCTCTAAGCCCCTCATACCTCCAGGGCTTATAGTAAGGTTGGATCCAATGACAGGAGAGTCAACATTATAAGCCCTTAGAGAGGGCTGAGTGCCTTGTAGATAGTCTCAAGTGGATGCGCTTTCAGCGTGCCGTTACCCGGCTTACATTAGCGGCTGAAGAGACTTTGTCTGTCCCCGATGCCCTCGGGTGACCCGCGACCCCTGTGACTTCGCTCTGCCGAGATCTGACGCTCGTGCGAGCCCCCGGCCAAGGAAATGGAGAGGTGCATTGTGCCGCGGAGAAAGAGCAACACAAACACGGGGTGTTCTCAAAGGAAACAAAAACCCAGTGGAAAAAAACCCTCCCCAAACTGGCAGCGAGGGGCAGCCGGGGAGAAAGCGCAGGCACACGCGGTCTGGGCAAAGCCACCCCAGAAAACTCACTGCTGAGGGGTTCTGCAGCTAAGCTGAGTCCTTCTGTCGTGGGGTCTCTGCTGGATTTAGGAGTGGCTGGGCAAGCTGAAGTGGGGTAACAGAAAATGAGTATCCCTGTGGGTTCTGCATTTCTAAATATAAAAAGAAAATAGGCTGGGTTTGCATTTGAGGAGTGCTTCGGTGACAGAGATTCAGTATGGAAATTATGTGCTGTATCCAGATGTCCCCAAGGAAAACAGCAGAGCTCAGCCCTGCTTGTGTCTCTTGCAGAACACGCTGAAACTTCATTTGGAGTTTCAAATGTCAGAAAGGGGCTGGAGCAGCCCAAGCCCCTGCACTGTGGAGGATGCCAAGCCCTGACCTGACCTCCTAGAGGGTGCAATCACCAACAGGTGGATCAGATGGCCAGGCTGGCACTGTCACTGGGTCTGGCACTGTCACTGGGTCTGGCACTGTCCCAGCGGCAGGGGATAGTGGTGGGAGTAGGTAGGATGGCTCAGGGGTTGTAAGCTGTTGCGCACAGCCAATGCTTCACTTGGAACAGTTCTTAATACCCAAGAGAGGCCACCCTGCCCCGAGCAGTGGCTACCCGCAGGGAGGGATGCTTGTGCAAACAGCCACATCCCTCTGGGACCTTTGTGCCGGTTTGGGGTGTTGAGGGTCACCAGCCTGCCTGGCCCCAGACCCATGCCCAGCTGCTGCTTTCTGGCTCACTGAGACAGCGACATCCTCATACAGCCTCTGGCTACTGCACAGACAGTGTCAGATCTGTCATAAATCAGAAGCCAGCAGTGATGGCATCACGTTCCCAACTCCTCTCTTGAAATCTGGCCTTCCTCCACCGGTGTCCTCCATCCCCACTAGCTTCAGCCCCTGCTCAGATTCTGCACTTTGCAGCATCTCTGAGGGAAGCAGGATGTGCTCCACGTACTGCCTCTGCGGCACCGACAGGGACAGGGATGGGGAGGAGGTGACAGTGTGACACCTTTTCATCACCTCAGAGAGGTGAGACATGCCCCCTCCCAGCCCACCCAGCGCATCCGAGCCTGGGCCATGCATGAGAGCATTTTCCAGATGCCAGTGTGTGTTTAAAGTTTAAAAAGATGAGTGGAAAAGCCCGTGTCATGGGTGCCTGAGCTAGAAGGAGAATTTCACCGTCATGAGGGAATGTATTGTCCCCAGAGCTGGCCAAGTGGATTTGCATGCTTAATTCCCACTAAGCATTTTTGGAGGAGTAATCTGATAAAATCTTCAACCTGCTGATAGCATAAATTTAATCGGGTGTCCCTCAGAAAAAGGCAGTGGGACTTCCAGCTCCCAAACGTGCAGACCAGGAGATGTGGTCGCCTGCCGTGACCGGGCTGGGTCCATCCCAGGCCAGAAGCCAGCGCTCACCATGCACCGGTGGGGAAAGATCAGCACGGCTGGGCACAGACGGAGGAGAAGAAGACTTTTATCCCATTGTTTTTCCCTGTGATTAATCCATCTAAAGTGCTCCTCTGAGCGTAGCCAAGGGCAGTGTAAGAAAGAAGCAGTTTGAGCTTTGTGGGGCTTTTTACTTCTCCTTTTCTCCCCCCTTTCCAAGTGTGCTTTACAAACATCCTCTCTGCTCGCCCTCTGTATTTGCAAAACCGTCTCCTTCTGCCCATGGCTCCTGATGAAGTCCTTGCAGAGCTCCTTGTCCACCTCCAGTCTTTTCAGCACGTATTCAAATTAACCCTTTTGTCCCATTCACACCCACTTTCTTTGGCGGACTGTCACTCTTTGCCAGCAGCGATCCAGCAGCGGCTATTCTAATGTAATTGCATTCTGGCAACGCCTTGAGAACCTGATCAAGATCATCCCGCAAATTTAATCCCTCCAAATTACAAAATGTTTACTATCAATCACCTTTATGCAGCTTTATTTCGTGGGCTTTCTTCAAGGAGCGAGCGGGACGTGTGTGTTGCCAGAGATGCCCCTTCACGTCTCCAGCTGATCACCTCAATGGGACCAGAGTCAAATGGTCAAGGCCATATGCGTATGAAAGCCCGGGCTGTGCTTCCAGCTATTCTCTCTAGCTCTGCATGGATTTCACACTTTCTATCCTGTTAGGATGCCTACCCTTTACTTTAGCGTTGATTTTTTATTCCATTTCTACGTCCTGTGTCATCTGAATTTAATCTAGTTAGCAGATTTTATGCCTAAAATTGCATTGTTAAAGGGAATTGTTTAAATGGGGACCGGTGGAGAACCCTGAAACCCTTGAAACCGGGGTGTCCCCCCGCCCAGCGCCGGCCACACATACCTCGACTGCTGCGGCCCTTGGCTTGGTGCGAGGGGCTCGGAGGTGGCTTTGCTTTCTTGAAAGCATCCATTGCTATTTTCAGAAGCACAAACAGATGCAAATGTCTCTGCAAACATTGCACAATGAGATGCAGGGAGAGGACAGCCTTTCAAAATCTCTGAATAGCCCTTCAAAGCAAGTCTAATTAGGGTAAGTAGAGGTAATAGGCCCACTTGCGTTTTTTACACTCGAATTTTTCCTCCCTCAAAGCCTGCAAGGCTCTTTTCCCCCTGTGACTGGGGGGTGGTGGTAGTATATACCCTCTCCCATTTGTTTGCGCTAACAAACGTAGAGATGAAAAGAAGGGGGAGAGGTAGGAAAGGCGGAGGGGGGAAGAAAAATCAATCATCTGAAAAGTCTCCTCTGTTAGTTTTTTTGGTGGCTTTTCCTGGTGAGATAGATAGTGGCAGAGCACGCAGCATCCTGGCTGGGGCCGGGTGTGGGGCAGGCACCAAAGCAGAGCCTGCAGCTCGTGTCATGTGGAACTTCAGTAAGTGAAAAAGAAAAGCAGAAGGTATGGGCTGAATACTTGGGTAAATCAGTAATAGAGCTAAAGGGCATATGCCTGTAGGGAATATGTTGGCATAAAAGAGCTTTAAGAGGGGCCATTCATACTGACAAAGGGAGATTTGAATTGCTGCCTTCACAATAGCATGAAAGGATGGGCTTGGGGTGTTCTGAAACAAAGTGGAAATCATACTGCCCTGAACGGCTCTAATAAGCTTTTAACTATTTTACATTATGGCATTACCACTTTTTTTTTTTTCCTTCTTCTTGTGAGCCGAGTGCCAGCCCCACTTAGAAGTGTGATTTATACTTTTTTCTTCATGGTAACTTTGGAGGAAAATAGATGGGAACTGAAAGGCAGTAATTCAGCTTTTTCAAGACAAGGAGGGGGAAATGCCATCATTTCTGAATGTCCCAGAAATCACACCAGAGCGCCGAGCTCCCTGGCCGCCGCCGGCAGCACCCTCGCACGTCTGGGCCAGGGATGCCGGCTCATGACACCAACCACTCGTCTGATTGTGCTCATTAGCAGCCCTGCAATCAGGCAGATATCGCTGTGCGCTAGCACTCGGTTACTGCACTGTGCAACTCCGGTGGGCTTCAGCGTGCACTCCAAAAAAATGCAGATATTGCTTGGCAACCCCCCCATTTTTCACCATCAGCAGAGGTTCAGCATCTCAGCCTGTATTTGGGGGGACTCGGGGGGCTGCAGCTCCCGCCCCTCGCCTGGGAAGGAGGCAGTTCCCTGGCCTGTGTGTCGGGAGCAGCGCTGGCTTTGTGTGCGCTGGGGCTCCCTCCCCAAGCTCCCCCCAGATGGTGCGATCGCACGACTGCACTGTTAAAATAGAGCTCGTATAGACAATTAGCCAATTACTCACTCTGTCATTGCACTTTCTTCTTGTAACTGAGATGCAAACTGGACTATGTCTTCTTTGGTAGCTTCATTCATTGGCAGCATTATTTAATGACACTTTTGTCAGCTTTGGGTCTGCCCAAAGATTTCTGAACGTAGCTTTATGAACCCAGAAAGGGCGCCCCGCGGAGTGAAAGCGGACTTTGAACCTACAGACGATGCTAAAGACAATGAATTTCCCAAAGTCAGGGAAAGAAATCCAGAGCATGGCTACCACGGGGCATGTGGCTCAGTCCCTCATTGTCAGCAGCAGTGGCTGTGGGGAGAATAGCCCAGTAGCCAAAGGGGCTTGAGCATATAGATGCATGGGCCACTTTCTCTGCTTAGATATCTCAGAAAAAATATCAGTGCGAGTCCTGCGGGGTCTTTTTAAGGATGCGAAGGCTGGGAAGTTGGAACAGCTCTTCTGGACCAGATCACTCAAGATCCTGTCTAAGACTGGCCAAAATTAAGGTTTTTTGCTTTGACAGGTGTTTGTCTCAGCCCAGTTTAGCTTCAGCACAGCTGTGTAGAGCCACAGCCACAGGACTAACACAGTGGAAATGGTAAGAGAGAGGTTTGGGTTTGCTCCCAGCATTTTTCAGGGAAGAACAAACACTTGCCTACTGCCTAATGAAGGAAACTCCATCATTCTACATATGTTTCTTTGAAATGGGGTAATACTTTTATTATCCATAACTTTTTGGCAACAAGCATCATTAGTGGCTCTTACCTCTGAAGTTCAACCCCATACAGGGGAAGGAAGGAAGGAAGGAAGGAAGGAAGGAAGGAAGGAAGGAAGGAAG